>CM028905.1:14929255-15321755 GCA_016801885.1 Toxotes chatareus | reverse complement strand
AAAAAAAAAAAAAAAAAATATCATCAAACCAAATCTACTCATCAAAGCCAGGAACTCACAAACTGATCTGAGATATTTAAACCACCAGCAAAAACCGCCAGAGCCACAACACCACATCGGAGCGACTGTGGTGGTTACTAACAGCGAAGCTGTTTCGACACAAAAGACCAAGAGCAACAAAGAAACTTGTCTCGAGGTCCACTTACGAGCTTTTATCCAGTGCTTTCAGATGTATTTCACAGTCTTCCTCAGCTTGCTCACTGAGGAAACCGACGCAGATGCACTCTCCAGAAAAAGCTAGTCATCGGACCTTGAGTTACTTTTTTTTTGGTCAAAAGCTTTTTGGAATTCATGGCATTCACAGAGCTCTGATTTGTTGTCTTTGAATCTTAATGTATGTTTGCATTAACATACCAGCTTTTGAGTTGTAAATGTATGTGTGAGTGCGTATGTCTGTGTCGCTCCTCACCAGGCTGCTCCTCCCTCCTCCTCCTCTCCTCCTGCTCCTCCCTGAGTCGGTCCTCCTGCCTGCAGGGTCGTCCCTCCTGGTCTCGAGGAATGATCAGGCCATGGAAAGGACACTGGGAGAAACACAGTCACAGCTCAGACACACACACTAAAAGTGTGTGCAGAATCACTGTGTGTTTGTCGCGTTACCTTGAGCCGGTCCTGCCTCTGACACAGATTTCCGTTACCTAGTGGAGCTCTGCAGTGATGGCTGACAGGAGTGAAGTTTCCAGGGAAGGAGATGTATCTGCTCCTGCTCTCTGCCAGCAGCTGCTCGTTCTCCACCTCTTCCTCCACCTCACAGGGAACCCAGAACTGATGCTGAGAGGTCGCCCTGCACATGGGGAAAAAACATGGGACCACAGACAACACACACAACTTTCAGCAATCCACATCTCAGACAGTTCAAGGCAGGTTTTATTTCTATCTTGGAATTCAAGGGTAAAAACTGCTGTGGAAAAAAATCTAATTGTTCTAAAAACAGCATGTGTCTTATTCAAACATCCACTGGATAGCTCAATGTTTAAAACTAATGACAGTATGAGAAGAAGGAGAGCGTGAAATTTCATTTCCAAAAGCTGGCTTTATTATCATATTCTGTGAAAGCTCCGAGCGTAAATGTAGTGGACGTTTCAAGGAACTTTCATTACAGATACTTAACTTCTTCCATTCAAGCCCATGCACTGACACTCACACAAACAAAGTGAGGACTGCAATTACAGATCAGAATTCCTTTGTGTCTACCGGTGATAACTTGTGTGTGTGTGTGTGTGTGTGTGTGTGTGTGTGTGTGTGTGTGTGTGTGTGTGTGTGTGTTTTTTTATTACTTGATGATCTTGCCAGCATTGGGCTGCTCCTGGCCCCAGTAGTACAGGTCCAAACCAAAAGGCACCACAGGAGCATCAACAGGCTTCTGGTCTGAACCGGACTGTGATGAACTGGGACCTGAGGAGCTGCTGCTGCTGTAGGACAGACATGTGCAGGGAGAGTTAAACCAGTTTCATACCCAATCAAATTGCATAGTCTCAATAGGACAGACTACCTGCACCATCAGCTGAGGGCATGCAGGATGCTGTGGGATTTATATGAAAAATACCAATAATTTACAACCTAACTGAGCCATTTAGGCTAGTACTTGTGTTTTCATATTAATGTTCATAATTTTACAATAATTTTCCTAAAAAATATATATAAAAATGTTAATTTAAGTGGTTATCAAATGACAATGTAAATCAAATTTGCAATGTGCAGAAAAATAAATCCAACATGTTGTTGTTCATATTGTACAGTCTGCTATTTTCAGTCACACATTACTCAAAGTTTAGCTCATAATGCACTAGAACAATGCGATTCTTACTCAAATTAAAGAACAATAATATAATAACAACAAGCTACAGAAACCATTGAGGTTTGTATATGTTAGACTAACAGTTCCATTGTATTAATATGTCAGTCATTTTCTGGTGTTTGAGATATAATGAGATCAGGTGAGGACAAGAGGGAAAGAAAGTAAGTATGGGAGACGGTGGACCCATGGGTTTATAAGAGGAAGTTAAAGAAGGAGGAAGTGGCAGAGGCAGAGGTAAAATGGAGGACTTGTCACCTGGACTGCGCAGGCAAAGGGAGGTTCTGTCTGATGAGGCGCAGTGTGGCAGCTGCACAGGTTGGATCCTGCTCCTCTTCCGTGAGTCGCTTCAGACGCCTGGAGGTAGAAAAGGAGGACGAACACTGAGGGGGTGGAGCTGCTGGTCTCTTAGCCGGAGGTGTTGTTGTGACGGGTGCTGCTGAGGTAGAAGGAGAGGGATCCAAACCTGTCGACACAGACAAGAGGAAATTCAGATTCATCAGGTTTAGGTTAAGGAACACATGAAACATTTCACTTCCATTCAGTCCATGTTTCATTACCGAATTTTTAGTGGTCAGGGTGAGGGGTTTGGGGGAGTGTCCTCACAAAGATAGAAGCACAAGTATGTGTTTGTGTGTGTGTGAGGTCACACACCAGCATCTCTGGGGACTGATCAGGACTTAAACACACACACACCCGTGCACACACGCTGCAGGTGAAGATCAGAGGGAAGCAGTAAGCTGAGAGCTGCCAACATGCTGATCCCACACATAATTAGGGCTGACTTAGATGCTTCAGTGATTCAATCATTCCTATGGTACACTAAGCCAAAGACTCACACAGTGGACAGTTTTAAAGTCTTTTTTTTTTTTCAGTTTGAACAGTAGGACGTGCTATTTGCATATTTTCACCACTGTTTTCATCTTAAAAACTATTCAAATAGAAAAAAGTCAAACCAGCTGATTTCTGTCGGAACACAACCAGATGAACGTATATAAACGAAGAAGAACAAACACTGGATTCTAAGAAACATGTTTCCAACAGTGTGTGTGTGTGTGTGTGTGTGTGTGTGTGTGTGAATCTGAAAACATGTTTCCTTGAAGCCATGTGTTAAACACAAGCCTTTATTTAAGGCTTTTGAATTTAAAGAAGAAATTGGTCTTCACCAGGGATCAACTGGTCCAAGTTTGACAAACTCACAAAGTTCATGCTCAGCTACTATGTAATTCTGCTGGCTGGATCAAAGTTTCATAGCTGAAAGTCCCAAAAAAAAAAAAACGCAGCTGAAATTGTTTCAGTTCATTAAAGTAGAGATGAGATCATTAGCTGATCACTGGGGACCAGAGATACTCTCCTCTAAGGCTCCTGAGCGAGTATCACCCTTCTAACCAATCAGGGAAGGCTACAGTGAGGGGTGAGAGCAAACAGCTGTCAATCAACATGTGAACGCGCTTCTGGTCTGGTTTAGCATTATAGTGTTAACACTGCTGGAAGAAAGGCTGAAGAGAACGGAGAGTGAACCAACAGTGAAGCTGTGGGCTGTAAAATCAAAACAGTGAGCTGAAAGAGGCTAAAGCTCATCACTATGAGCAACACCTTCAACTTCACACACTGTCACCTGATACATTCATGTTCAAATATTAATTGGTGCAGCTTTAAGAGTTTCTCCTTCAGAATTGTATTTCTGGCAGAGTAGAAAAAGCATTGAAAAACAATTTAAATCTTCTGGTTGGGAAAAATTCAAATTCATAGAAACTATAACTGGGGGTGGGGGGCTCATGAACCCATTATTTATAAAAATCGTGGTTATGGTGCTGTCTCCTGTGTCCTACAGTACATGTTCACATGTTTTAAATAGCTTATATAATGTTGTGATACTCCGTGTAAAAGGCTTAGGGTGAAGGAAGGTTTGCTGCACATCATGCAGTTATAATCATTTCTGCACTGCTTGTTTTCGAAGTGAGCCAGTCAATAACAGCGGTCAAGTGATGGCCCATTATCCCAGCCTCACTCCACCTCACCTCAGCCCCTCCTCCCTCTATCATCCCTCCTTCTCTCTCTCTCTCTCTCTCTCTCTCTCTGTCGGAGGGTGAAATACAGACTCAATCTTTTCAGACCTTTTCAAACCAAATGGGAAAGGTTTGTCAGGATTTCATAGATGTTACAACACACACATCAATGTGAGGACAGTGGTGTAGTTGTGGTAGGACTTAGTGTGTGCGTGGGTGTGTTTTCTTTTGGTGGTGTCGGGGGGGGGGTTAAAAGAAAAAGATAAGAGAAGAGAAGGGGGGGGGGGGTTACAGGGACAGAAAGCGAAGAGGAAAGGTGGAAAAAGGTATTGATTTTCGTGGGTTAAGCAGGGCCTGTAATTAAAATGTTAATTTGAGAAAAAGAGAGAGAGTGTCCTGACAGCAGAGAGAGGGATAAGACGACTGATAATCAGAATGACAGTACAGGACAGAGGGGAGGAAAGAGGAGAGAGAGGGGAAGAGATATACACTTGCTGAGCACTTTATTAGGAACACCTTATTAACACTGGGTAGATCCTCACTTTCCTCTCTTGGAGGAGAAAATTACTGATCATGGCAAAAAAAAAAAAAAAAATCCAGTGACATTGGTCTGAATTCTTCCTGTTATGAATGACAAGACTCCAAAAAAAGGATTTTCATATGAACAAAACCAATGATGCACATGGATTTCTGCAGTTTTCCTCCATATTACACATTTCTCTAAGTTTTCCAAAAGAGGTGCATTATGCTGAAGAAGATTCAACAACTTTTACAAGACAGGTACAACCAATTTCATTAGCTAAGTATATAACTATATTTATTTTGAAACAAATGTGGACACACACAGTTACCTTAAATACTCACTAGCACACCATATACGTATAATCCCACAGCTGAAAATAGTCCTCAACAAATACACTGTTTACTACCGGCCCATCTGTTTTGGGAAATTACTTTGAAACTGAATTTATTTATATTTCCAGCGAGATGTTAAGTGTGCACGTGCGTGTCTATGTGTGTGGGTGGGAAAATCTGTGTGTGGGGCTAATAGGGGCTCATTAACGAGGTTGCATTGTTAATTTGGTATAGACCCTGTAGATCGTAATGATCTAGCCCACTAATCACCCTGACACACACACACACACACACACACACGCGGCTGTTTTGGACCCATCAGATACAATCTAATTACTTTTGTGTCTAACTGGTTAGTAATGGAGGGAGGTGGGAGGAAGGGGGAGAGAGGGACGGGCTCACAGGTAAAGAAGAGGCTCGGTGTGAATGTAATGACTCAGGAGGCTGCTGGGGAGGACACACCAGGGATCAAAGGCCACCTCACAGCCACAACAACAACATGGCTGACCTAGCAATAACAGCACTACCAACGTGTTCTGTTAGGGTGTCATTAACACAGACATATAAATGCAGACACACGCATAAACATATAAATTCACATATAAATCTATATGAGTGACGGTGAGAGGCTTGAATATGGCTGACAGAGCAGCACTGTCGGAGCTTTAGTGCCTACTGTTGCCTGGAGCCTTCACGTGCCTACTGATAATGATATTAACAGCATTCAAAATTCCATCTAATATTTAGAGAAAAAAAACATGATGTTGCAATATAGCTGACACGACAGTAAAATGAACAGGAGGTTGCTTAATGACCTGAGCATTTAACCTCTAACCTACTGTGCAGCCTGGAGGCTAGACAAGATCCATACGAGTCCAATGCAACCATGGTGCATTGGACAAGACTATAACAGCCAGTCATATGTAGCGTGCAACGACTGTGCGTGTGAAGGTAGATGGATGTGTTGACAGCACAATATCCCTGAAAATTGTTGGAAAAGAAACTCTCAGTCTCCATTAAAAAGCTTTGATGCAAAAACACACACTCGACTGTAAGAACCCAGCAGGTGAGACTAAGCTAGTTCACTGACTTACTCACTGTGGTGGTGTCATTCCTGTTCTCCATTTCCTTCCCTGCAATATCCAGCTGAGTAAATAATCAGACCAGTTGTTGGGCTGTACAAGCATTTTTACATTTTTGATGTAAAAGCGGGATAATGCTCCATGTCACAAAGCTAAAGTCTTCTCAAACTGGTTTCATGAACATGACAGTGAGCTTCAGTGTCCCCCCCAGTTTCCAGACCTAAATCCAGTAGAACCCCTCTGGGATGAGGTAGAACAGGAGATTGGCAGCTTGAATGATTCTCAGAGAGCGTAAATTAAATATATAATATCTTAAATAACTGACAGAAAACCTGTGTCATAAACTGGGGACACAGAGTTTGAATAATGAGGGAAGTTAACACGCAGGAAGGATCTGGAGAAAGACACTGTTGTGTTGCATTCTGGGAATTGTAGGATTCTGGAATTTTTAAGCTTGACTCATATGCATGATATCTTGCCCTGTTGCCTCCATTATGGTCAGTCATGGTCACTATTTGCGCACGTCTGTAGGTTTAAGGTAACACATGCATGATTGTCTGTAGTTGGACTTACCATACTCGGCTCGTAGATGCTCAGGAATGTGCGGCTCATATCCCTCTTTTTCTGGAACGTCATCGAAATCGTCATCATCATCATCATCATCCTCTCCGTCTGAAAAAGCCTTCATCTGAGGAAGAGGGGGTGGGAGTGGGAGAAACACAGAGATGGACACAGGATAAGCTAACACAACAACACAACACAACGGACAAAAACACAAACTCTGAGTAAGCATGAACACAGACTGTGGTGGTGGTACACTGGTCTTTTTAACTCCCCACTTTTTGACACACAAGAGAATCTCTTTGGTGGATAAAGCAACGTAGCGATCAATAGCCAACCCAGTGGACAGACCTCACGTTCTGCACACAATGGTGGGCGTGCCATCCCAAATCCAACTTGTTATCCTCAAAGAATGAGACAGTTCTATGAAATATTATCACGGGTCATGCAGCCCTCCAAGGGAATTAGTCCAAGTAGATCTTCCTAAAAGCATCCACCATCAAAGAATCTAAATCCTCCATTCTCTGTGTGGTCGCAGCGTCCGATAATCTAATCTGTAGCCACCTCCTTGACTGATGCAAGCGCACACTTCTTTACAGTCTCCATGTCCGTAAGCAGCTTTTTCTTTTTGCCTGATATACATGCCACTCACGCCAGTTCTCATGTGATGTGTCTGCTCATAACATGAGGTTAGCTCCAAAATCTTGTGGCGGCGTTCATCAGAGCCCAGTGGGAAAGTGGCGTTGAAGTTACAATGGTTGTCTTAAGTTCTTTACATATTGACATGCACTTGTGGAGGAGTAACCACACAGGCCTCACATAGACAAATATAAATAAGAGTAAACACAAATAAATAAATATAAACACCTACTTCTCTGTCAACTGTCAACAACTTTTGTTTTTTGAAAGCAGAAAGAGATAGTTTGTCAAGCTAACCAAGCTAACGTGCTAGCAACAACAGGACCACAGAGGAGCGGAGGGAAGCACAAGTGTCAGCTGGAGATGACTTTTTACATTAATTGGTCAGGGACAAACCCAATTATTTCCTTTGGTTAACTAATTAATTTTTAAAGCAATAAGTAGCCTACTCAAAGTGCCGGTGCAAATTACCTCACGGGCCGGACACGGCCACCAATTGAATAGCCCAGCATTCTGTCAGTGAGTGTCCCCACAAAGATAGAAGTACAAGTGCGTGAATGTATGTGTATGTGTGTGTGTGTGTGTGCGCGTGTGTGATGAGCTGCTATCAACGCTAAGCAGAATTTATGGTTTTTAATTTTCAAGTGAGGTTGTTAGCCATTGGCTGGGCTACAATGCAGAACACAACACTCCTATACATACAGGGGTCATTTCCATAACACAAATGTGAGTGTGTGTGTGTCTGTGTCCTCGGCTGTTAAAGGCATAGCAGCCACCACTCACACACACACACGCTCCAGTCTTGCAGCATAATAATCACAGTGATTAGCGTTATGAGGAGCAGTAAAACCTAACGTTAAACTAACCTCTTGTTCCCCAAGGCCTCTTTTTCATTAGTGTGTAATACTGTGTGTGTGTGTGTGTGTGTGTGTGTGTGTGTGTGTGTGTGTGTGAGAGAGAGAGAGAGAGAGAGAGAGCACGCTCGGAGGTTGCTGTGTTACTGCTGATAAAGCCCATTAAAATGTTAGAATTAGTTTACGAATGATGAGTCCTTAGATGATTACTGAAACACACACACACACACACACACAACTGAAGCATAGGACAGTCAGTTAACCATGGCACAGTCCTGTACACACACAGAGACCAATTAAAACACTTTATATTACAAATCTCACTCTTCAGTTAACCAGCAACTAAACAATTAATGCCTAATTAGTTGTCGTTAACGCAGCCACAAAGGGAGACACGGTGGGTGGTCTAAGAGAGAGGGGGGGTATTTCTGATATTTAAGAATACATACATGTGTGAAGTAGATCCTATTTCAAAGCCTCTGAAAGTAACAGCTCATTGCTCTGGGTGTATTCCTCCTCTGTCTCTCTGCTGTCGAACGGATCAGACCAAATCATTTAAACACTTTATGGAAAAAGACTTTACCTCCTAAATGAACCACGAACGAATTATTACAAACACTGATCCAAAGGTGTTGAAAGCCTGTTAGCAGCACTTGATCGCTGCTAACTAACTGCCAGCTCGGATATTTAACTGAAACAGCAAAGGCTGTGTTTCAGTTTATGGTTCAATAAACAGGTCAGGCTTTTGAGTAAATGGCCAGTACTGACCAAATATAAAGAATGCAATGAAGGGGCTCTTGCGCTTATTCTTGCTGATGCAGATTTGCTGTTATTCCATCCATCAGGTTTGTGTTTTCTCTTTTCATTTATTCTATGTGTGTTCCTGCCCACCGAGTGCCCTCTCAACACTTCCCACAGGCAAATTAAACCTGGCGTGTGCTTGAAACTAGAGCTGAAATGATCGGTCAATTAATCAATTAGTCAACTAATAGTTCCTAAAAAAAAAAAAAAAAAAAAAAAAAATCAGGAACTATTTTGATAGTTGATGAATCACTTCAGTCATTTTTCAAGCAAAAATTGCAAAGACTCACTGATTCCAGCTTCTCTAGTGTGAGGACTGTGCCACTGTAAACTGAACAGCTTTAAGTTCTGAGTATTGGTTGGACAGATGATGATCAGACAAGCCTATTGAAGCATACAGACACTTTAAAGTCTTTAATTTATGTGTAATTTTCCTCTTTTCTTCATTTTCAACTGGGAGTTGTAAGTAACAGTAAGAATTTCCCTACAGGGATTAATAAAGTTATTCTGATTCTGATTAATCCAAGCTCAAATCAGACTTTTCATGTCTGCAGAGCCTCGTGGGTCCAATTTAATGCTGTGCTCCTGACAGCGAGCTTATACATTACGAGCTGCATGATGTGTAAAAGTCTACTTTGAAGAAATCGACTTATTATCAATTGTTATTATTTTTAGATAATAAGTGATGCAGATGACAGCTGCTGTATGAGCCACCCTGTAAACTGTAAGGTAAACAGTTAGAGTGTGTGAGGACCAGCTGCAGTTTACAGGACTGAGACTTTGGTATCTATGAGAGGGACAGAGTGATACACACTGATCTGAGCTCTGTTTGTGTTTGTTGAAGAGATATTATCTCTGGCTACGAGATGTGAGGCCGTGGAAGTGGAGCGGACGGAGTGTGTGTTCTGCTTTATTCAGTCTGTCCCTGCCGGGGAGCGACCAGTAGCCTAACAGCTGTCTGCAGACATCAGGCTGATGTCCTGTCAACACAAAGTGTACAGAGGAATCAGTGTGCAGATGTCAGTCTCTGTCCTCTCTGTGCTCACAGGCATTATTACAGTGGATAATGTGACACGCTGCCAACAGCATTGTTACACGAGCTTTGCTTGAGTAACACAATGTCTTGGTGCTTACCACACACACACACACACACACACACACACACACACACACACACACACACACACACACACACACACACACACACACACAGGCAGTAGCTTCTTCTTTTGTGGTACACCTCTGTGCTTAGCACCACAAACACAGCCTCCACCTGACCAACTAACTAAACACAGGAAGGTATGAGCTTGAATCTTTATTGTGGGAAGGACTATCTTGGGGGGCCAAACTTTGCTCTTTTGTACTTTAGTTTGGGTCATGTCCCCTGGTCCCCCCATAGCAGTGATACGCATACCTGGTCCACAGTTTCATAACCAGAATATGTTTACAATTTAGCCTATAATGCGCACTGTGCACAATTTTATATACAAGGAAGCAACAGTGTTGTATATAATATAAGCTCCCAGGTGAAATGTAGAGAATCTCTTCATGCAATGATTGCATTTATCTGATGTGATTTAACCATCAAGAATCAAATCCAATTGATTCTGGACTCAGTGAACAGAATCAGGAGATCAGTGCCTATATTCAGGCCTAGTGACAACTCTTTGTGACACATATTGACATCAAGTTTCCAACGCTCCTGCTCATGTTATGAGCCACCTGAATGTTTTTGTTCAGCTGAGCAAATCTGTAATAATCAACGTCTCATTTATGATGCAAACAAAAGCTTAAAACTACTACTAAAATGGACCTTGTGTTGGGATTGTACTGTCATTGTGTTTCATGTGACACTTGTGTGTTTGCATGTGTCTTTATGTGTCAATGGACTCATTTTTCCCTTTTGCAGAGCACAAAGAAAATATAAATGACACCAGAACACACGGAAGTCATCGCAAAAAAGAAACAAGTGAATTCCTCTATTATCATATAAAAATGAAGAGACTTTCTATCTCTCTCTGTGAAAGCTGCAGAGAGTAAGAGGTAGTAAGGTAAAATTCCCCTGACTCAGATAAAAACCCAGCTGTTATTACTCCAAATGATCCTTTTAATCTGAGAAAAGACGTTGCGCAGATGGAATGTGAGCTGTGAGATACTGACACTGGATCTTATTTATTTTCTGAGAGAAAACCTGAGAGAATGCTCTTAAACAGAACAGTAACACTTTAAACACCAAACTAACTTTCTCCATTACTTCACTTCCACCGCTACACTTATCCTCACAGTACCATGGATTCACACACAGCGCACGTATACGCACACACACACACACACACACACACACACACACACACACACACACACACACACACACACACATATATACACACAGATATAGTCTCTATAGGTTTTGTGCTTGTCTGCTTTAATCCTAGCTGGTTTATTCTGCTCTGATCAATGACCTAAGACTAAGAAGTGATCACCCAGCTGGAGGAAAATCCTGCCCTAACATCATCCCTTTTTCCCCTCTTTCGGCCGCTTTGTCTCTAATTCACCTTAATTTAATCCTGATAGCATCGAGTGCTGTCGGCCGGCCTGGCAGAGCTGTAAGTCTCACAGCAGAATTAGCTTTCCTCCAGAAACATTTTGCTGACGGGAAGCATGGCTAAAATATGGCCTCTATTCCCCCCACATGGCTGCATGGGGGGGGGTTGTTTTGCATTTTAACAGAGCTTTGGTTTATTCTCCGGGACACACACGAGGAGAAAATCACACAGTAGCGCAGAGTAGTTCCCCCGAGGGAGATAAAAACTGCTTCTTTAACTGAAACCCGAGATTTACCAGACAAATTAGAAGTGATGGTTTCAGTAAAGCAGAGCCATGTGTCACTGTAATGGGAAAAAAAGACAAAACAAATATTGGTAACTTTAACATTAAAAAACCAGCACAGATAGAAATAAAAATAGTTCCTGAACAGAGCAGAATAAATAAAAAAGTTGTTTAAGTAAAGCAGGTTTATTTGTTACTGTAATGGCAATGTTTACTCAAAGATAAAATATAGAAGGCTCCTAAAGGGAAAATAGAGAAGAGAGAAAAATAAGTAGTTCTTTAACAAGCCCATGAAGAAGAGATCTGTTGGAAGTGTTTGCTAAAGTCAGGGCCATATGTTACATGAGTAACAATACACCAACAACCATCTACAGCTAATCAAGCTGATCAGGGGGGCCTGTGGAAGTGTTGACGTGTTGTTAACTCACTATTGTTTTCACTTTCACTTTCAATTATTTCCCTGATGAAGCGATTGGACTAATAATTTGAGAACTACTGTTGAATATAAGTGACACATCACCATCCAGTGGAGAGATGTGCTTCACGCCGATTCGTTTGTTAGTTTGTACTACATGTTAGCTAACCATATTTCCATGCATCAAGAATAGTTTGAATAGCAACGTTTATTTGTATATCCAATCTTGATCGTCAAGATCACTCTTGGCCTTTTGCTTCATGTCACAAAAAACATGCACATCCATGCTGGATGTTGGATACTTGTTCTACGTTTTGTTAGGTCGGCATTATATATGAAATATTGATGGAAATCAAGTTACTTTGTTCACAAAATGGTTATTTCAAGTAAAGAGATAACAGGTGATGACAGGTATCAATAAAACAAAAATGACACATAAATCTGGGAACTAATTCATGGGGAAACATTTGATGGGAAGACTGAAACCAAAGGAGTGGAGGCTGTTATGGCAGCATATTAATTAATGCCCATTACATGATGTCATATTTTTGGCTGTCCACATACTTTTGGTCATATAATGCATCTTCAGCAGGGAGAAAGCTCCACAGCTGAGAAACATCAGTATGTTACTATTTCCACAGGTGTCTTGCTTATTCAGCTTCTAAGGCATCTCACCCTCTTTCCTCCCCCCCTCCTCTCCCTTAAATAAGACTCTTATCCTTTATAAAAATGATGTGAGGGCCCCGCCTCGGACAACTGCTCCCCTGACTTCATTTGTCTCTTGGCAAGTTTGATGGCTCTGCATTTAAAAACCCATTCAATCTTATAAACCAAAAATTAAATGTAGTCGACTGTGATGGGCACTCAGTGCATCTGCTATTTATATGCTAATGTACACTCAGCCTGCCAAGGTCTGGCAAATTATTACTGCACAGCCATAAGTCAGGTGTATGGCGGAGAGGGGAGGGGCATGTTAACCATCACACACACTCACAGAGAGGAGGAGAGAAGGAGCGAGGGGAGGAGGAAGAGAAAGCACAGGGAGATGGGAGGAAGGAGGGGGGGGGGCGACACAAGGAGGTGAAAAAAACCTTTAGAGATGTCTCCATTGTCTCCCCTGACAAGTTAATATAGCTCTCCACCTGGCTACACACACACACACTTGTCTTACCCTCTTTATGAGGACACTCATTGACATAATGCATTTCCTCGCCCCTTACCGTAACCTTAACCATCACAACTCAAAGAGTCCTATAAAGCTGTGTGGACTGGCCAAAATGTCTTCACAACCATGGTTTCAAAACAAAATTTGTCCACACAACCTCACACACACACACAAAGTTTGCGCAGCTACCCTTGTTAGGACATTACACTGACTTCCATTCAGCCTAACCCTAACCTTAACCTGGACCTCTTTAGGACCTCTTTAGGTCCCAACAAGGTCGGTGTTCATACCAGAAAAGGTCCCAAAGAGGAAACAAAAAAACACACACACACACACGTGTGCACACACCCTTGGCAACTAGATTATTTTATTCTACATTTAGGAGTGAAATGGAAAATGTCTTCTGGGAATACTGAGTGTCTCTAATGCCACGATTATCACAAGACATTTCCCTTAAGAGAGAGCAAGTGAGAAACAATTAGCTTAATGAACACATTATATACAAATGCATTAATAAACACACAGTCATCTTCCCGAGAATATTGCACATCAATATCCCACACACTCACACACTCTCTCACACAGATATGAGAGCTGAAGCGGTAACTCAATGAGTGTGGACTATGGACTGTGTACAGCATGATCTTCTATGTGCCCTGAGAAACAAGCATCTTCACTACTTTACTTTTCATTCACCTCAAACCTGATACTGTGCCACACAGAACTGAATCCAGAAATTAGTGGCCTGCAGCAGAAGTGAAGGAGGTGTTAGGAGGTGTGAGCCAGACACCTGCTGACATTCTTACTGAAGAAGGCAACAAAATCTACGGTGAATTAGGACTTAAGTTAATCAGGATCCAAAGTCTGGTCGGACTCATAACCTTGTCTTACTTATTCTTTGATTAAATGCTTCCTAATTTTAATCACAGACATATAAAATGCTGAGCACAGTTACAAATGTGAGCTGTATGTTTCTGGCTCGGATATTAAAGGGGCATCTAATGGGAGTTTAAGGTTCCCTTTGGACACACAGCTTTCCCTGTTCATGAGGTCAATATATGAAACTCTCTACCCATAGAACTCACACTGGATCATGAGGTAGATCATTTTAAAGTCAAGCTGAAACACTTTTAAAGAGTTATTAGTCACACAGTCATCGAAAACAAATGAGAACGAACTCCATTAAAAGCAGGGTTACGCTTTGTACAGCTTTTTAAAAAATGTGAGCTGATCGTGACACAGGGTTTGGACCAGCATCTAGTTGTCGCTCCGTACAGGCTAAGGACTGAGCAGTTCTAGTACCAGGCCCCCCACCTCCCTGCATTTTTAACACTTTGAGGAACATTTCTGGAAATATTCTAAATCAATCTGTGACCTTTCATCACCACCCTGTTACGATATATACTTTTTTTCTCCCTACTTCTTCTGCTGAGGAGACTGGAAGTCTGCTGCCTCTTGATTGATTTCAACATATTTACAAACTAATTAGGCCTAAAGCTTCCATTGGAGTCTGACCTATTCAGGGCTTGATTTGCCACAACATCCCACATCTCTATTACCACCTTGCACTCCTATTCATTACTACATAGAAAAGATCCCATGGGATCCCAGACTAATGAGAAAAAAGCTTTCCCCTCCCCTTCTCTCCATAGCCTCTTCTCCACTGCTTTACCCCATTATACTCCTCCACCCCCCAATCCCCCCAGACACACACACACACACACACACACACACGCACAGAGACACACCCTTTGTCTCTGGGGAGCAGTCAGCTTATATGATGTATAAGGTGACATCTTTATTTCACTAACCTAGCTTGGCAGGTCTATTAGCCAGTCCAGAGCCTTCCAAACCTTTCCCTGTCAATGAGCTTATTCTCAACTGTCTAGTCCACTTCCCCCTCCCAGCCTGTCTCAATCTGTGATCAAAACGGTCATTATTATACATTCTCGCCTACTGCCATGGTGAAATTACACAGTGCTATTCTTCATTTTACCGGGGGGCCCCTGAAAGCTCTGTGAGGACACCTAGAATGTCCTGAAAAGGTGCAGGGACCCCTCAAAGACCCCTTGAGGGTTTGTGGAGCTCATGAGCCCAGTTAGTTGTAATAATTCAAATATAATATAGTAATTGTTTGCAAAACTAGGTTGTTCAAGTTGCATCAAAGCGGTTTCATGAAATATGCGGTATAGCATTTATACCTTTAGGCTAGCTCTGTCTCAAAAACAAATGAATCATGATAAAACTTTGTGAGGAGTCAGACAAGTTCTCTTTGCTTTTTTTTTTTTTTTTTTTTTTTTTAATTCAGATTGAATTTATGTCCTAAAACACCTCACCAATCCGCTCTGACATGTCCAAAAATAACGCTCCTAAATCTTACATTTTTTTTCCTCATGAAATAAAATCAGCATCAGGATTATATTAGCTGTGCAGTGCATTATCTCATCCACTGTGTCAAAAAGGGTGGTGACTAACAGCCTTCACCAGTCGTTTAACAATAAAGATATGCTAGCATGAACTGTGGGTTAAAAAAAAAAAAAAAAAAAAAATACTTGATTACTCTGATCATCATTCATGTTTATTCAAGTATGGTTACAGCAATTGGACTTTTCCCCCTCAGGACACATATAGCTGACCACACTGGGTGTCAATCTGTACTCCTAGCTGCATGGAACTCCTGCATGGACATATGTGTACATAAGATAACACATTATACCCGTGATTCCTGTGTGGAGTCAGCACCCTGCCCTGACATAGCAGAAACACTGCATTTTCTAATGATAGGGATGACGGATGATAGGATGGAGGCCTGCAGCAAAACCTGTCTAAAATCTACCAAAGGTGTCATCTGTTAAACACGATTTAAAACCTATATTTACACAATATCCATTTCTTTTGGTATCGTATACTTGTATTAAAACTGATGTTCTGTATATCTGTAGTTGTGTTTTTAGTCTTGCCCTCTTCCCTTCTGCTTTACGTCGACCTTTCCTCTCTGATCAACCAATAAACACCATACCAAGGTATTCTATGAACACGTAATGTGTAATGAGAATGAAACAAAGAAATAAAGAGAAGCAAAGAGAGCAAGGGAAAAACGTATAGTGTACAACTGAGAGAGAGAGAGAGAGACATTCATAGAATGAGTGTCCAAATGAAAAGGAGGGAATGTTAGAGGAAAGAAATAGAGGGATAGTCTTTCTTTGCTTATCTCCAGTGAGAAACAGGCGGCCACATCCATTGTATTGTGATAAGATGGGTTATCAGCAGTAAACAAGGCCTGGGCCCTGTTTGAATGGAGCCCAGAGTGACTGAATACACTCTTAAAAACAGATATGTTCAAATAAGTCTGCATGTCTTATCCTTTTCTAAACACAAGCCCATGTTTTCAGTTAGCAGCACTCTATGGGATGCGTAGAGGATTCTCCTGTCAGAGCTCCTGCGGAAAACTCCTTTCACACATAGTCACGTTTTGTGAGTATGATGTAGAAGTGATGTAGATGGAGAAGTATGGGCCTGAGGTCCTAAAAACTATGATGTTTCATTTATGTTTTAGTTTTCTTGCATTTTGAAGGAAACAAAATCTTTATTAAATTGTGAATCGGTCCAAATGTTAAAACAGAAAGAATTCAGGGGTGAAGGAAAAAACAAAGTGCAGCCTGTTTGGCTACACTCTGTGCTAGAACAGTACACTTTTCCTGCAACATCAGCAAAATGCCACCAGCTGAGGGTGCCAGGGGTTGACCAGAAATGTGTAGAACCTGTGGGACATGCCGGCATCAGCATGAGCTCCTATTAAGGACATTACTTAGAGCAATGCCTTAGATCCGCTGGTCAGATGACGTCCAATAAAATAAGCTCCAGCTATTTGCCAATATTTTGCCCTCAACCTCCTCTAAGTGAAAGCAAAGTAAGAAAGTGAAGGACTCAGTGGAAGTTAGCAGATGTCTGTCTGTTATCTATCTATCTATCTATTGAAGCTTGTCAAACCACTTAAATCAAAGGTCTAACCACAAATTTGGCTTACACAAAACATTCAAATATTCTGAGCCCAAGAACTCAACCGTGAAAAAAAACCCAGCCCTGTACATTACTATTTTCAGTAGTCTTCCAACTTCATGTAGATGCTTCTTTACTCAACTCCCCCTCTGTCTTATTCTATCGTTCAGTAAACGAGCCTCTATCTATCTGCCTACATAACACTCCTCTCTCTTCAGCTCTGTTATGGGAGACTGTATTCAGAGGCCTGCTGAGAGAGAGAAACCAATCGTGTGGCGTGTCAGCAGCCCGATAGAGAAGGACCCAGTAATGGAAGGCCTTTTAAGGCTAAAAAGGAAAAGCTAATTATGATAAAGGGGCTGTAAGTTGTGTGGTTATCGCAGTGCTGGGCCTGCTGGTGCAGCAGACTGGTCCCTGACAGTGATAACCAGGCAGAGCGAGACGCCCGGCGCTCTGTCACTGTCACTCTGCCGCTCTGTTCAGCTAAAGATGGATTTACACGCTACAACTTTTATGTCTTTTTTTTTTTTTTCCAAACTCACAAAGCAGTTTGCATTCATTGGTCTTTTAAAACCTGAACCGCAGCCCGCTGGTGATTGCTCTTGGATTTGTTTTCTTTGTTTTATTTTTCTGAGTATGCAGCAAGGATGCCACCTCTTAAACACTTTAAGACCTTTCAGCACCAATTAACCCATCTCAAATAAGCAACGGGTTCAACGGAATATTTTCATAACCTAAACATCACTGGTCTGGTTAGTTTGTGCCTCCATTTTGAGCCAGCTAAAACAACTGCAGAATGACGATGCTAAGCTTGATACAGAGGCGCCCCGATAGACATATCAGCTGTCAAGGCATGGGGCACATTAGTGGTAGTAAAGTGAATGAATGGGTACACCCACCCCCCCCTTGCTCCCCAATTTCTTCTCCCTGTCTCTGATGCATTATGCATTATGGCCGTGCCTCTCTATCTCACCTCTCCCAAATGTTTTGACTATAAATATTTCCATCCTCCCTCCCTCTCTCCGTTTCTATTACGATCCCTCTCTCTCTGGGAGCCCCACGGAAATGCATGAATGAACAGACACATCGAAGAAGAAAACAGGAACGTTTCAAATATCACAGAACAACACTGGGGTGTTTCAGTGAGTCTGAGGAGTACATGACATAATAAATTATAAATCTAAATACAAATATACATAAATATTGAAAATATAAATATAAATAAAGAATCATGCAACAGAATTTGGTCATCAAACATTAACCAGCATTATGGATTTTACTTTGGTAGAAAGTAAACAAAGAGCATTTATTTATGTTTTTATAAATTTGGCCTTAACACTTAATATTGTTGAAAAAGGAATCAGACTATATTTTAAGATATATCTTGTGGCAGCTCAGTTACTGACTTAATCCACTCCAGCAGAAAGCATCACAGCCTGAGTGGTGGCAAACCTCTGAAGCTGCAGCTCTCACACTGGCCACTAGATGGTGTAGATGAAAACTACATGAGACTGAGACTAGTGTAGACTTCAAACTTCCTTTCTGAGGGTAATTTAGAAAGGACCAGTTTTTTTTTTTATCCCTTTCTTCCTATGTTTTTAGGCTTGATTGCTTTCAGAAAGTTCAGAAAGTATTCGCATCAAACAAACAAGAATATACTAAACAAACAGCTGGATGGCTCATGCAAAACACGCAACATGCTAATCCAGGCTAATGAATTCCAACGAAGGGGAACCCAATTAACACCCCACTCCTCTAAAGCTGTTCCACGGAAACACATGGATGTGTAACATCTGTACCATCAGAGTGTGGTAGTTTCGTTGTCTCACCTCTGATTTCTGGTAGAATGCTGCCATCTGCTGACCACTGGCCGGTACAGTATATAAAAACAGGGCTAGAGCTGTAGTCAGTACTAAAAAGTGTTTATCTGACCATTAGCCATGAGTGAGTTCCCCCATATCTGTCTAAATTAGATCAAAAATAAGGATTATGAGCTTACCCTGAATTTTTTTTTTATTTGACAAGCAGGCATGGCTAAAAGTACTGGTGCCTTTACACCTCAATCAAACAGTGCTCCGTTTTTCCTGATAAATGCTGAAATTCAAAGCTCCCGTCTCATATATACCTTCACAGGGTGCCTTGAATCTGAGCAGGGCGCAATGAAATCAGAAGATTATCAAGGCGCTGTGGAGCGAAACATCCTGCCCAGTGTCAGAGAGCTCTGTCTCAGCCAAACAAACAGGATGATGATCCAAATCATACATCTACAAGCAGCCAAGAATGGAGGAGAAGATGGACTGTTCCAAAATGGCCTGCTATGTTCCTGATCTTAGTCCTTCCTGAGCAGTTTGCTCAGGAAGGGGTTGCCAAACACATCTTGTCATTACGTTAGTGAGCTAAAAGCCCAAGCACATTACTTCATGTGCCTTGAATCAGTGTTTGAATGTAATATCGCACGTAACTCACCACTTTGCGGGCCCTGGTCTTATAGTCAATGTGCAGCTCTTTGTGCTTTTGTAGTGCAGCTTCTAAAGATTTCTTCAGGTCCAGTGCTCTCCTTAACAGCTGCTGCTCTGCACCTGCTCTAGTGAAGACCTAAAAATACACAGACAGGTTAGACAGATCCTAGACTTTCCTAAACAGCAAATGAAAAAAAAGAGGTTGTACACTGCAGAAGGTTTGCATGGCGGCGTTTATTTGCAGAATATAATAAATTAGCAGTAGTATGCTGCACAGTTGGTCTGTACTGACCTGAACCCAGCCCTGCACAGCTGGTAGGTGTTTGGTTGTTATCAGTCTGTGGAGGTCTACGACTGTGGAAAGTACCGCCTCATTATCCTCTGTCTCCTTCACATGAAGACCTGAAAGGAAAAAGGAAAAATAACATTTAACTGATATACCAGTCTAAGAAAAAACATGTTTTAGTCCTGGTACTTTATATTATGTACGTGTGCTTGGTAAACTGGTTCAGTGAACTGTACATGAGTTGTACCCACCAGGACTGAGGTTCAGGTCCAGACTGTAGGAGTGAGAGATGAGTCCTGAGTTTCGAATAAACATGTCTTCATCAAAAGGCTCTTCCTCCTCCTCCTCCTCCTCCTCCTCTTCACTACTTCTCTCCTCTTCCTTGTCTTTTTCCTCCTTTCCCTCCCCCTGCTCCTTCTCAATCTCTTCCGCATCTTCCACCTTCCCTCCCTTCTCCTCCTCCTCCTCTTCCTGTTGCTCATTCCCATCTCTCCTCTTCTCATCCTCCCTCGCCTCATCTTCAGACATTTTCTCCTTCTTTCCCTTCCCTTTTTTGTCTTTCCCTCTCTTCCCCTTCTCCATCATTCCTTTGTCTTCTTCCATCTTCTCTTCTGTCCCACTGCTTTTCTTTCCCTCCCTGCTCTCCTCCCCCCCTGGATTCATTCCATCTTTTTTATCATCCCTCACGTCTTTGCTGCAGCAGGGTTGTTCATCATCTGATGGGCTTTCAGTGGCTGGTTGGGAGTTTGAAGGACTGCTATTGACTGTCTGGATGTCTGTGAGGCCAAACTCAGGGAAAAGTAGGCTCATACAGGATTCCATCTCTGTCAGCGTTGCCTTAATTTCCAGGTACGACTCTGAAAAAGAACGATTCGGATGAGCCAGAACAGCCTCAGCCTTCCTAACAACTATTATAGATGTCAAAGAGCTGTACCTGGATCCCTCCTGTAATTACACTGGACCCCACTGATACACTAATACACTGACAGTCACTGTACCATCAGCAAATCTTGCAATATGCTGATTTTCATGCAGACTCTGGCAGTCATTAGTATAGAAAATACAAAGAAAAGGGAACAAACAGCAAGCCTGTGGAGAGCCAGTGGAGGAATGCCTCACTTTAGCATAAAATTCAAAAAATACAAAATAAAAATATTCAATCTAACATTCAATTTTGAAGTCACATACTAAAAAGTCGTGGTTCTTCACAGGACCACAAGGCCTGGGCCGTCAATCACAGGCAAAAACTGGGTATTTCTAGTTCTTAACCAAAGAAATCAATTGTTATTATCATTATTGTGATAATGAATTAATGATGTGCTGTTTACCTTCCATGTCTTTGGACGCTGCCTCCACTCTCTCCTTGTAGATCCTGTCCATTCTCCTTTGCCTTTCCTCCTCTCTCCTCCTCTCTGCTACCGTCCTAGCCTCAGCATCCTGGAAGTCCACCTGACACCGGACATTTCAATCAATACAGGAAACACAGTCCCAGTAGACAGTCAATTTTACTTTCAAAAGGCAGAGGACTTAATCAATATTAACATATTGATTAATATTATTAACAACAGACCAAATGACCATGTGTAATGTAAAGCAGTTACCACAGAGAACTGTTACCCAGCTGTACAGCTGTCCTCAGTTCTAGGAATAGTTTTAGCATCTTTCAGCTCATTGTTTTGATTTCAAGGTTCCCTACTTTGCTGTTCTGGTTCTCTCTGCTTTTATCAGCGTCATTTCCAGCAGCAGCAGCAGCATGCAAAGGTTAAACTTCTTCTAAAGCCTGCTGTACACCACCTGCCTGGTGAACATAATGGAGCTTTTAGCAGCTAAAGAGCACAACTCCAAACAAATGATAATGTTGCTCCTGGCAACTGTATGGAAACATGTTCACCATCACAGCTTTAAAATGTGACTCTATGACACCAATAATGAAGGTTTTCTGTTTGAAACGAATGAGTTATTTGTGTAGCCACCAACAAGAACCAAACAAAAACAGCTTCTCAGTGAGAACAGCAAAAATATAAGTTTAAATGTGTATCATATATGTGTGATTCTGGAAGTTCAAATCTGCATATACTGTACTGCATATTGGGAACTTCTTCTTCATAGCAACTACTAAGTTTTGGGCTCTTCACATGTTTAGATTGAGGCGTCTGATGGTCCCAGATTCACTTAGTGCCTAAATGTTTGTTCAGTACTGTGTATGTTACTCTCTGATTGAAAATAACCTTTTCATGCACATAGTACTAATTCAGTACTGGCATATTACAGTAGGAAAAGCACAGGTGCACAAAATAAAATGAACACATTACATATCTGTGGAAAAGGAGTATTTTAAGTTTATACATTTATACACTGAGAAAATGCAAAGATCAATGGCAATATCAGTATCACTCACCTGACAAATCTTTTTTTTTTTTTTTTATCTAGTCAAATGGGACTAAATGGGCTGGACCACATCAAGTTGAAAGGGTGGTAAATAACCTCAGCCAACATGAAGCTACTGACCAGTTTGTCATAGAACCACAAAAGAAAAATTTACAATCATCTGAGGTTTAGTTGAAGTCTCATTCGGTCAGCAACAGTGCATGTGGAGACTGAAAGCAATTTCGAGTTTCAGGGTGATGTCTCTTACCTTCTTAACCTGTTTGAGAAAGTGGTAGCCCAGTGCCAACTTCTTATAAGCTGTCCCATATGAGGCCTGCCACGACTGGACAGTCTGGATGGCCAGTGACCTCAGTTTCCTGGCTACTTCTTTAGGAGGAGGGAGGGGCTGCTCTGAGTCAGTCTCCACTGTCAGCTCCAAGAACTCCTGCAAGAGGAGTAGAGGGGAGGAAAAGGAGACAGTGACGCTTGGTGTGTGGGGTGAAGACACAAGAAGACGTACATTTTGCAAACGTCATTTGCTCTACCTGGAAGTTGTCTACCAGCAGCGTCCTGAAGCGGTGCGATCTGGTGAAGAGCTCACTGGCGATCTGGAAGGCTGACAGTCGCACCTCAGCGTGTTCTTGGTTGAGCTGGGTCATCACTAAGTGGTACAGGTGGTCTATGCAGTCATCAGACACTCTGGGAGGAATGAAGGACAGACAGCGAGCAGGGATTAGCCCCATGATTGGTTTATATATAGCATCCTATCTGTGATGTATCAAGCAAAATGAAGGTTTAACAAGGACACGGACAATATCCTTGTGACTAAGACTGAGTGTGGTCATACACTCAGCTGGCAGGTTATTGAGTACATCTAGCCAACCTAACGCCGTCTAATCCAGCAGTCCAGCAATAAATTCTCCTTCATGAAGGTTAGGATGCTGTTTTTATTGGAGCAGTTTTGGAGAGCTGTTGATTTGACTGTATGGTCATTTTGGAACATGCGGTGTGCGGTGCTGTTAAACTGTGTCCATTGTTTAGCCTACCCTCATTGATTTGAACAGTGCAGTTCAAAAGCACCACTGACTACACCCGCCACAATGATCGTACTGTTGAATCAACATCTCTTTCGCCCAGTTTCAACAAGAACTGAACATTATGACTTTCAGCGAGGAGGATTTATTGCAGAACTGTTGGATTAGACTGCATCACTTTTAGCTAGCTGTTCCTAATAAACTCCAGCTGAGTGTTACTGTGTGATACAGAGGATGCGATGCATTTGCTACACTGGTTGTCTGTGTGAACCTCCTAACTTAAGCCTAATTACCCAAATTTTCTATTGCAAGATGTTCAAAAAATTTAACACTGGCACAAAATATGATCAAGTATTATTGCTGAGGACATGTTGTACCATTCTGACTTTTTTAACACAAGCATAAACTGTGCTGAAAAAATGCACAGTAATGATAAAAATCACCATTACTTGATATTACTTGGCAACTTGGCAGCAGAGCTGAAGTCACCTGGCTGGCTGAAATGAAAACTTGCTTGCTCTCACCACTGCACAGGGCCCACTTCTAAAGCCAATCAATCCCTCTGTGTAGGCATGTGACATACTTGCAGATCTTCTTGATTTCCTTCATCTTATCCTGGTTGAGCTGTGGCTGTCCTGATGTGGTCAGCTCCTCCACCAGATCTGACAGCCGGTCCCTCTGAGACAACTCCATCACTATTCATTCAACACACCTGTGACCAGAGATATACTATTGACCAAAAGGCGTTTACCTGAAGTGAAGATCTCAAACAAAACCACCTGACTAGACAAGAGATTAAAAAAAATAAATAAAAATAAGTTAAACCACTATGACACTGAATAAGCTGAATGTGAATCTTGGTGAAAACTACAATTACACATGTGAAGGGGAGTTAAACACAGAAAGAGACAATAACAAACAAATGTTCCTATCTAAAAAAATGTATTGGGTAAAATGGAGAGCAAAACAATATATTAAGATGAGTGTTCTCTGGGGGTTACATTTGCACAAACATAAGGTTATTACACTGCTATAAAAGCTGTTATACCAAGTAAAGTTGAACAGCTTTTAATGTTAATTGCTTACATGTCAGCTACACTATTATTATTATACACACTATACTGTTGTGTACATAATGAACTGCACAGCATCTGAGAAAAAAATATCTATCAGATAGATACCAGTTTGTCCATGTTAATGACGATCCCTCCATATATACCAGAGTAAGTCATGGAGTTCCACAGGGTTCTGTGCTTGGACCGATACTGTTCACCTTATACATGCTTCCCTAGGCAATATTATCAGGGAGCATGGAATAAATTTCCATTGCTATGCGGATGATACCCAGCTATATTTATCTATGAAACCAGACGAAACAGATCAGTTAACCATACTTCAGGCATGTCTTAAAGACATAAAGGCCTGGATGACCTGTAACTTTCTTCTTCTGAATTCAGACAAAACTGAGGTTATTTTGTTTGGTCCCAAACACCTCAGAAACAGTTTATCTAATCATATAGTTACTCTGGATGGCATTAATTTAGCCTCCAGTACGACTGTGAGGAACCTTGGAGTTATTTTTGATCAGGATCTGTCCTTTAACTCACATATAAAACAAGTCTCTAGGACCGCCTTCTTTCACCTCGCAATATCAGTAAGACATTCTGTGTCGCAGAGTGATGCTGAAAAAATTAGTCCATGCTTTTGTTACTTCTAGGCTGGACTACTGTAATTCCCTATTATCAGGATGTCCAGTTAACTATCTAAAAAGCATCCAGCTGATCCAAAATGCTGACAAATGACAAGAGAGATCACATTACTTGTACTAACTTTGATTGGCTTCCTGATCTGCTGAGCACACATTATCCAATAACTGTTGACTAACTGTAATGTAAATACTGACCCACATTGTCTGTATTATGCTGCATGTCTTTCTCCCCTCTCCTCCATTCCTAGCTGTCCTATCTTCCTCCTTTTCCTCCTTTCACCCAGCCCGGCCATCGGCAGAGGGTCCCCCATCTGAGCCAGGTTCTGCTCAAGGTTTCTTCCTGTTAAAAGGGAGTTTTCCTTGCCACTGTCGCCTTAAGTGCTTGCTCTGGGGTCAGGCTCTGGGTCTCTGTAAAGCGCTTTGAGACAATTTTGATTGTGGAAGGCGCTATATAAATAAAATTGAATTGAATTGAATTGAATTGAATTGAATTGAACACACCCCACAGCACACACACACACACACACACACACACACACACACACACACATTAAAATTATCCTCACTTTAAATACTTTAAAATAGAAAAAAAAAAAAAGAAGGAGTAGTCGTACAACAGTTTGTACTGTATGCCCAGGTAGCGTTGGAGTATAATTTAAAGGCTAGCATTGTACTAGCTGCAATGCTAACAGAAGTAGCTAAACATATCCACAACTTACCAACTGGTATCTTGTTATAAAATAGTAAACCTCGGGAAATGTTATAGCTGTTAGCTTCAAGTGAGTCGGGTGAGTCGTTGTCCATTCATGACAAAGGTCAATACACTGACGGAAGCTATTTTGCCCTGTTTACATATTAGTTTCCTTCGTTATGTAGCCTCTTCGAGTTAAATAGACATTTATTTCCGCTTGCCGCTAGTACTTCCGGTTCAACGTTTCAGCTTAAAACACCGACAACGACACATTAGCTGTACTACGTGTGGAGCGATCTGGTTTTGTTTCAAGTGCACATGAAAGGCACTAATCCACTTTATATTAAAATTCTAGGCTGTAGTGGTGGTTCTGGTGAATTCTGCACCGGTTCTACTGAGAGGTCCATCTGAAATTTTGCTCCTGCAAAGTGCTGATGGCTGTGAAAGATTCATCAGATCTCAACTCATATGGTGAAATCTAAGGAAGACAGATATTTGCTTTCACATCACACAACTGTAACCTTGACAATTTGGAAGTGGAGGAAATGGGCACTGATCTTAATAAAAACACTGCACCATCTTAACCCGCAGTTACTTCATCACAATCCAAAAGCAGAACTACACACCAGATATATATAGTAGATGTTTCTCAGATGGCCCTGTGTCAGTAGGACTATAGTTTCATTCCTTTTAATACTGAATTATTTCATTTAAAGGTAACCATACAGAGGATCCCAATACTCACAGAGCATTTATTCCAAAAAAGATAACGCCATACTCTTCACATATGAATTTGTTTTTAAATTATCAAAAAAAAAAGCAAGCCAGAATGTCTGCTGTAAAAAAGGTCTATGACAATCCCGCCCTCAGCCCCCCTCCAAAAACATTCTGAGGCCTTCAGTGAAAGCTTGGCTTGTCAAATTTACACTAACCAACCAACGGATCCATCACCTACACGGTGAGCCCAGCATTTGTGTCCTCATAGGAGTACCCCTTGTCCTTGCACACAGTTGAATGACTGTGAAGACTCTAAGTCATTCAGTCATCATGGTATCTCTAAGTTCTACATGAAGGCAACTGGACTTGCTTGAGGTTCTTGAAGCCGTTTCACCTCTCATCTCAAAGGCTTCTTCCAAGGCTTCTGAAAGGCCTGCCCATCATGTGAGTCATCAGGGTCACATGAGTCCTGTGACTGGATGGGTCAATGACTCACATATGACCTCAACATCAGCTACAGGTGTTAACAACCCCACTAGAGGTTAAATGCCTGGGACTACCCACCAGTCAATTAGAACTGAACCTGTCAGATGAGGGTGAAAAGTCTTCAGCAACCTCAAGCAAGTCCAGTTTCCTTTGTATAGAACTTTGACATGCAGTTGACTCTTGTCTTGAGGAGTTTGTCTTTCTGTGGTGAGTCATACACTTGCAGACTGGTTGTTTGGTTGTCTCCAGAGTCTATTAGTCTGCATTGTGTGGCCATATACAATGTCACTCTGTACAGACCTCTGCTCATTTCATTTTGACTTGCAGTGCATCTATAAGTTCTACAATCTCTGAAAAGTAGCTGTTCTCCTCTCCTAGAATCATTTCTGACTGGACCATTTCCTGGTACTGGTCTCGGAGAGAGAGCAGAAAGCCCAGCAGAGAGCCGTCTGAGCGGTACTGATCCACACACGTCGGAGCCATGGCCAACAGAGCCCGCAGAGCCTGCAAGGAAAATGACACAAACACTAAGTTAATCTGTATAGCCAGTTATTTTAGCGTTAAAGCTGCGTATAATTTGTGTTTCTCATCAACATTTCTTTTGCTTTTCATCTACAATGTATCAGCCCACCTTCTCTCTGTAGTCATGCTCAGTGGACTCCAGCAGCTGTGGGACCATACTGCACCAGCCCTTCTCCAGCAGCTCCTCCTCCAGGGACACCTTAGAGTACTGCTGCACACGCTCCTCATGGGAGGCATCCAGGACAGGGTCCAGACCTGTCTGAGAGATCAGCTCCTGGTGGAACAGACAATACCACCCTCAGAATCACCTAACAATTCAGGTTCAGTATTCTCATTGAGAGCTGGTAGAGTCCCACAGTCCATTCTTTATTATTATTATGTCAAGAAAAATAAAGTTTGTTGTACCTTCTCACTGATCATATCATATAGCATGGTGACAATGCGTGTTCGCAGAACCCCACCTCCATCTGCCCTGAACAACTCTGACAGGACCTGTAGTCCCCCATGTGACAGGAAGTTATGTTGTGCATAGGGGAAGTGACGTAGGAGGGAGGCCACTGCAAACAGCACCTGACAGGAAGACAGAAAGGTGTCTGTATATGCTTTCTGGACATTTACATTTAATAGTGACTAGGGAGGGAGGGGGTAAGTACCTTCTTTTTGACGCTTAGTGGCTGTGCAGTGGCCAGGATGGTTAACAATGTCTGCAGGGCTCCACTCTCCACAGCTTTCACCTGAACCACTGGGTTACTGCAGGACACAGACACAGCTGTTAGGAAGCTGACACTGATACTGGACACAGAGCTTCAGTTAACGTTCACATTAAACATCACATCAGACATGTGCAACTACAGAGGGGCGACGTTGTTGCATACTGGGCAGTTACATGAGGGTGCTGAGCGATATGTTTTGATTTTGTTTGTTGCTGTACAGCCGTAGTGGAAAGAAGCTGCGTCATTGGTCTGACATTAAGCTCTCCGGTCAGACAGCAGCTAAATTCGCCAAACCTGTTGCTGTTTGTACCTGGCCAAAGCAGATCCCAGGACAATGGCGGAGCTTTCCTGTAATCTGAAGTCGGAGCTGTTCAGACCTCCTAGAATGAACTGGAGACCCCCCATCGAGCACAGAGTCTGCGCATTATCCACCTAACACACACACACACACATACATACAGAGTTTCAAACTTCAAAACCGTAACCTAGCAACTTCAGAGCAGATGTGCAGGATTCTGTGTGTGAGAATGGGGGGCTGCTCTTCTGTCACCTGATGCACCAGATACTCCAGCTCCAACAGGATGCTCAGTCTCTGCTCTGTAGTCGTGTTGCTGCTGTTGAACTGGTCCAGCAGACGCCTCATAATCTAGACAACAACACAACACACTTCATTCAGCTTAACCAACAGCTAAACACAGTGTACAGGTCACATACTGTGATTCTAACAACATGTCCTGCAGCTGCTCCACAATGAAAGTCTTCATCAGCTCTTTCACATCACCACATCGCAAACATGAAGGGTTTTGCACACAGCTGCTTTCTGACAGTTGTGATGAAGAACAGTGTTTGCAGGCAAAACTTACAGCAGAACAGAAGCTTCGCCATAGCTTCAGATCATAAAGTTAACATCATCTACAGGAAGCTGGATTTAATGTGCTGATGTATACCATTATCTAGGCTCATTTCTAAAAGCATGATTGAAATTATAGAGCAACATCTGGAGTAGTGTCTGTGTCCACCTGATGAATCAGAGTCTCTTTTAGCTCTGTTTTTGGTCTCCACCAGCATCTGAGGGAAATATCTGGCTCTTTAGCTGCTAAATGCTCCGCTGTGTTCACCAGCTGCTCTCTGACTGAGTCTGTCTGCTGTTTGCTGCTGAGCAGGCAGTGGACTGAGGCTTTATCAGAGGTGTTCACATTACACATTCAAGACTGCAACACTGATGTACCTGAACATCTGTCTCCACCAGCAGGTCCAACTGAGCCATGTCTCTCTTTAACTCCTCTAGGGGGCGATACTCAGAAGCCACAGACTCCTACAAACATACAGCAAGGAGAAGACATGTATAGTTTGAGTGTGATATGCTGTAATAGTGCATTTATTATTATTATTCATGATTGTGTGATCGGTAAACTAATAAAGATGTTAACATCAGCCTTCTATTGATAACTGCTGGTCTGTGTCTTTGCTCACTGGGTTCAGGTCCTCCTTTATCTTCTTCATGGCCTTTTTCAGTTCATCGGGACTGAAGGAGGACTGAGTCTCTTCTCCCTCCCTGGGAAAAACAGATGTACGAATGATACAACATTCATATTTTATCTTTCTCCTGCCACCTTCTACACTGTGCTTTGACAATATTGTGAAGAACTCAGTTTTCAGGTAGAGGCAAACACAAGAAGACTCATGGCTGTGATCAGTGTCACTGCTGCTTTGACAAAGTACTGAATAAGAAGGATAAACTACTTTCATCTGAGGAGGTTATTCTGGACCCAACCTGTGCTCCTGTGTCCAGTATTTGAGCTGCTCTTCTCCCAGTCTGACCTCCCTCTGACCTGTCTGCAGATTCAGCCTCACATGGGAACCAGCCGGCACTGCCTGGCCTATAAAGACACACACACACACGGTAAGTCTGAAACAGATTACTATTTTATTTGACTGCATCATCCAGTAGATTACCTGGTTTGAGTGTTTGCCACTGCTCAGTAGGCTGGAGCACCTCTAAATCTCCCATCTCCTCCTTCTCTTCATCAGCAGCTTCTCCTTCTCCTCCCTCTGCGTTCTCCACCACAGTTAGAGCAGAGTCAGACTGCACAGACACAGAAAAAAAAATCACTGTATCTTTGGTGAACTGTCCAGTAACCTGCTGGAAGTTTTCATTTTAACTCCGAAAACCTAACCTGGCTGTATTTATTATGTCTGCTTGCAAATTAGTTTTTGAGACATGGGTCTGTTTTATTTCCCCCGCAATGGTCTTAGATCAGCTCATCGTGGCCTGCTCACTCATGTAACCTGGCAATGACTCAGAATGTCAGACATTTAAAGATCGAGTCCAACATAACTCACCTTCTGGCCAACAATACCGGGTATGTGATGGCAATGCAGCAACAAGAGAAAACCCAGGGTCAAGCAGCTGAATGAAGCTCCTCTTGCTCTGCTGGATATTAGCCTCATTGTGGCTGAAACACAGAATGACACTCACTGTCATCACATCCTAAGGAGTGACAAAACCTGGGGCCTGTACTATAAGGCAGGTTCAACATATCCAGGATATCTCCTTGTTATCTGGCTTCACTGAGCCTAACTTTTGCCACCCTGGATCACCTGTATCAGAGATGGTAATGAACAGGCTCAGTTAACTCCGGATTTTTCCTCCAGCTGCGAAAGTGGCAGTGTGGACAGTTCCAAGCAACATCATCATCATCATCATCATCTTCCAAAGGTAAAAATAAGAAAAGTAAATAAGAAAATAAATTATTATGAGTTTTCCCACTGCTTTTTGCTATCCAATGACCATCACAGTCTTCTCATGATATTCTGAGCTGCAGTGATGGACTGAGAGTCAAAGCATCAACAGTGTCAGGAATTCTGTCAGATTAAAGACTCTTTGATCTCTTCAAATGAAGCTAGAATATTTAGGATGTAGTTATTCCAGTGATCTGATTGGTCAGTAGTCGGGCTGTTGACAGGTTTTGATCTGATCTTCTGAACTTAACCTGCTCCGGAGCAGGTTAGGTATGCAGCATATGTTACCGTGGCGATGTAACATGGTAAGAAATGCACCACCGTCGTAACACGTCGAAAATCCAGGGTTAAACCTGAAGTTACCGCGCTAACCACACACCCTGCTTCGTAGTACAGGCCTGTGACCAAACTTCACACAAAAATCGGATGTTTTAATGTTTCCTTGTTGTGTCTTTTGGGTTCTTTAGCATCATCTGTTGGAACTGGCTCCAAATCCACAGTCCTTAAGAGCCCAGATTTTGAATGGAGTTTGGCGTAACGCGCCTCTAAGTGTGAGAGTTCACGGGCAACAGCTGGAGGTGCTACACTGATTAACTAGCAAATTATCTTCAGTGACATTCAATGATAACACCACTGCAAATACTAGGAAGTATTAGAAAACCAAGAACAGCAACGATACAGTGCACCTCAGCCTACTGCACCACAGCTGGAATAATACCCAAGCCATAGCACAGCTGGCGTTATCAAGTTAGCAAACTGAGGCGACTGAAGCTTCGCGGGAACTCACCTGTTTCAGGGGGAATCAAAAGGTGAGACGCAGACGCAGGCAGCGTGTCTCTCTGTGGAGTCTTCACTTTGTTTAGTCCACGCAAACACACTGACAGTTCCCCCACACATCAGACGGTTTCCGCTTCCGTCACTGTTTACTTCACTGTCATTGGTCCACGTAAACAAGAGGCGTCACAGAAGGACCAGGCAAACATGACATCATCAAGTGTAAATGAGTCAGTTTTATCTGTGGTCTTACATCACAACCCGCCCTCAAAGGGCTTAGTGTTTTATATATAACTCCAACTTATACACTGTACTGTTTGCTTTAGATATTTATATATTTTATTTACACACTACAGTCTTTGTCTTCAGTGGCAATACTAGGTAAATAAAGACTTACAGCCTTACATGTTTGTGGATCAGATGAGATATACAGGAATGTGATAAGTATGTACCGGTAAAATAAATATGCTGTAAACTGCACTGTATATTGTGTGTATTGCAGTTCTTAACATTTGATATATGGTTTAAAAAAAAGAAGAGATTGGTCTCCTGAATTACAAATGATCATTCTTCCCCCTAAGTCACATCTATATATAATTCTGTAAGTGGGGAAAAAAAAAACCTTAAAGCTTAGGGTCAGGGTCCTGCCTGAAGTCTCAGGATAAGCAGGGGGTCACACATATAAACCAGCATGTTTCATACCACTATGACCACGATGCAAAATAGTTTATTGCAATTTCAATTTTTTTTTTTTAAACAAAATACTGAAGATAAACCATAACAGATGGATATTCATGTTTTAAAGAATTGGACACAGAATGCTCTCTGTTGCAAATGTTATTATACTGCAAGATTTAAATATACTGACAGTATAGATCAAATACAGAGAAATTAGCAGGAAAAAAGCACAAGTAAATAGTAAAATCCAAATATCTGAATGAAAATAAAGAATGTGAGAGTTATAGCAGCATACATATACAGCACCCACTGTGTTCCAGATGAGGCCTATTGCTGAGCACACTGGTTCTCCATACTGTTGTTGGAGCTGACGTGGATCATCTCCACTGCTTTCTGCTTCTTTACTCTCTCCTCTCTTCTGTTCCGCTGCTGGTTCTCCTCCATCTCCTTCTCTTTACAGTCAGTCATAGGAGAGCTTCAGGGACACCGACACAAAAACACAATCCAATATTACCCAATAATGTTCCTTAATTTTGCCACCTGCTTTTATATTTGTTCAACTCTTAAACCAATCACTAAAGTCTTAGGGTTAGCTAAACTTGAATAATTTCCTTGTTTTGAGTTTGTCTATTTAGAGAATTTAGTTTTAATCAAATCTATTTTTCAGATCAGATTTAGTCATACATTATTCATTTTTTGACCATGACCATGTAATTGCAGCATCTGAGGTTCCTGTCAGCTCTCTAATTCTGAGCTTTAATCAGGAACATGATATAATAATATAGAATAATATCCAGGAAGCCTGAATCATTCATATGAGGACACATGACAAAAAGCATACCGGTACACGTGTTCATTACAGTGTGATGGAAACATTTATATCTATCGTCTAAAACTGGCAAGACATTCAATGATTCCCACAGACACCATCTTTAGTGTATTCCGTTACTATGGTAACTCATTTGTGTTTATGCTAAAATGAGTCAAAGGTGTCTCAAACTGAAGGGAAGAGGACGGTGTAGAAGAGACAAACAGATAAATGACAATGTGTGTGTTGTAAAAGAAATCCTGACCAGTGCTGAGAGGACACACACTGACCTGAGGTTGGGAATCACTACAGGCTCATCTTCACTGATCTTCACACACTTCGCAGCCCGCGGCTCAGTCGGCTCTGAACCTGTAACGTATGATGGGAATGAATAATGGTGCCGTCACATTACAAGAAGCCAGCCCTTCAGACTTGGCTTTGCGCTTGTTGCTGTGTGCACACTGAACTAAACTGTGATTTGGAGTTTGATCCTGTGTCAGTCCACAGACTTTGCTGACTTTGAATGCACACACCTTGAGTGGCGCTCAGTGCCTCGGCTGTAGGACAGATGTCAGCCTCAGGGTCTGCAGTCTTAGGTGTGACATCCGTCTCCACGGTAACGACCTGCTCAACCTTTCCACATGTGGTTTCCTCAGAGGAGGGTGTGACGTCCACAGGAAGTTTCTCTTTCTTTCTCTTCTGGATCAGATTCTTTTTTGCCTCTACAGACAAAAATTGCACGAGGCAGCAACATTACCGACAGACTTTACCCTTTAAAATGCACCTGCAACACCAGAGTCACAAGTCCAGTGTGCAAATGTGGGTTTGGTGTTATTCTACTTACCTTTGGGTTCATATTTGTGTTGTAGCTCCTCTACTCGCAGCTGCAGTTTGATCTTGTCACTCTGAGCCTGAAGCAGGGAACAGAAATCAAACAATATCACACGAAAATGCATTGTCGCCTCTAAGGGGAACTGACAGCAGAGGAGAGGTGCAGTCGGCAACCTTTTACCTGTTTGAGCAGCCGCTCAGAGGTGAAGAGCTTCCTCTCCAGCTCCAGAGCTCTCTGGCTCTCTGACAAAGACTTCATTCTCTGCAGGGAAAGCTCGTCTCCGAGGCGCTCTGCATCCTTACTGAGGACACACACAAGACAAATGTAAGATACACCCCCTGAGCTGAGAGTGTTTCTGTCACCGCTCAGTTATTTTAATCTTCCCCAAAATGACACGATTACATTTGTGAAGCCAATGAGCAATGTGTTTTTGACAGCCAGATTTTCAACACCACAGTTGCTAAGCGACATCTAACGCTAATGACTGAAGCATCACTTCATTGACACAGAGCCATCTGACTGACACAGTGATTCCAGTGCCATTTAATTTAGCATCAAGTTTCACACACACATCTACATCATTACCAGACTAAAGGGGTCTTCCAGTGTTTTTGTGGCTTTAAAATGGATTTCTGCTACACTATAGGTAGCCACAGAAGTAACAAGAGCAGGCTGTTTTCTTTAAGGAGGTAATGTATAGTTCTACCCATTTGAGTTACGAAGCATGATGGGTCAGTTTGACTCACACAGTGTTGTTGAGCTTCATTTTGAGCAGGTCAGTGTAGTAGGTTTCATCTTGGCCACCAGCGCTCTCTGCTGGAGCTGGATTAGATGGTTGAGATTTCAATATCACCTACACACACACACACACACACACACACACATACACACATACACACATACACACACACACAGGGTCACAGTGTTAAAGAAGTGTGCCACCGTGTGATAATAATCCTTATCCTTCTGTCCAACAGAATTTGATCATCACTTTCATCATCATGGCATTTTTGGTGCCTCACTTCTATAAATATCAGTTGTTGAAAACATTAAATGTCAAGTTCATTTACACTCATGTCCATTTGATTATGACTTCATTTGTTTTTTTCCTTTCCAGTTACTATAGGACTTCTAGGTTAATAAGCACTTACCTCCACCTTCTCCAGTCTCTGTAGTTTAGTCATGAGATTTTGGATCTCCCCATTCTTCTCTGAGAGCATGGACTGGAGTCTCTCCAGCTGAGCAGGGTCAGCCCTGGAACCCTGAAGCTGCATCAGAGTGGCTATCTGAACCTGCACAACGCATGCGAGTCCGGCGTCATTCATCTCAGTTATAAACAAACGACACTGTATGTTTACAGCCAGTGTATTAATCCTGTTGTCGTACTGACACACGGTACCTTCATGCGCTGCAGCTGCTGTTTGCTGAAGGCGTGTTGTTTCTGCAGGGACTGATACTGGACCTTCATACTGATCAGCTGTCTCTCCATCTCAGCACGCTTATCCTCCAACTGAAAATACAAAGAGTAAACACATTTCATTTTCAAGCCTTTTATGCCAAACATTTTGGTACACAGTGAGGTTCTCAGTGGCATGACTTGGTTCTTACCTCAGCGAACAGAGAGTTCCCTTTGCTGTTGGGATCCTGGGCTTGCTGTAGAACCTGGTCCAACTGGATCTGGAGGTCCCGGTTCACCTCACGAGATTTCTGTGCCATGACAGACACACACAAAGACATAGAATGTAAGTATGCACAAATACAGACTTAAAATTAGACTTAAAATGGAACTGTTATTCCACAGTCTGTGTTGATAAATCCTGATGAACAAAAGAAGAATATTATTGCACAGACCAGAGTTGAATAAACATAGAACTTAAAGGCACTATGTTTTACCTGAGCTATTAACTGCACATTCTAGTTAATCTGTGCTATATTTACCTCTAACGCATTAAAACAGGAAACAGCCTCTTTCTCTCGCTCCTCCTTCTCCTCTGTGATTCGCTCCAGGTGACGCTGCAGGCTGCTATTGGTCAGCTCCAGCTGCTGCTCTCTGTACTGAGACTCCTGCAAAGTCTTCTCCAACTCCACCTGGTAGACAAAGAAAATCACTGTATTCACTAATGCAATTCTACATTACATTAAGTTGAAGGTCAAACCCTGTAGTTAAGCTTTTCAGAGCATTAACAGTAACTGTACAAAAGACAGTTCCACTCCAGATACAATCAGTTTTAGCAGTTACGTCTGCCTCTCCTCACCTTAATGGCCTCCAGCTCCATGACCTTGATCTGCACCTCCATCATCTCAGACGTCATGGAGCTTTGGGTGTGTTCATTCAGAGCTTTCAGCTCCTCCATTTTGTTATTCAGAGTCTCAGTCTGCACCTCAAGTTTGTGTTTCAGCTGTTTCTCACTCAGCTGAGATTCCTCCAGAGCCGACTGAAGCCTCAGCATCTGGAAAATACAGACACACACACATCAGCCCTTACTTAACTGCCCCCATATGGCTGTAAGAGGTACTTCCACCACTTTAATGTCAAAGTATTTTAATCTTTTCATTGCTTAGAATGTTTCCATTGTTTCACATAAGGATATAAACAACTTCTCCTCTCAACTCTCTCTTGTTTTCTGTGAAAATGTCTGATGCATGACCAATGTATCCGAGATGGTGTTACGCACTCGCTGAAAGACAACATCCAAACAGTGTAACCTTAAAGTGATGGTACAGCAACTCAACAGGCCTTTTTCACAGCATTCTGACTTATGATAGTGGGAAAATCCCAAGTGTTACGAATAACATTAATGATGGCTCTGTTCATTTCCAGTATCCCAGTAAATCGAATGAAGGACAACGTGAGTGAGAGACAGAGGCATGAAACAGGTGAGAGAGGTTTGTTTTGTCAACGCACCTTGTTGTTGACCTCACTGAGCGCCATGCTGTGGCTCCTCTCCAGATGTTCTTGTTGTTCCTGAAGCTGCTGTCTCTGCTGGTGCTTCACACATTCATAGTCTGACTTCAGTGACTCCAGCATCCGAGTCTTCAACTCCACTTCCTTCTGCAGGGAGTACTTGTCTTGTTCGAGGGCCTGTGATCCACACATCACACAGGGACAGGTGTAGAGGTTTAAACCAATGCCTGGACAATCCACAGACCTCACTGTGAACAGTTTTCACTGGATCTATTTCTGGTCCTGAAGAAATTGTTCCTGCAAAAATCTTGCCATCAAAGTTTGTTTTACAGTGGACGCATTTTCTGAAGGGGACATCTCAAAACCTGGACACATAAAACGTACAGTGTCATACCTCAAGTGCATTGGTCATCTCCACTCTCTGTTCATCCAGTCTGTTTTGCAGTTCCATCTGCTGGTTGAGGAGATCTAAGCCAGCCTGAGCAGCCTGGTGGACCTGCTCCTCCCTCTCCCTCAGCTGGCTCCTGAGCAGCTCTATCTCCTCTTCTGCTGCCATCTGGAGACGGGAGGAAAAAGAACAGTGCTAACTGTGCTAACACAGATGCAGCAGCTTCATACTGCTCACTGACGACATTCATTCTGTGCTATCTAAACATTTTCTGCTCTAACGCTGATGTTGAATAATGTGGTTAGCCGCCGTGGTTGGTGAACACCATCTCCTACATCCACTTACAAATCGAGTGTGAATGGGGAAAAAAAAATCCTTGCAGTCAAAGAGAAGGTGTCCGTTAACCTACAGCTAGCTGGGACATGATATCAGCAATGAAATCCAAACAGCTAACAGAACCGCTTCTTGTCACCGTCTGCCTGGTAGATAGCAGAATGTCTTAACAGTTGGTGTTGTTACTTAGCCACCGATATCCCGACAATAATGGCGCTTGAGCTATTTGCCCAACTTGTTTCTTATAACACAAAGGCGGTTAACTCTTCCTCCAACGGTCTCTCGACCGTTTAAGTTACTACAAACAGTAGGTAGTGAGAACTACTCACGTTACACGGTGGACACAGAAAAACAACAACACACGAACATTTTTTTACCTCGTCAGTGAACAATCTTCTGTCAAACCCACGAACCGCCACAGTTTGAATCCAGGTCTAATGAACTATCGCGATACGAGATTTCCTAAACGACAGTTGTGCCTCTGACGGACGGGCGCAGCTGAGCCAGCGAAGCGAGTGTTGTTGAATGATGTTCACTACCGCCCTCCAGTGTCTGAGCTCCAACCAACAGTTTATTGGCAGATAGTGGAAACAGGCTTTCTGACACATTTATATTTCAAATCAATGTCACTGTCATGCTTGAAGACCTGGAGACACAATATCCTTTTCTCATTTCCTATTTCCGTTGTCGTTTTTTTAAATTAGCAAACGGAGTAAACTGCACCGCCGGTAATAATAATATGGTTGCTCTCCTCTAAGCTTTAATAAATGACTGCTGTCACATTTTTCCTGGAGTCATTAGCTTCGACACTTCTGTAGTGTAATGCCATGTTTGCAGGGTTAACAGACTACCTACTTGAACACTGTTAAGTCTGTGTGTAATAAATGCAAATGGAACAAAGCTAGTTTACATCACTTCAATTTAATTCAACCTTCATCACATTCATTTTCCATGCATTACACTCTACCCAAATTTCCATATAATTCACACAAGATTTAAACAAGATTTTTACTGTTACATGAACATAAGTGTATCGGTTCATTCACCAGCCTCCTGTCACGCTCACATCACGTCATCACATTCGCTATGAACTGAAACACTGGAAACAAATGTCTCCTGGTCGTCAACAGTTGGAATTCCTGGTGTGTTTTTACAGAACAATGTAAAACAAGTAGTGTTAATATTGTCATCTGTAAGGAATCGTACATCTAGAACAACTTAGACAATGCTTCTTATATTTACAGTCAACAATCTGTCTTTTCTTCAAGCAGCAGCGATGGAGGCATCGTCCAGCTGTCGACCCTGAGGCTGAGGAGAAAGAAAGAAAGAAAATTATACTTTGGAACAACGCTGAATATCTTCACATTCACATAACAGTGACTAAGGGGAGGTGCTCGCTCAGTGGTGTGTTTGCATTTCTGTGTGCATTACCTTGACAAAGATGCGTTGAGGCAGGAAGCGTCTCAGTGTGTGTGTGTTGGTGGTCGGGCAGCGGGGCAGGCTGATGTTAAGCTGGGGCAGTGTTTGGTAACCAGCCATCAATGGGTAGTAGTTATACAGCATCTGCTGCTCTGAGCCAGGAAGGATACGGAGACGCACCTGCACGCACACACATCCACACACCCTATAAATACGTCTTCTTCTCCATGTATTCCTTACTTAAATATATACTTTCAGTGTCTGCAGGGTGAATAAAGGTGGTGCCAGGTAAACTGTGTGAAAACTGTAATCAAACTGAACTACTCCTGGGTGTCCAGTTAAGCTTGGCCAAGTGAAGATAAGCTACTTTTGTATCAGGAACATTAGCATTTTAAAAGAGAGAACAGCTGTACCTGTTTGAGTCCAGAGAACATGAAGGCATCAGAAGGTTCAACAGCCATCTCCACCTCCTGCACCAGAGCTGTTCTGTTCTCTATGTGGTAACGAACTGGAAGAGACTCTCTGACTCGTCCAAATGATGGTAAATCTACACACACACAAAAAAAAAAAACAGACAGACAAAAAAACATGCAGAGAGAAAATGATACCATTCAATACAACTGGTGAAACTGTTAAGAAACTATTTGCTGATAAGTATGAAAATATATCAAATATGCAAACACCCTCAAGATCAGAGACATTAACTAGCTGCATTACATGTCATAAGGTGTCACTTTACAAATGTGTACAGTACATGTGATGTCTGGGAGTAATACTGACCAGCATGGATGTAGAGAGGGACAGACTCCAGGATGACATGAGGTAGAGTGACTGTAGTCTGGATGAGAGGACTGTCTGCACTGGGGGGACTTCTGTCCAACAGAGTCAAAACAGAGTTAAAACTGTACAAGCCTTTCATATTCGCCCATCGCTCAATAACATCCCCTCAAAGTGTGCGTCTGAGTACACATACCTCCTCCATGATATCAAGTACTGCCCTGTAGCCACTGTGTTATTGCTGTTGGTCACTGGTGGACATCGGAGACAGAAACACTCACTGGCACACTCACCTGTCTGCAAAACCACTGAACAGATACACACACACACACACACCATGTTATAGCCATGATTTACATTTCACTTTTGAATTACAGCTATGAATCTAATAAAGGCTTTGTAATATAACTTTTAAAACTCAGTCAGATACCTTCCTGTAGCTGTGACTGAAGCTGTGGTGTGTTGCTGGTCATAGTTTGGAGCTGCAGAGAGGAGGAGGCCAACAGAAGAGGCCACGGAGACGAGGAGAAGATGTCTGTCATCAACAGGAAGGGAATGTCCACTGCTACCCGGTCCAATGGCTCAAACTGCAATCATACAAACACCCAGGGATAGCAATGGTACCACTTCTTATTACTCTCATCAGCCATGAATCAAGAATTGGATGCCTGCTACATAATAATCATGACCACAATCCAGTGGCTAACAGTGTAAACCAACCATCTGAACACTGTCAACATTGTTCTGTTTTTTTTTTTCTTTTTATCAGCTCCCTCTGAAGGACACTGCTGAAACAAGACAATGTTATGTGCAAAATTCTCAATAGAGAGTAGCTAAAGCTTGAAAAGTTGCTAAATGTCGTCAGATGACGCAATATGCTTACTAGCCTCGAATGATGTCATTGTGTTGTGTCTAAATTCTGCCAAGTGTCAGCTGGTTCCAGCCCGGCCAGCCAAACAAAGGCACAGCTTCATCACTCAGGGTCTGTCACATAACCCACTTTAGTACACCTGATTTGTTATACCTAACTGATGAAGCATGAGTTATACACACCTTGGTCGATACAAACTTGACGGACACCTCAAATGGGACTACTGTCTCTATGGTAACGGTTTCATCCTGGAAAACAACAGAGCAAGAGAAGAATAGACCGGGTAAGAAACAAAGCACTCAGATCTAAAACAAACAAAAAAAAAAAAATGCACAGCACAACATAGAAACCACTAAACATGTGAAATGGGCAGTGGAAATAGAGTCAAGTGTTAGCTGTGTCTGCCAGTTTTGCTAACGTTAGCTTGCTAATGGTGGTGATTCTATCATTAGGTGTGGTTAGAGGGATAGAAATATTTCGATTTTTCAAGTTGGTACTGCAAGTCAAACACTGGGCTGATATGTAGCTATTAGCTGTGTTAGCTGTAGCCAGAAGACAATCCTGGTAGCAAGACCTGATTAAGCTTAAGTAGAGGCCACACTGTGAACAACATGGGCTGCTGATTACAGCAAACATGTCCGTCTGATCAGCACGTAGCTGTCTTCTTTTACCAGACAGCAGTCTATAGAGTGGCTCTGTGGCTCACTCAGATCGTGCAGTGACACAGTTCTCTACCTTATGACATTTGCAGACAATCTGTCGTCCTTCCACTGTGGTATCGATGCTGTAGGCCACGTGGAACAGGAACACCCTTGGTCCAGTCGACACACACCTCACATATACACATTTCTCCAACTAGAAAGAAATACGCGCAAACACAGAGTTACAGCTTTTCACTGTGGGGAGGCTGAAGCTGTAGGCAAACACGTGTAGGTACAGTACACAAAATGCTGTGTTATATGAGTTTCTCAGGAGAATTAATATAAAACATGTCATTTGGAAAGTGTCTGTACCTTCTCGCCTGGTTTCAGGTCTCCCAGGGGTACGTCAGGGAGCAAAGCAGGTGCAGTGTCGTCACAAACCTTTGAGCCGTCGAGTGTTACGTGCGTGGTCTGGCCTAGATTAGCATCCTGGCCTGGACAGACCAATTAAGACAAACATAAAGTTATATACTATATGCTAATGTTATCATTGTTATCGTTGGAATGTTAATCATTGTAACTGAAAGCTGCTTTTTCTGCTACAACAGACAGAGGACTATAATTTAACTTATAATGCTGTTGCTGAGGTTGTGAAAAGTTAATTAAATTAGAACATTTTGAGAAGTTCTTTCTGAGAGTGAAACAAGGACATCAACATGAGTCTTATGTCTCATGTTGATGTCCTGAATTCAGGTCAGTATGGCACAATCATAGTGAAAATGGTGCTGCTAACAGGACTTTTTCCATGTTGGACTGTACATTTACACATAAATGTACAGGAAATGTAAAGTGTCACAATGTGCTACAAAGGTAATAACTTTTTTCAGGGCTCTGACTGGCCAGCATGACTTTGCGGTTAAGGTGATATCACTGTTGGTTTGGCATGCTGCTGACAGCATTTTCAAGTGGACAGAGATTTTTCTTTTAAACTGATTGTGTGAGCAGAATATTTTTTTAAAGAACGAAGCAGGAAAATCCCTGTTTTCATAAATACGTGCGGACTGGGTCCTGGTGTACCTGGTTTGAGGCCAGCCGTCAGTTTGACATCCTTAGCCACAGCCTCCTCCTGCGACTGGACAGTGAGGCTGATGCAGTACATTTCATTGTTGAGTGCAGGAGGCTGATGGTTCAGCTGAACAGAGATCTTTGGGACTCTGGAGATGATCCTAAACACACAACACACAAACTCAACATTTCACATTTCCTGTTGAAATCAGAGTACTGGGATTGTATTGTGTCTGAACCAAGCCTCACATGGTGCTGTGCTGCATGATCAGGCTGTCCCAGTCCAGCTCTGGCCGCGTGTCCACGCCTCGCCCCCATCTGCGTGACGACCTGCTGGCCTGCAAGGCTTCATGGGTAGAGGCTGCATCACCACCCGCCCCTCTCCAGCTCAGGAACACACAGCGGCCATTCTCACTGCCCAACATCACCTCAATACCTGTCATCTAAATGAAAACAGAGTCAGCAACAATTTCACTCTCATTCTCTCTAACACACACACACACACACACATACACATACACACACACACACAAACTCACCTCGATCTTCTTGCCAACGTCTTCAGTCTTTGCTACAAAGCTGAAATTGTAGCATTTGGTTTTCCCCGGCAACAAGCTCATTCTCTCCTGCTCTGAAGACTCCACCATACACCACTGGTTGTACTCCTATACACACAAACACATTATTTTTGGCATTTAAGAGAGAACAAAAAATACTTTATCGTTTTTTTTTCTCCCCTAAATAGTTAGGAAATCAGCTTATGGTTTTCAAATAAGCTGATTCAAATTCCAGGACTGGGTGGGCTCTCCCCTTCCTCAAAAGAACTGATGTCAAATTTCCTTGGGCTATCGTCTTGCATTTTTTTTTTTTTATTCCTATTTTCTTAAATCTGTTTGCACTTAGACAAAGTCCCAAATTATGATTGGAAATAAAGGTAATGTACATTTATGAAGCACCTCTCTAAGTGTTTACAACATGTTCCTACATTTGTCCTAAACAGACCACACACAGATCACACAGTTAGAATACAGCTCCTGTTTATACATTCATGTCTGTGAAGCCAGTTATTTGAAGGTTCTTTTCTACGATGATCCTGTACATCCTGCTAGTGTTTTCTGTATGTTTATGTGTGTACCTGGTTACTGAGGCTGACGGCCAGCTTGTTAAGTGATACAGGATGAGGACAGTCAGCTCGAAGGAAGACCTGTAGTTGGATGGGCTGGTCCACATGGAAACTGGGAGAGCAGAACCTGGCCTTACACTGGACTGGAGTCAGAGAGAGTAAGAAATGTTAGAGAAACCTATGTGCTCTTAAAAAATGATTTACAATCTCTATATATAATTGTGAATGTTATACAAGAACACAGCTATATGCTTTAAACAAGAACATTCCTTCAGAAAATCCCTCTTCATTTGCCCCAAATGCACGATGCATAACTTTTCTCATTGTTTGCAAACCTCCATGTAGATTAAATGCATGGAGGAAAGCAATTAAACAGTATATTGGTTATTGGTCTTTGAGTGAAAGCATGTATGTGTGAAGACTAACGGAATGGTATGTAGTCCTGCACTTCTATAGTGAGCTCATTTGATCCGGCTAAAGCCATGCGGTCGTTCCACAGCGACCTGGCTGCACTGACAGAGGACAGATCGCACTCCGGCTCAGCGTCAGGAACCTCATTCTGATGGAGGGATAAGAGAAAGACAGAAACAGAGGGGCAGGAAATAGTGGGAGAAAGCAAGAGAATAAAATGAATTCTGTGTTTGCATGTCTTGGGTGACCGCGGCCAAGTGTGGGACAGATAAAGTACAATCAGAGACTATCAGAGCCAATCCATTTCAATCAGAAGCTCACTTCATGGACCAGCATTAAACCATGTACAACAGATATTAACCTCATACATTTTAATAATGAATCCACACATTGCTTTGTGGTTTACTGAACGTTATGTGTTGAGCCAGATGGAGTCCATCTACTCACCATCAGGACTTTGATGAGATTCTTCTCAATCCTCGCCTTCTGCTCCTCCTTCAGTGTTGAAGCTAGACAGGAAGTTAACTAAATCACTGTGTTTTCCAGAGTGGAGCACAAATCGATGCACAGATCAACTAACTGGATTTAATCCATCCTACAAGAGGTGGATAAGAGTGATGAGCCACGGACGGATCAGTATTTGGGTTGTAGCCTTCTTGCTTACCTCTGCCCAGGAGCTCCATGCAGTATATGATGTAGTCTTTAACACTGGCCATCAGATAAGCACAGCGCAGAGCTGTGGTCAATATGGCCGTCAGGAGCCCCCACCACCGCTCTGTACGGTAGTCACACATCACATAGTCCAAGAGCCTGTTAATGTAACACACACACAGACATGCACACACTCAGTCACCTCGCACCATTTAGAGATTTGATCTTTTACAGGCTGGCTCTTCACTCATTTACCATCCACTTCCCACTGAGGATGTGTACAGAAACAAAAGTACGGTGCCCGGGTGTTTCTCTGAACACTGCCACGAATATCAGAGGGCAGAAGTGTCATTTACAAACAGGTATGTCTTTTTCCTTACTTCAGGGCTTTGGTGTAGTCTTTAGCGTGGTAGTACTCCTCTCCCATCTGCACCACTAAGACACAGACAGAGAGATGAGAGTGATGAGGTTAAACAAAGCTTTCACAAAACAACAAAGGTTATATATCAGTGCGAAGATGAGCTCTCTTCATCATGTGATCACAAAATGAGTACCTGAGGGATGTAAGTGTTATATGAAGTTCTACACGTGAAAAGGGAGAAGCAATGAGAGAAAACAGAGAGGCAGTGATTGTAAAACTGATTTACTAAACACAAAGAGTGGATACCAGTGGAATCGGTTACAGTGTATTCAACAATAATGAAATACAGCACTCCTCATTTTGCTGTAGGATGGTTTAGGAACCTCCTGTAGAGCTACTAGAAGCATTTTAGTAAAAGGACCTGTGGAGATTAAAAGAGCACAATAATACTCACTGAGGTGGCTCTTCATTCGGGGGCACTTGTACTTCTTAAACTGGGCGACAGCATTGCTGAGAAGTGCTATGATCAGCTCCTGTCAGGTCACAGGCAGAGGAGAGGAGCATGTTTTCATACACAGTACAGTAGCTGTTAGCAGTAGCTGTGGGGGTCAACACTACAGGGAAATTTGATCTCAGAGAGTGTAGGTTTTTTTTTTGCCCCTGGTACTTGGAATATCTTGTTCTTTTTTTTTTTTAAAACATTCTCACTAGGAGAAAAGCACCAACTCAACTTAGAAATCCCCAAGGGATTAATAAAGTTCTATCTATCTATCTAGTATTTAAAGTTATAAGGTGTAGGATTTTTTTTAAAAACCTTGTTCTTCTAGCATCAAAAAAAAGACACACAGACAGTAATGGACGCCTTTACACCAGCGTACTTACAGAATGTGGTACATCTCTCTCTTTAATCTGCAGGGCCAGAATCCCTGTCTTCTCCTTCTCTGCATCTGGAGGATCGATACCTGAAGTACAGACGACACAGAGGTCACATTTTGCCCGTACATTTCTAACATCATGTCTTCATCACCATCATTTTTATGTTACGATGCTGTGCTCTAAATTATGCTATCTAACACTTTGTCTCACAACACTTTTTTTTTTTTTTTATGAAGCTTTACTCCTTCATTAGAAAAAGAGTGTGTTAGTCCCTACTCTGGTGTCCTTGTCTCCATGGTCTCTGCCCATAGAAGTCCAGTCCTCCGCTCTGGGTGTCCAGTGGATCAGGGGAGGGATAACTCACTCCTGCCTAGAAACATAAACCATCAATTGATCATTCAGGTAATTATGGCTAAAGTAGTATCTGTCATTCATGTCAAATCTAAGGTGGTAAATAAAGTGTGTGTTGATATTTTTCTGCAACTAAATTATTACGATTTATTGAGAGCTAACGCTATAGTGCATGTGCAGTTGTAGTAACTGATGTTCCAATACAATCTGTAGTGGCAGTACTAGCAGTAGTATTGCTGGTAGTCACAGCTGAAGAGGTTTTATACCAGCAGCAGTATTATCACCTGACAGAGCTGCTGTGCCATCTGCTTCCTCTCCTGGCTGTAACTTGCAGCCTGCTGGTAGTAGAAACCAGGGTTCTGGGTCTGGATGGCTGTCAGCCCCAGTTTTATCGCTTCATCAAACAGCTCACCAAACGACTGGAACCTGACAAGAAATTACACATGAACGACAGGAAGAGTTGGTGTCATGACCTATGGTCATCAGAGGCATGCAACTGTACCCTGAGCAGGGATAGGAACTAGATCCTGGCCCAAATATATTGTGATAACAAATTGTTTATGGAAGACAACTGTGTTTTAAAAATACTTTTGTTCACAATGTCTTTATAAATTCTCCCAATTACCCCTTTGAAACCTGCTCTGTTTGCCTTTCCTGTGTGTGAACATTTTGCAGGGATGAAACTAAAGGTAACTGAAGGTTATCATAACTGACAAAAGCGCAAACATGAGACCCAGCTTCTCCAACACTGCTGCTGTTATGGTAACGCAACATTACACTATGCTCCATCTGCTGTTGTTATTTGGCCGTTGCATGTTTCCTGTTTCTCTTAACGGCCTATTCCATTAATGGAGTTTACACTAACGTTACAGTCTGTTGGAGGATGTTGAACTGTACTCTGTTATACTGAGAGGTGTTCCCAATATTTTGTCAACCTTAATTCATATAGATGGGACAGACAAGGACTGGTTTGGTCAAAAAAAAAAACGTAATGCTGCAGTGTTTGTGTGCCACAGTGTGTGTATATCTTACTGTTTAGACATCCATGCAGAATGTTCGAATGCCAGTTCAGCACTGCCAATCTTCTTTTTACACAGGTCAATGTGCTTCCTGAACTGGGCTATAGCATCTAGAGGAGTGTTATGCTGGAAACACAGACGACAGATCTAAAGAAACAGGAGAGGGAGAGAGACATTAATAATAAATAATAATATTCATTTATTTTCATAAAAAATTAGCATTTTTATATATTTTTATTTGGTTGCCTCTAAAAATATCTGCCAGTCCCAGCACACACATGTTGGTCAGATAACATTTCACTCCACCAGTGCCATGAAGAATATACCTTATAGTTGATGAATCCAGCCATAGTTTTGATCTCCAACATGTTGGTCTCATGGGCTCTGAGCTCATGGACAAGACTGTATGCAGTTCTGTAATACCTATACAAAAAAAACACAATCATACTCATTAAACAGCCCAGGTACAAGCTAATGTTTAAGAGCTAGTAAACCTAATTCTTCATAGGTCTTCAAAGATCTTGGCGAGTAACGGAATGAAGTCTGAACATTTCTTCACTGGTAACTAAAAACAGCTGTTCATGATCATGTTGACTATATAGCAACAAACAGCTCCTTTACATAGCTGAAGTAAGCCATTAAGTCAAAGACTTCATATATTGTGAATAACAAGAGTAAAAATTCAATTCAATTCATCATGTCAGTTTTTCCAGTATTGCTTGTTTTACACAAACTTGGGCCACAATGGCAGTAAAACGTTACGTTACCATAAGCCCAAATGTTTAAATATGTTGGCACAGTAGTGAATCATTTAGTTTTTTCAGACATATTGAACAACAGTGAGTAGAATGCGATAATGGCAGTGCTTCATTTTGAACTGAACAGGTTCATTTTTAAGACGTTCAAATTTTCTGATGCTTTCTGTACCATCTTAGGGTTTTTATTCACTTCAGCTTGTCAGTGTAAGCTGACCTTTTTCACATTTTGCAACGTCTCAAAGGATTTCTTCACAATTCCTTTCACTGCTGTATAAAAAACATTGCTGCTGTCTAAGTTCATCATGTCCTTGTGTGTCAGTCGAAATAAATTGGGAATCTGTGGCCTCAGACTCACTTGAGAGCATTCTGCGTGTCCTGCTTCAGCTCACTGAAGAAAGCGATTTTGAACTGGTGTCTGACAAACAGCAGCTGGAAACACAGAGAGGGATCTGCTTTGAGAAGCTTTGTACACTGTAGTTATGCTGCATTCATTGGCACAGATTTTTTTTTTTTTTACCTTCTCTACTTTCAGTTAGTGGCCGTAGTGTGGTTTTACCTACCTGGTGTGTCGTCTTGTTAAGGAACTCCTTGTGCGATTTGACGCGACGAATCTCAGTGTAGTAGTACGTCTGAGCGTGTTCATAGAAGGCGTTCTCCAACCTGCAGAATCACAGTCATTGTCTGAATGGGAGAGTGCCAGGCCGGTAACTTTAGCTTCCAGCTTTACCCTCCAGTACCACTGCTGCCCATACAGTATTTACTAGATTAACTACCTTATAATGTAGCCCACCAAGTGGTCGGTGTGCGGCAGTACGAAGAGACTCTTGCCAGACAGATCACAGGCATTACAAAGAGCTGACGCTCTCTCTGACGCTACGAGGTCCTCTCCTGTACAAACATGAGGAATACCGATGGTTTAGCTTGATAAAGATGATCACAATAAATGTGCAATAAAACAAAGATGGCATACATATTCCTGTGTGTTGTTTGAAATCACAGAAGACAATGCCACACTGTGAAACTGGTGTGGATGAGATGTGTCTGATCCAATATGATTCAGTGGAAGCCTTTACCTGGAGGTAGTGGAGTTTTCTTCTGGATTAGAACCACCGCCACCTTGGTGTTCCTGCCCTGAAGACTGGTCCTAAAGACAAACAAACATAATACAGATGACAATTTACTGCAGGCTATAAAATCCAATCTGTTCCCATTACTTGTTTGTTTATTCCAGGTCTGACAACCGTCAGGGAAGCTTTCAGTCCTAAAATCAGTGAATACTTGAACAAGGTTTGGAAACGTGAAATAAGAAACAGACCTTACTCTTACTATGCTACAACAACAGTCTTCCATCAGAGTTGTAAAGCCTTGCATTTATAAAACTGATGACTTTGGAAACTTGATGGCAGTTAAAACAATGCTAATCAAACATAGAACCAGTTCAGAAACCTGAACCTGTAACATGGACAGGTCAAGCCTGTAGCATCTACTTGCTTTCTCAGTGTCAATAAAGCCTTTTTTGGAGGGAAATAAAAGACAAACTGACCTGACAATCTCCACTTTAGTGGCACATTCAGACTGTTTCTCTTTCCACTGTGGATCATCCCAATCCAGCTCATAAAAGAGAACAACCAGAGCGGGTACCAGGTTCAGATGCTTATTCATCCAGCCTGTTTTCAGGATGCCTTTGGGGATATACCACTCATAGGATGTTCGCTAGACAAGCAGACAGAGAAACACTCAGAGAAAAAAAAGTCCACATACACCACATGGACTATAACACGGTTCTCACATGCTGCACAAAGTTTTTTCCCCAACACCTTAGCACTGACGCAGAAATCTGCAAGTGAGTAAATACAAACAGAGACTGTGTTCCAATCACAGGGCATCTGTTGAAATGACACTGAAAATCTCCATCCACCACTCACCTTAGTACGACATTTGGGGTACTCGTGGTCTCCTGGGAGCACCTTGAAAGAGATGGGGACTCTGTCTGCTCGACGGTTTGCACAGAAGGCGTCCCAGATAGCTCGGTGCACAGCATTGTACACCACATCCAGACCAGTTAGAGCTACAAAGGCCATAGGCCGACAACATAGCTCTGGAGGAAACTCCCACTGGGAACCTGCCATCATGATGGTTCAACAATGGATACCCCTACACGAAACAGAGTAACATCACAGGTGTCAGGATAGCGGTAACTGGATAAAATGAGTAATTTCAGGGTTCCTGTGTATGTTAAAATGTATTTAAAGAAGCATGATTAAGAACAGAATACAACAGAAAGCATTACAATAAACACAAAAGGATACATTGAGCTGACAAAGCCACAGTGGCGACAGATTCAAGCAGCTTTTCTGTTGATCCTTTAATAGTGTTGTTCTCTGATCTAATTATTTTTTGGCTCACTGGCTTAAGAGTTATCTGTGTCCCTTATGTACCTCTGAAATAAATATATATTCAATAATTCTATTAAAAAAATATATTGGCCATTACTGATACCTGCATACAAACCTACCATGTGGGGATAGTTTTGGTGTAATGATATCTTATTCCTAAATATTTTTGTTTTTCTTTGTTCTTTGTACACAAGACAGAGCACTATCACTCTAGCAACTGCACATACTACACATACAAAACTATTCTCTTAATTTCCCTTACTGCACAAAGTAAATGTTTAGTGAACTAGTATTTATTATTCTATTCTGACTGTTTATAGTGCAAGGACAACAACTGAATAAGGTATTGTTAACCAGACTATACCTAAACTTTGTAACATTCATTTCGTGTGGGACATCAGCGGAATATCACTGGATAATTACAAAACAAAACGCTAATCGAAGCACCAGCCATGAACAGACAGAGGCTTTATGGGGAACAGCTTGCAGGTCACAAGACTTGAAGGCTCGCACAAAATGAGCACAGTGGAGCTAATTAGCTGCTAACAGTGACACTTGTTTATGTCGTTAAAATTGGAGCTCGGCTATTTTACGTCCGTCTAGACGCGGAGAAATTGCTCGCCCATATAGCACTCTGCTGTACGTTCTTAAAGTGGGTAACATGTTATATTTTATAGAAACCGTTAAACGAAAGCGGAAGTGAGATACCCTAGCTCGGCTTAAGCTACTAACATTACTGTTGCCCTGTTAGCATCCTCAATAAGCACGTATGAAAATGTCACTGAGTATGTCAACTCAGGGATACGTTAAGATAGCAACATACCTCAGATGCATTACTTCAAGTGAACTGGTAACGGTGCTAGGTCCAGCTAGCCTGGTCCAACTAGCAAGCTGCTCTTCACAGATTGCTAGCAAACCGGTTAGAGTTAGCTAGTGGGCGAGGTTGCAAATCTAACAAGCAAATAAAGCGTCAGTGCAGTTTTTGTTTCAGGCTGCCTGACTTCGTTTCAGCCAAGTCCCAACTCTGTTCACCATTTGACAGCTAGTCACCGATGTGTCAACCTCGACAGAGCCAGAAAGTAGCAGATTAGTTCTACAGCTGTTGTTGAAGCAACAACAAACTAGCTAGCTGGTTAGCTGCCTTAGGCATAACTTCAATAACACTTCCGGTTTAACTTTTCAAAATAAAACGACTATCCAAAAAATGCATTATTTGCAAATGACTACATCAATTAACCAAAAAAAAAAAAAAAAAAAAAAAACAAAACCGCGACATCTGGCATAATCTGTTCATCGTGTTAGTGTTGATGAGTTTCTGACAAGTGTCCTGAGTAATTCGCCCTCCATAACAGCAGGTGGCGCTAAGAGTCAATTTAAACACGCCGGGAGGTTGAGCAGAGCAAAACCGATTGAACAGCCACTGTGGGCAAGCGAATGACAGGTTTCTATGGAGAGAAATTGGCTCAAAATGTGAATTACATAATTATAAATGAAAAATAAGATCACGTGTACAGTGATTTGTGTGTCAGTTTGGGTACCCACAAAGGCGTGTTCCAATCCACACACAAATACCAAGCAATTGGAGCACAAATGCATCAACACAACTTGAATGAATATTGATATTTTATGTACAGTTTTACCTTCAGTTTCACAGATCTGATCATTTTCACTTTCAAAAAGCTTCTTCTGTAAACAAATGTCTAAAAACTTGTAAAAGTTACAGGTGGGTTATTTACTGACATATATCATGTTGTTGAATAAAACAAAAATGCCACAGACTGCTACACGGTAACAATCTTTGTCCTAGAACTGTTATTGTAACACTTCATTAAATTTGGATATTTTTCAGGCGAGAGAGTGACCATTTAGAGTTCAAATATGTGGTCAGTTTGTCCAAATATGGAGGGTCACCTCGATGTATATTTATGTGAGAAGAGAGAACTGGTTACGGAATGCCAGTTGGACTAAAGACATATTTGCAAGTGGGTAAGGCCAAATGAGGAATCAACTGAGTCCACACTGACGTCTGAGGGCTTTATTTCCAGTCAGGCTTGACTATTGTAAGGCACTGCTCACAGGAATATCTGCAGCTGCCAGAGTTTTAACTGGAGAAAGGAAAAACCACCATGTAAGACCTGTGCTGAGGTCGTTCCACTGGTTTCCAGTGCATTATAATGTTTATTTTAAAATGTCTTTTTTTTTTCAGGCCCTGCGCGGTCTGACACCCCAATACCTCTCTATAACTGGTGAAAATGCCTTTAGTTTTTATGCTCATATGTGATTAATGATTGCAATGTTATCTAAAGGTCCTTCACTTATATACACTGAATTCTTAAAAACATTTGAAATCTCAATACCTGCAAGAGAATATCTGCAATACCTTAATCATATGTGATGCAGTACCTGCCTTTTCTTTAAGACTGTTGTTCTGAGGACCAGTCAGGGTTTATACAGGTGTTTTGTTCAATTCTATCAACATAAACGAGAACAAATGTAATAACATTTTTTAGACATAATGATACTTTGCCCTGCAACTTCTTGAAGCCAGTCAAATTGGAGTAATCACTCTGAGAGCATTAATTGGGAATTCCTTTGGACTTACTATAACAAATATTTTGTCAAGCATAAAGTTGAAACTGAACTTTCACCTCAACTCAACTTTCACCAGTTCAAGCTTGAAATCACAGTGAATTCTGAAACACCCCCCTTGTGTTCTAACTGACTCATAGCGCCACCTGCTGTCGTGGAGGGCGAGCGACAGAGGACCACAGTCTATGCTGAGGACACTTGTCAGAAAATCAGCAGCACATTCACGGCGGAAAGATTGAGGCAAAAGTCACGTGCTATTTTTAATTTTTATTTATTTATTTATTTAGTCTTTGTAGGACATTTTTTTGTACTTGTAAGACCTGCTGTATATTTGTGTATTTGTGCATTATGGGTCAGAAATATGTTGTGTATTTTTCTTTGATAGAAAGCATGATACGTTTTGCGTCTGCAAACCAAAATCCATTCATTTGTCTGTGGTATTTTGTATTTGTAAACCACGCTGTTTGTTAATTTATCGTAGGGATTTTGTAAAACATGTTTTGTTTGTCTGTTAAGTTCGGTTAGGAAATGAGCTCCATAGGAGTCTGTGGGGGAGAAAAAAAAAAAAAAATTCAGGCTGAATTCAAACTTACTGCAGGAGTAGGGGCACACAGACAGATGCCTCCCAGCTTCCTGTCAGTCTGCCCTCCTCAGCAAACAACCGCATCCTCCTGCTCCGGCCTGAGGACACGGACTCGGCTCAGCCATGGAGCAGCATCCCATCAGCAGGAACATGACCGCACAGGACCGGGCTGTGTCCCTGCCTGACTAAAAGGTGAGTGTCCTGGCTCGATGTCTCTGTTGTGCGGTGTCTGTGGACCAGCTGTCATAGCATTGACTCGTGAAGTATTTAACCTTCACACCGATAAGGTGCTTGGTTTCGGGACAAGGAGCGCAGCGCTGCCTTGTGTGTGATCGCAGTGTGCCTGTAGTGGTGGAGAGGACGGTGTGTTGGGGTGTTATTGCCTGGGTGGGGAGGATGATGCAGTTTATCAGTGCTACGGCAGGAGATGGTTTATAACGAGTACCTGGTACACGCCGTCCTGGACCCTGCATGATGAATGGCACGCCACACTCCATTCAAAACTAAAACATCTTGTTACTGAATAACATAAGACCAAAGCTATTTTAGGAATGGCGAAGTCCTATGGTTAATCCGACAGAACAAGGAGAAATCGTTTTAATAAAACTTAAAATTTAAATACATTTTCCGCACTTGTTCTAAGTCTTCCGCCAAAACGCACCGCGCTACTTGGGCGGTTGCAAACGTTGGTTTAAAGGTAGTATAAGGTACATTTGTAATGGATTCTGTGTGAGACGAATTAAAGGGCAGAGCCGTGCGGCTGAATGAGGAGTTTTCTGGTCTTCTTTTAACTGCTGTGTCGCTTCCGACAGATAAAGCCTCGATAAGTTGAAACAGTTTCGATTGAGGTCTGGTGTGCGGGATTCTTCGGATGAAAGTTGGGAGGTCGATGCCCCCCAAACGTACTAACAGCTCTACACCCTGCTTAAAGACGCACAGCAATAGACGGCCCGAGTGTGGAACGAAGAAGGGGCCTTGTGATGACCTCTGGATAAGGTTATGCTCTGAAATGTTGCCTGTCCTGGAATGTGGAGGAGAGTAACTGGTGTTAGTCGAGGGAAAGCTGCAGTCGGGGAAACTTCCCACGGGAAAACCGCAGAGGGCCAGCCTTCCCACAGGAACTGAGTCAGATTTATCATGTAGTGTGTGCTATCACATCATGTACAGAGGTTTAACTAATATGAATTAGTTAAACTAACCTGCTATCAAAACTATTTGTATCTCAGTTGTTGAACTGATGGGAGGTGTGTACACTAAGTGTGTGTGAAAAGTGATCAGCAACCATTAAGGTTCATAGAGGAGCTGTTTGACTTAGAACACTTATGTGAGGACCCCTTTCATACCAGACTTCATATCTAAAAATAAAAGATTTAATCCTAACACCCCATAAAATTAAAGACATGAACACATACTGTTCACTGGCAAACAACAAGACACACACTTTCCTTAATTGACATTTCAAATACAAAAAAGGCCTTATTTAAAAAAACAAAAAAACAAAAAAAAAAACTTGATTGTGTATATGCAGTTCTGTCAAGTGGGAATCAGGAAGGCAAAACTCTTAATGCCATTCAGAGTGTACATTTTTCCTGTATATGCAGGTAGATTTGTTTGGCCAGTAAATCAGAAGACATAATAATGATGATTATTTGTCTCTGTTTGGGTCAGAACACATTTATATCATTATTTATTATTTATAGAGCTATTTTAGCCTGTAGGGATTCAGTTCGAGCCTCTTGCAACCATTTTTAGCTCGGGGACTATATTGGGTTACTGGCTGAAGTTGTTTTTACTGCCTGGCAGTTTTATTGTCTTTTCCATTAAGTAAGTAATTCAGTAGCATTCCTCCTTTCAAAGCTCTGTCGCACAAAGTATAGAATGGTCGGACCCATTAATAGCAACTTCTCTATAAAACAGAGGACCTTATACTGAACCAGGGGGGACCTCTGGTGTGTTCCTCTGATGTGGCCTGGTCCTGTGCTTGTATACATCCTGATGAGCCACTGTACGTATGGTACAGTGTGCACACACAGATAATCATCATTAACAACTAACTCGCAACCACACACCACTCACAGCTACACAATCACCACTACAGAAATTTCACACACACACACACACACACACACACATATATATATATATATATACTCCCAGATCTATGTTACTGTGTCTGTTATTCCTATTTTATCTTTCATTTACATCTCTGATGTACCTGCATTCCCTTGTGCTGCTGTGTCGGATTGAATATCCCCTTTGGGGCATGAATAAAGCTACATCTTATCTTTTTCTTATCTTCTCTGCATTAAGTCAGGGTAGTGTGAATTTGTAACTCATTGATGTGGAATAAGATTAGTAAGGAAAATAACCATCAGTTGCCACAGATAACACCTGGCTTTCTCTGGCTTGTTACACTCTTTAACATTCTTTATGTTGCCTGACTGATAGTGGATTACTGAATAATAATAAATACAATAATGGTATACTGGCCAATAGTGGGCTATAGTGTTTTTTGTTTGTTTTCCATAAACACAAATCATAAACAAAAATGAAAAATAAATGTGATGTAGTGAGCTGGATATTTAACAGTCCAAAAACTAACTCGTCAGACAGTTTCTGATTCCTTATTGGCTGACACACACAGATGCATGCACACAGACACACACACACACACACACACACACACACACACACACACACACACACACACACACACACACACAGAGCAAGAAATATCAGCCTGGCTGACTGATCAAGGCTCAGATTACACACCCAGGAAAGCTAAACTGGGCAGGTGATGCAGCTAAGACTAGCTGCCCATGGTTTCTTAATGAATTAGCTTTGCTTTGAATTGTTAGAGTCAATCACACACACACACACACACACACACACACACACAGAAACAAATAAGCTGACAAGTAGCTTATGTGGATTTAGTGGGTTTTGAATGATCAGTGGGATCGACATTAGCAAACCTTTCACATCAGGGAGACGAGCATTTGAGTTTGTTCTGTTTTTACAGGACAGTGAACTAAATTAAAGCTTTCACACCTGCACAGAGGACAAAGGCGCACAATTCACCTGTGAAAAGCAAATATTATTGTAAAAGTGCATAGTAAAATACTATTGTTGAATTTAATGACCTTACTAATAATAACACCAGTCATGACACTATTAATGGTTTTTATGGCCTGTTTCCATCACTCAAAGATGATGGCCACTCTGAAAGGAAGTGTCATAAAATCACTGCGCTGTGACTGACATCTTTTACTCTATTTTTCTCTGTTCACATCTTTCTATCTTTCTTCATTTCGGGATGTTACATCCTGAACATCTTGAGCGATAACTGATAATAACAGCTGCGGCATAATGAAACATACTGTGTTCAAACTCTCAGTCTGTAGGGTTTCACTGCATCACCACAGCCACAGCTAAAGACATCTGTCTAACAACATCATCCAGCCCTCCACCTTCTCTGCTCACTGTCATCACACATGCAAGCTATGACAGATCCCTGTGATCTAAGTGTTCTCTGTTGGAGTGGCGGCTATAACCAAACATATCCACCCCCATCAATCACATCCCCTTCCCTCCTTCACTGTATCTCAGTCTTTTATGTTATGTTTTATATGAGACTTCCATGCTGAGCTACACACTGCTGTCATAACGCAGCAGACAGGTATACGAACGTCACAGGGAGGCGACTCTGTCCAGGTTGTGATGATGCTGACTCATCGTCATCTCTCTGCTTCTCTCAGCTCTTTCGCCTCTTTAAGCTGTGACTGTGTGTAAAGGACAAAGAGAGAGTGTGTCTGTGTGTGTGTGTGTGGGTGCGTGCATCAACTACCTTCCTCTCAGCATCAGATCTGTTTCATCCTACGTCTCATTTAAAAAATGTCAAACGTGTATTGGCTGTTAATGTTCCTTCTAAACTTGTTTAGTCTTGATTTCTTTGGCTCTGTCAGTGGATGGCCAAAGTTGGTTAGTCAGTTGGTTGACTGTGGATACACATAGTATATCCTGACCACAGCATTGTTTCAAGACAAAGTATTTTGAAAACTTGTGGGGATTTTTTTTTTTTTACCCTTGCTATTGATATTCATGACCCCCTGACATTTCAGGACAGGAAACACCTAAGTCTAGTGACAGATAAACAGTAAAGCCACTGAGAAAGAAGAGGTGTGCATTTTCCTCCCCCTGTCTGAAGAGGAAGGTCATTCTCCCGTCCTTCATGGTGGCGACGTGGTCAATAACCACGTCATAGAATTTCCCACAGGCCTTTAGGTCCTCACCAAGAGTCAGTGGATATTTTGCCTAGGCTGACAAGTCTGTCCTGTCCACATGTGTCCCTGGTGGCTGGTATCAGCATGCAGACTTTCAGACAGCGTGCGCTGTGGGCTATCCTCAGTAAGAAGCTGTACCAGCTGTCCTGCTGGCTTGTGAAACAGCTTGATGTTGTACAGCGTGTGCTGAGCTCATTCCCTAACTTCTGCTTGTCAGAAAATGTATACGTCTTGATCAGCTGAGCCAGCTTACTGCTGGGAAATGCAGCAGGCTTTCAGAGACATGCAAATGATGTGTGATCCACTACCTGAAAAAAAGCTCAGGGGTTCCATGTCTGCTCCATGTCCTCCCGGCCACTGCGATGATGTCTACTTTAGGTTTACACAGGTCCCCTGGCTGATTGAACTGTTTCATCATAGATGCCACTGAAGTTTGTGTGTGTGTATGTGTGTGTGTACTTCGTCTATCCTTTTTGGTCGATCCTCACAATTTTAAAGGGCTGTTTGAGGGGTCAGACTTGGTTTTAGGGTTCAGGTTAGAATCAGGTTTAGGTTAGGATCAGGGTTAAGGTTAGGCATTCAGTTCAGAACGGTTCAGGTTAGGGTAAGGGGCTAGGGGTGTGTGTGTGTGTGTGTGTGTGTGTGTGTGTGTGTGTCTGTGCGTGTGTGTGCGTGTGTGTGTGTGTGTGTGTGTGAACGATGAGCACACAGATTGTGGAGAAGAATGTGAAGGTTAGATTCCTCTGAGACAACAGCAGGATGAAGCTTTGATGAGCGAGGTTAAAACAGCAGAGTCAAGTCCAGGTGAAGGTTTTGGTCATGGTGAGACAAGAAGATGCAAACCTGTGGAACTTTTCACTGCTCTAAGTCAATGTCTCCATGTCAAAACTATTTATATTCCATTTATAGTCTTTTCTCCTCAATAGAGTCTCTACATTGTTGAATAATAGAAATAATAATGTTTAAAATGCATTTTAATCTTTATTTCATATATAAAGAAAAGAAAGTAAAAACATCTAAAAAAAAATCAAGTCCTGGTGTATTCAGTCTGAAAAACAAACATGAAACAACCTTACATGAGAAAAGGAGGATGAAGAAAGGGACAGTCCTCACCACCGTGGCTGGGACATGAATCCAGCCCCAGCTCTTTGCTTCACATCAGTCCCTCTCTCTCCCTCCTTTCCTGTCTCTTTCTACTGGCTATCAAATAAAGGCAAAATGCCATATTAAAAAAATAATAATAATAAAATAAAATAAAAATAAATAAATAAAAACAAGAGGGCTCTAGTTTGGTTTTTGTCAAACACCGATAAGAGCTCTGGAATACAGATCCTCTGATGTACTGGAGATGGAATATTAGTTGCTGTGACATCAGACATGCAGTAGTTAAATGCAGCAAATAAGGACTGCTGCAGCTCAGATTTTTAGCACTGATGACAATAATAACTGATTATAATGAAATTATAGCCGGTAACTCTGTGTGTCTGCTGTTTGTCTTTAAAGTTCAGGTTTGGGAGTTAAACCATGGACAAACCTCTTTTATTTTGTTATCTTTTTTGTTTTAGAGGAGCGATAGAGCTGAATGTCACTCACATTGAGCTGCAGCTCTGTCAACAAGCTGGTCAGTTAGAGAGGGACCAACGTCAGCACAGGAGTCCTCCTGTTATACTGAGACATGGCAATGAATAAGTGAATAAGTGCTGATGGAATCACTTCAGATCAACATCAGTTGTTACAGTGCCTTGCAAAAGTATTCATACTGCAACTCCACCTCCTCAGTCAGGGCCTTGAGGCGTGTGGGTATTAATATGACTGGGTGGAGGTGCGTGTATGTTGTGTTGACTGTGTCAGCTAACAACGACGTGCCCGGGATGTGTAGCGAGAAATGTGTGAAAGCGTTGCGTATCATGTAACGTACATTTTGTATGTTTAAGTGCACGAGAGCAGCCGATCATTTGATTTTGTTCATATATCATAATCATTCACTTGTTTCACTGCTGATTTACACCAATCATCACCAAACTCACAAAGATGGTGAAATAAGCTGTTTAGTGTTTTGTGCTGATAAGTGTGTGTGTGCGTGCATGCGTGCGTGCGTGCGTGTGTGTGTGTGTGTGTGTGTGTGAGTGGGGTGTTGTTGGATGCTGATAAGCCAGTGGGAGGGCAACACTGATAAGCTGTTATATGTTAGCTCGTAGTCAGTGCTGTGTGTTTGTATACATGTGTTAGTATGTGAAAGTGTGTTACAGGGGAGAACTAGTGTCATATTTACAGGCCTCTGCATATCTTTATTATTATCATTATTATTACATTTTATTTTTAACTGTCAAACCAGGGGGGATGAGGCTTGTTGCCTTGTGTGAACACCACACTGTGTCTGTTCCCCCTTCTCTCTCTGGAGATAGACAGATAGAAAGGTGGGGCTAAGGGGAGCCCATACTGTGCAGGAGGGGCACACACTGTCTGCTACTTTGAACTTATCCAACACACACATTTTTTTTTTTTTTACATTATCAACCAAATCTCAACAGCTTTTTCTGTGCGTTTGTTGGGACACTTCTGGCTGACCAAGCTGACTTTCACATGTTTGGATGACCTCCACTGTTGACAGGCCCGGAAAATGGTAAGGACTGTCTATTGGTTGGGCTACATGCATAACGAAAAAGCTGTTCCAAGTTTAAAGTATTTGGGCAACATTACACATCTGCTATATTTAGGTCTTTAAAGTAGGTATATCACAACAACATTTGGAGAAAATGGACTGTACAGGCACATGCATGTTCACATGAACTTGCCTGAAGGATATAATTGCAAAAAAAAAAAAAGAATATCAGAAAGGATATTTAGTGAAAAATGAAAAGAAATCTGAAGCTTGGTTCAGATGACTGTAACGTGTCCTCATATGTGGTGATGCTGGTTAGTTCTCCTTTCTCTGTATTCTTTTATGAAGTGGACTCCTGGCTTTCATTTTTGTCATATAGTCTTTAAGTCTTGATGCAGTTGGGTCATTCATGTGTGATTCTCTTGTTTTGCCACACCAGGAGCTATATACACTGTTGCCTATAAAGTTGGAATAATTTGGTTTTCAGTCACATTCGTCTTTTTATTCCTATTTATACACATCAGTAATCACATTGGAAGAGATTGATCAATAAAGTTTTGAGAAGATGTACTTGTTATCTATCAAGAATAAACCACAATCATTTCATGAGAAGAGGTAAAATATATTTTATTCCAACTTTATGGGCAACAGTGTACTACAGGTACTTAGATATCAGGCTCGAAGTGCTTATGTAAAAAAAAAAAGAAAGAAAGAAATAAACCTAAAACCTAAAACTGAACTCTGATGGTAACTCTCTTTTTCCTGGCACCCAAAAAAAAAAAAAAAAAAAAAAGTTACCAGCTCTCATTGAACTACCTGGTTGGGAATGAAGGGGAACTGTCGGCAGTAATATAAAAAAAAAAAAAAAAAGTGCTAGCACCATTTAATAAACACAGGGATTCAAAGTTGAGTAATAACGATCCCTTATCATGTCTGTTGGTAATGTGCTTGATGCTGGTTTTTTCCCAAACAAATTCACAATTGCCATAAACCATTTGACAGATATTGGGCCTGGGGGGGGGTCTCAGGGTTCCTGTTGATCGGGGGGCCTCAGGGCAGCTGCCGGCCTTGCCCTGGTTGATAATCTTGCCTTGACCACATTGTGTCTCTGATATTGCTGTGAGTTGTGTGTTTGTTTGCTGTTGGAAAATTGGCTGCAAACCCTCCTATCGGTTACATCGAAATAAAAGCCAGTATTCACACTGATAGAATAAATGCTACCATACTCTGATGAGGCAGCTGTATACAGGTTTATGAGCTGTAATTATTAACATTTAGACCCATTAATTGCAGTGGGTGTATGGTTCTACTAATTATTGAAATGCTACAAGAACATAATCATGGAAAAGTAGCCAGTTTAGGCTGTTGAAACGATATTGCAGTGCTAGCAGTGGGGCAAGCCATCTTGGAATAATGGGTGAACCAGAATAATGGAAGGTTTTTGTACTCTTTACCTTCGGGCCCCTGCTGTGTGAGCACAGCATTGGGCTTGAGGATTGAGCCAGTCTAATAACAGGATGTTCCTGTTTAACCATTTCAGATGCTCCTATGAGATGAACCACAGCTGTTATATTAGACCATTATTGGGACATTTTGATCTGTCAAAGCACTGGTTAAACTAATAACATTTGTAAGCCATCCCTGTGAGCCAGCATGTACAACAGTATCATTACAGGTGTTAACCATACCTGTGCTCCTCCTCCTGTGACACGTCAGAGTGACTGAAGGCTCACTGAAGTTCTCACTGTTAAAAAAAACAAAGGAGAACAATAGAAGAGGCAGCAGCAGAGGCAGTGATACTAACCGTGATATAATAATAAAGAACCTGTAGTTGTGTGAAACCAAGTTGAGGCATCCATCCATGGATGTCTCCACCAGCCAGCCTAGCAGACCCCAGAGTCCACGACCTTTCATCTCTTCAGACACTCACAGACTCACATTGACTACATTTTTGTTTTAGTAATTCAATTCAATTTTATTTCTATAGCTCCTTCCACAATCAAAATTGTCTCAAAAGGCTTTACAGAGACCCAGAGTCTGACCCCAGAGCAAGCTCTTAAGGCGACAAAAAAAAAACTCCCCTTTAACAGGAAGAAACCTTGAGCAGAACCTGGCTCAGATGGGGGACCCTCCTGCCGATGGCCGGGCTGGGTGAAAGGAGGAAAAGGAGGAAGATAGGACAGCTAGGAATGGAGGAGAGGGGGAGAAGGACATGCAGCATAATACAGACAATGAACAATATTAGTGGGTCAGCATTTACATTACAGTTAGTGAACAGTTAGTGGATACTGTATGCTCAGCAGATTACAGTTATGATAGGAAACAGCACAGAAGCAAAAAGCTGTCATGATTGGTAATTATTTACATTACAGTCTGCAAAGAATATTAATCCAATATTTATCTGTAGCAGAGTGGAACAAATAATAATAATAAATAAAGTTAATTGTTTTTTGACTGTTTTAAGACTAAAAACGAAATAGTTTTTTTTTCGGTTATATGCAAACTCTAATGCTGGTAGTGAGGCATGTTTTAATCGTTTTCTAATTGCTATATTTTATTTATTTATTTATTTATTTATTTTGTGAAATGAAAGCCCTCACAAGTCTACACCTGTGTTTTGATTTGACCAGCTAATCAGACACTTCTGCTCAGGACTGTTTGAGCATGAACAGACCACTGAGGTCTCCTGACTTTCCTTCTGTTTATCAAGTATCATACATCATTACATTAGGATGGTAGGTCTTTTTCAAGGCAGACACTTTGACTTGTCCCACTAGTAAAAGCACAGGTCTGTCTAAGAACACCACCAGTGGGCCCATTCCACCACAGTGTGCCAGCACGGGCAGTAACAGGGCTTTGAAAGTGGTATTGTTCAACTAAATATTAGAATGTACTGCAGCAATTATAATAATATTAACAACGTGTTTTCCAGCCAGGTGTGTAAAAACATTGTTGTTACAAGCTAATGAGAAAACAGTGTCCCAGGTCAGCTTTGTAAAGACGGCTTACTGCTTGTCAGCAGCACAAATTAGCACATCAGAGTTCACCCATGTTGTATTAGACCACTGTGGGACATTTTGTTCTGTCAGAGCAGACTCAGTGATTTACTTAACCCACTAATCACTGTGATTCTGCTGGAATGAACTGACCTGTGTGCTGGCTCACTGCCATCCTTTACTGGGATTAATTGCTGTTATTTAACTTTATTAACTAACTGCTAACTGACGGCGTTTTAATCACTTGGTTTGTATACTGTTTGTACTTTTTCCCTCTTTTTCTCTTCTTTCCGTCTTTTTTCTGTCTTCTCTTCTTTCCTATCACATTGGCAGCTGTACACATTTACTACCTTTGTACCATCTGCCCTCCCCGTCTGTCTTTGAGCTGTAGACAGACGAGATTCATTTGGATTTATAAGGGAGATTAGATTCTGATAAGATTCTGATAATGGACCCTGTTTCTCTTCCTGTCTCTCTCCCTGTTTCGCACAGGCTGACTCTTGATATTGACCAGTCTGCAACAGTGGAACAACAGAAGGTTTGAAGATGATTTGAACCAAAGACAAAGTCTGTATGTTTTTTCCCTCACAGTATATTTGTGTCTTTCATGATTGAGCTGGGTGGGGGTGTTACAGGCGTTACAGCTTCAATCTTCCTGATCATTCTTGGAAAACCCTGCTTAAAGACAAATTATTGCTTTGTCTCTTTCATCTAGTTGTTAGAAACCTTTTCCATTTTCCTTATCTCAGTAATTGTAATGTACCTGTGATATGTGGGTGCTATAAGCTGCTGCATAATGTTCATGGCTGTCATCAACAACCTTTTTCAACTGGAACCAAACAACACCGTTAATTTAAGGGATATGGATGAGGCAGTTACAAAGTGACATGTCTCAGTTTATCCTGGTAGATAGGAGTCTCATTATTTTCTTTATCTAAACCTTATTTTAATTTTACACACAGTTTTCATTTGTATCCCCTAAATAACCTCTTGAGGAAATGGGGGGGGGCAAACCCATCTCAGTTCACCAAGTACAAGAAAATGTGAAATCCAAATTCTCTCTCAATCTCAGGTTAAACCCACGTTATGACTGAGTTCGAAGCCTCTGGGGTGGGGGAGCATCCCCCGCCCTACATGATCTTTCTGGTGGTCTTCCTCTTCTTCCTCACTGGACTGCTGGGCTTCCTCATCTGCCACCTGCTGAAGAAGAAGGGTTACCGCTGCCGAACAGGAGATTTGGATGATGAAGAGGAGGAGAAGGTTGGAGGAGATGCAGACGGTGAGGAAAAACGTATAATAGGCAATGAAGAGGCATCTTTTTTTTTTTTTATGAATAAAGATGAATTTACTTGTCTCAGGGAGCCCTACTCTGCCTGCGGTCACGTGTGTGATGTCCTCTGTGATCCTGGAGGGTTAAAGTGGGAAATGGCAGGTTTGGGGAAACCGGTGAAAGAACGTCAGGCCGCAGAGGAAAGGAATTCAGCCCTGGACTTCTTATTTTCATCTCTTTTTCTTTCTCTCCAGCTGGGTTTTTCACCTGCAGCGCTTCGGAAATATACAAACACTCACCAACCTTTACACTTTTCTTTGAAGAGTGTATTACAAGCACTCACTCATTCATATAAAGTTATTCAAACATACACTCACTTTGGTACATAAAACTGTTTATGGGCGTTCACACACTTGTAAACACACACAGACACATGTACAAACAGCTGAATTACATGAGAGCGCAGAGGACGAGCTGCTCTGAAACACTTAATGATTATTTAGAAAATCTTTTGCATGCACTACATTCAAACAATCCAGCAAGTTACTTCTTCTTATACTTTGTTCAAACCAAGCTGAAAACTCTCACTGCTTTGAGGGGACACAGGTTGCTGCATGTCTGAAGCACTTTCACCTGTTTGAGGACTTTTTTCTAAAATAATGTAAATGTCAGTGACAGAGTATGGCTTCTTTCTAGGCATCACCACATTATGACTCGCCTGTGTTGCTCAGGTTAATGCACAGACAGCACTGTCAACAGTGTTCACTGAAACTGCTTCGTCCCAAAGAAATAGTCCCATTGAACCACTGTGGACAACATTGGTTTGTGGACTGTCCTGAGTAATAGGGACACTGTTCCTGGAAAGACAGCACCACGTTCACGATTCTATTCATCTCCATTGTGCTGGGGCAAATATCTGAAAACCCTTTTTAGAACATTAGGTGAGCTTAGGTGAACCAGTGTTGGCTGACAGACAGTATGGGTGTGGTACTCAGCTAAAGGACAGCAGTACCTAAAAGATATGGTTTTTAATTTGTTTCCTGTTTTGCTGTATTTCAGATGAGGATGAAGAGAACCAGGATACAGTGGAACAAATCCTCAAATGCATCATTGAAAATGAAGGTGAGTCATAGAAAAATTGCCAAAAGGGCTTTTGGATTTAATTAAGTTAAATTTAGTCCAAGTAAAAGTTAGTCAGCTTAAATCTATTCTTATCTTCCGGTTTATTGTCCTGCGTCCCTGGTTTTTACTTCACTGTTCGCTGCTTTTTCTGTTTTTATGCCAGAAAATAGATAAAGGACATACATATCCAGGGCCCTGCAATAATATTCTTATCAGGTTAGATTAGTAAAATCCAGCTAACAGTACTCGATTTGTGCTGCTCTAATATGGGTTCCTGTTGTCACCTGTAGCTAACATGGAAGCCTTCAACGAGATGTTGGGAAATCACAATCTCTGTGTGCGTCATGATGCCAGGTGAGCTCACCCAGCTTAGCATACATTAGTGTGACATACTTACAGGTTAATGTCACAATGAATCATTTTAACTTTCAGTCTGGATCTTCACTAATTCTGGATTTTTCAAAATAAATGTTCATGCTACAGTACCTGTTCTTCACATTTAGCTTGAATGCCAGTTGGCAGTAATACCAAAATGATTTCCCTTATCTGACTACACCATTAGACATAGCCAACCATTTAAAAGCAGCACTCAGGGACTTGGCATGATACTGGCCAGTGGCAAGGATGAACTGATTTAGCCTTAAATGATCACCATTATATAAATAGTCTGACCCACTAAAATGAATGATTTTATAAATACAGTTGCTTTAAATTGCTAAAATGATGTTCTCCGTGTATCAATTGTCCAAATGACATCCATGTACTTTCACTCATGAGCAGCCTAGAGAAGCGTAAGTTCAGCTTAGACCTACACATGTCACCTCAATAAGAATAATGTTCATGATAATCATAATGAAAATGTTGATGTCCAGGTTGCGTAAGGAGTCTATTGGTGGTGTTCCTCCCCATCACCACACGGTCCACTCAGGCACCGAGCACAACTCCTGCCACCTCTGTGCTCAGGTTCGATCTAAAAAAGGCCGTAGACACAGCAGAACACCCCGACCGAGACAACGGCCTGGAGAACAGACTGTCTTCTCTGTTGGCAGGTAACTGTACATACTTGAACCCCTTCTGCATAATACATGCTTGAATAGTGAAGCAATGTCAGAAAATAAAATGGAAAGAGAGGAAGTATGAACAATGTTAAAAGTAGTTGTTCATGTATTATTACCTTCTTAGATTTCGGGTGACGCACACTGATAAGAAGCTTCATGGAGGCCCCAATCCATTGGTCAGTTCAGGGGACCAGCTGGACCAATCCCAGGACAGCGAGGAGCGGAAGGAAGGCGGGTACAACTTGAGGAGCATGTTCAAGGATGCCCACCCTTCCTCAGAGAGCACTAATGGGGTTGCCCCAAATGTGGGGAAACGAAAGAAGAGTGTGACCATATTTGGGTTGAGGAGGGGCAGTGACCCTGTTGCCATTAAAGGACTGGAGGGAACAGGTAGGGAGATTGGAGGTGTAAAATTTACTATTCAGCAGCAACCTGTCGTGCTGGAGGAGCTGCTGCAGGCAGAGAATATTGATATTGCCCCTGATCATGGTACAAAACCTGGTTCCAAACTTGGAAGTGAGCTATCAAAGAATCAAACCCTTGTCCCACCACAACAAGAGGCTAAAACAGCAGGTTCTGTTAATTCTCCTTCTCCCCAAAGTAAAAAACAGGCCCATAATTTGAGCTCTGCTCGTGAGGATGGCTCTAAACATAGGCCTAGCCCGGAACCTTGTACAAACAGTTCAATCAAACCGTCATTTGAGAGTATGGCAACTTCTGCCCCCAGCTCACTACTCATTCCATCTCCCACTTTGCCCAGACAGACAACAGAGAAACAAGGACATGTCAAGGATAAAGTGTTAAAAAATGAGGAGGCTTATGATCCCGGGCCCTTGCAGACCTCTACACCAATCGTCCCCATAGCAGGATCCATTCCAGGTTTCGCTCCTGTCGTTCCTACTGGTCAACCTGAATCCTGTCCTAGCACAGTTTCTCCAGTCATCCAAACTCCCCCTGACCCAAGCTCCAGCCCAGATCTGGAGCCAGGTTTTGGTGCTAGCCTAGCTTTAATAAGTTTGGGCTCATCTCCTCCGTCTTCATTCCCAATCAAGACGCCATCTTCAGCCTCTTCATTACAAACTCCTACCTCATCCGAGGCGGTCATGCCAAGCCCCAAACTAAGCTCAAGAAATACGCCATCAGAGGCTGCAAAAACTGCCTATTCCCCTGCCCTCACTCCAAGCCCCAAACTCCCATCGGGCCGAGCACTTTCTAGCCAATCTCCTATTTCATCAAAAATTTCTAGTCCATTACAAGCCCGAACTCCGTCACCTGCTCTTAGTGCTAGCCCCAAACTTGACACCATGCCAGTCTCACCACAAACACAAACTCCCTCTTCTTCTCCAGCTGGCCAAAACCCATCCTTGAGCAGGTCACCTAATCTGACTTTGAAGTCAGGAAGTATTATGTCTGTAACACCTATGACCAAAGGGGATATGGTTTCAAGCCCATTATCTCTAAAGGACCAAGAGCTTGAAGTAGCCAGAATCCCAAAGACAGAAGAGAAGACAGAAATAAAGAGGGTTGGGATCCTGAAAACAGCTAAACTTTCACCAGTTGAGGGAGATTTTAAAGGTTCTGCCCTGTCCTCTCCCTCTGATCAGTTTTCTAAAGACAGACTTAGCAGTTTGCCTCTGTCACCCTCCAGCCCACTGTCCCCCTCCTCGCCTGTAGGGAGCAGAATAAGTAGTGTGACCGTTGTCAAAGCCAGCCCAGACAGCAAGAGAGAGTTTTCTGTTGCCACTGTGTTGGAGGATGAGACATCTCCTACATCAATAAAAGACCAGAAAGGAGAGTCTTCTGAACCTGGGGTTGAATCTGAAAAAGCAGGAATTAGTCCAGCAGCTGGTCATTTGGGAGAGGTTTCTGTTTCATATATTGGACAATGTGACAGTCAAAGAGGAGAGACTTCTTTGGCAGAGGTTAGGTCAACAGTGAGCCAAGACAAAGATGACATGGTGGAGATGGAAGATATTAGAGATTGTAAGGTGATGAAGGTACAAGAAGCAGAGGGGGTGGAGGCGGTGGTGGAGAAGATGGTACACACTCAGTCAAAACAGGACTGAGGGGTGAACTCTCAAGATGGTGAAAAGTTCAAGCTGTCCTGTGATATTCCAAAGAAAGAAGTGAAGCGTGGACAACACCCAGCTGACTATAGGAAAAGAAATGTATCAATAATAAAAATTAAGTATCATTTAACCACAGCTGTGAATATGCTACACTGAGACTGGACTGGCTGGTTAAATGATTAGCCAGTTATGGAAAATCATCTGATTTCACCAGATTTTGATCCCTTTCACCACTAATCACATACACTCTAGGTCATGGCTAACCATTTTTGTGTTTCAGCCATGTTTTAGCCATACTAGCTGCATGGCTTCAAGGATGGACATGTCGGTCAGCCCACCACTTTGGTCCAGCTTAAAATATCTCAGCTGATGGTCAATTGGTGGTCACTAGATGATGACTCCTATATACTGACTTTGGTGATCCCCAGACAGGTGGATTACCCCAACATTTTGGACAGACATTTGAGGTCCCCAGACTCTGCTTACCCTCCTGAATTTTCTAGTTCCAATAGCAGGTTTTTGCTTATCCAGTGAAATATGTACTTAATCACATGGCACAAAAATAGGCCCATGTATATATGCCATTGCAGATTCCCACAAGGTAGAAGATCTGATATCTGGCATTTAATTTTTTGCATTAAAATGCTGCTGTTCTGTAGTAACATAGTCAACAAATTTATCACTCAGATCTATCCATCCATCTTCTATACCGCTTGGTCTGTCAGGGTTGCGGGGGAGCTGGAGCCTATCCCAGCTGACTATGGTGGAGAGACAGGGTATGCCCTGGACTAGTCGCCAGTCAATCACAGGGCCGACACACAAAGACAGACAACCACACACGCACACACTCACACACGGGGCAATGTAGAGTATCCAATTAACCTAATGTGCACGTTTATGGGATTGTGGGAGGAAGCCGGAGTACCTGGAGAAAACCCACACAGGCGCAGGGAGAACATGCACCTGGGTTCGAACCTGGAACCCTCTTGCTGTGAGGTGACAGTGGTTAGCACTGTCGCCCTATTACTGAGATATTGTTTTCAAAGTTTGTGTTTCTTTATTGAAATTCTTGTCTGGACTAAAGTGGTTGGCCAGCAACAGAATGACAAACTGACCTTGCCAAATATTAATTACTGGACTCTTGTATTGAGTTGTGAAAACACAAGTCTGCTTTTAATTTGGCATGAATGCAGATGATGCTTATTATCATGGGCAACACAACCAAAGACAGCTTCAAGATTCTACTATTGTACTATTTCATACTATGAAATAGAAACACTGGAAATGAATGGAAACAAATGGCTTCTTAGAACAATATATCCTTAAATCTAAAATGATTCAGAATTCATTTTGAAAATGGTCAGCAATGCTGTAAAATATTCATCACTGGTAGTTAAACTTGTATCCACTGGTATAGACCTTCAGTTAATGCTTTAGTTTGCCTCCTATATGGTGATTTCCTACATTTACCAAAATGAAGGAAATATCTGAAGAATGACTGGCAGCTTATTTTTATTTAAGAATAGTGTAAGTGTATGAACATAATTCAACACATTTCACCTTTGGACCTACTAACCATAAACTAACCATAAATTAAGTGATACAGGGTGTCAATACACCTGATACAAGTTTTCCTTTGACGAAATGCCTCATGTGTGTTTGACTGACCAACTGGCTGGATTTTGATTAGTTAACATCTGAATTGACCTGTTCATGGACTGATTACATTTGGGTCTTTAACCAGAGCTGTGTGATTGATTAATTTATTGATTTGGTAAGCAGCATGATAATCATGCTAAATGTAAGATCTACTACTAATGGCTGGCACCTTCAGATCTCAGCTATCAGGTCTTGCTGATTTTGAATCAAGATTAACAGCACAAGCACAAAGAGAGCAGTGGTCACTCCCTTCCACGGCTCCAGGGCAGCTGGAATTTTTGTAATTATATTTGACCCAGTGCTACAGTTATATGTAAAAGTTTGGGCACCCCTGGGCAAATTACATTTTATTTTACACACATCATCCCTCGCTGGCTTTCCACATAAACACTACCAGTTGTGTTAAACCTAGGTCCTTTGTGGTTTTGGGTAAGGGCTTTATTTTCTTAGCACCACCCCAACACCATACCAGCAGCCATCTAGTGGACCATATACAGTAGTCACATCAATATAGTAATAGTAAGTTCCTCTACTAGTTCTAGTGTAATGAATTTCTTCCACTGATAAATATGCTACATTGTCTGTATGCTGACCCCCCAAGTCTGAAAAGACTACGTCGTTTTAGGAACTGATACATATTCATTCATATATTGACTGTTTTACCAATCTTGTTATTCACACCACTTCTCTCTGCTTATGCAATTTCATCATGTGACATTGCTCAGCATAAATTAAATGCTTTCCAGGAGAGTGCAAAACAATGGTAAGCGAGAGCCTTGATGGAACGTACAGCCATGAACAGTCTGCACTGATGGTTGTATTATCAAGCAATATAGTTTGAGGCTTGACAGTGTGGAGTCCTGTGTGTGAGAAACAGGCTCTCGGACTACAGAGTCATGAAACTTCCACAGAATAAACTCTGCAGTCTTCAAAGCTGTGAAACTTATGAATAATATATTTTAAAATATGATTTGTATTTTGAAGTATAATGGAGTGTTTTAAAATCTAACTTGTACAGTGTCTTTATGAGATAAGAGACAGGTGATGTACATTGGTGACTAATATATGTTTTTTTGTTGCCCCTCATTTTACTATACAGTACAACTCACTGAGACTTCTGAGGACACAACTAAGTCTAACTAGTCTGTTATACTATTGTGAAGGATTAAAAATATCCAATAATTCCAGTGTGGGAGCAGGTCTATGATGTTTTACATTATGTATTTATAAACTTTACTGTACAGTACATCTATACTCTCTAAATACAATATCAAGGGCATATATTATATATTCTGCAACAATAACCTAAAGAATTATTGCAAACAGTATTTATAATATTTAGGTATAGTCAAGGATATTATCAATACTGTTTGCAATAACCTGAAGGGTTATTGTATTCCTGCATGGAGTAGACATGTCCCTCTTGTCCATCGTGAGAAACACCATGGTGACATGTACTTGCTGGCGCTCAGCCAGTATACATTCCAGCCTCTGGCCCTGGAGAATCACTGGATACTGAACAGAAGGAGTTTACCAGACATAGTTCAGAGCTTTCAAGTCAGAGTGTCACGGCTAGGACAAGGACTTGGACCCAAATGCACGACCCCACAGACGTAGTGTTTATTCTAACAAAGTGGCAAAACAAGGATCACCCATAAAGGGGAAAAAGGCACAAAAACAAAAATACAAACACAAAAACATTCTTAGTGAGGAGAAACACAGATCAAGGAGCTAAAACCAAACAAGAAACAAAGTAACAAATAAATACACAACCGGACTGGGGATACGATGACGAGAGGCAAGATTAGAAACAAAAGCGAAAGACATGAGCCAAGGGCAAGAGACAAAACGTGTGACAACGGCATGAGACAAAAACAACAGAGAAGCAACGAGACTTAAATACACTAGGCAATGGGCAACAGGTGAAACCAATTAGGGTGGGGCAGACAATCACAAAGGAGGGAAACAAGACAAAGACAGGAAGTAGAACAAGACAAGATACACAAGGGCAGTGATTTCAAAATAAAACAGGAACTATAAACTAAACAAACTAAACAAGAGTTCACAAAAGAGTTCAGAACATAAAAGGATTCCCAAAAACAGCCCCCTTAGGGGCTAGTCATGACACAGAGGTCAACATCATTTCCTGGCCTTTATGGGAAACCAACCAGTATTTCTGTAATCTGCCATCCCAGTTGTCCTCTCATTCTTTTGCCCCTTCCGCGCTGGACAAAACACCCACAAATATCTAGCTCATTCCTGGGTCAAATGACTCTGTACTGGTCATGGTGATTTACTGGCTGCAGCTCAGATCAGCACTGATGGACACATGACACTCAGGTGAACATGCTAATTTTTGCCCCTTTTCTGGAGCAAAGCTATGGTTCTGTGTTCTGTGTTGTTGGTGTGTAAATAGCCAAGAACTTTTGTTTTTTACAGTCTTTGGTATTAACATGCAACAGTGATTTTATTATCTGTATGCAACACAGCACGATGCAGCGGCAAGACAGCGAGGTCAGAGTAAGGCCCTGATCAGACAGGATGCAGGTTTTGCAGTAAGTGCTTTGTGTGCTGCTCATGCTCCCTGTGGGCCCTCGTGTTTTTACAGTCTCCCTAGGAAGTAAACTACTGTCTGAAATGAAGATTTAATGTTGAGCAGCTTACCAGCTTTTAGCTAGTGTCCTTTTTATCCTTTGTTGTTAGAAGAGAAATGCAGACGGAAAATGGAAATATCTGAAAGACAAATCTGTGGAGGAGCAGAGATCAGTCTCTCATCACCTGTCTGTAGCCTTAAATATAAAGGCTACAAATCCACATCCGCTGCTCTTTTTTCAAACTGTAGCCTTCAGCCTCTTCATATACAGGCGATGGCTTCAACAAAAAGGCAGTGAGGTGCGGTGGGCCCCCTGTCTGATCGGGCCTCGATGCTGCTTTCAGGTGGTTACTAACACTGTCTTGTGTTTGTCTTACGGAATGTGACAGAAACGAATTGGCTATTCGCTATTGGCTGTCACATCAGCATGTGCTGCCGTCACCATGGTCACCATGTTGGCCTGTACATATTAATCTTGTAAATTACCCAGTTAGAAGTATGTACAGGAATGCTTTTTTTAATATCTAAAGCCATTTTAGAACTATGTACGTCATATATGTACACTACTCTGCATTCTAGAATAATGTGTATTTAAAAAATGCTGCTGTGCTGTCGTACACTCACCAAGCACTTTAACACCTGTAAACCTCTTTCTCCATGCAATTATTCAGTCAGTCCATCATGGGGCAGTGTATAAAATCCTGCAGATACAGGTCAGAAGCTTCAGTTAATGTTCACGTCAAACATCAGAATAAAAAGTGTGACCTCAGACACTCTGACTGTGGACTGATTGTTGGTTTGAGTGTGTGTGAAACTGCAGATCTCCTGAGATTTTCCACACACAACCGTTTAGAGTTTAACTCAGAATGGAGCCGGAAACTAAACGCTAAGTCAGACCAACCACTCTGTACAACTGTGCTGAGTAGAAAAGCTCCTCAGAGTGAACAACACGTCCAACCTTGAGGAGGATGGACCACAACAGCAGAGAGCACATCAGGTTCCAGTCTTCTCAGCCAAGAACAGAGACCTGAGGCTGCAGTGGACACAGACTCAACAAAACTGGACAGGTGAAGACTGGAAGGACGCAGCCTGTAAATAACAGAAACACCTCTGTATACGGTTTGAATCAAAACGGATATCTCTCATTTACACTGTGTGCAGGTGTGGCATAGTTTATTCTGCCTGTGTGTTCTGTCTTTGCAGAGCTTGATGAAATCAGTCAGTGGTCCAGGCTGCAGGGATGAGGATGGATGATGATGGCAGCCATACTGTTATTACAGTGGACAATGAACCTTAATTTAATCACATCATAATGATAAAATACAGTGGAAAATAATACTCCTATGGTCTATGCACAGATGGAATAAATACATTTCATACATCATAGCTCAAACAGTATTTTTTACCCATATTTCTTGGCTTAGTCATTATTTGCAAAATTCAAACCAATGTGTAATTCACTTATGATTTATGATAGCATGAATAACTGCTGTGTGTCATTTACATTTTGTATTCGTTCATAATTTTCTTAATATACAGTAATATTCTCATTCATACAACAAAGGAAAAAAATGAGTATCACTTAGTTAGAGCTCATTTTTACATGCTTAGCTGTTGGCAGCACAGCTGTACTGCTTTGCCAGTTGCACAAAATGTGTCTTTTCTTGTTGAAGGTCATATCTTTTGACAGCTTTCAAAGTAATAGCGTAGTCAAAAACTCAACGAACGATACACAATAGCAACTTCTCACTTTTCTTCTATTTTACCTGTAAATATTTCTTACTTCTCCACAGTTACGAGATGTTTCATGAATGAATTATAATTCTACTACAGTGCTAAGTGTTAATTACCCTCACACTGTTTGTTGGTCTATGTATTCAGTACGCTCATGTGTAGCTGAGTACCAGGCCACTCTGAGGTAACACATGAAGGACAAATTAACATTTGATATGTCCTCTGTGTTCGGTCCCTTGGTGACTAAGCTGCCCGATGTGATGACCCGTCAAATACTTGTATTAGAATGGAAAAAAAACAAAAACAAAGCTGTGTTCCTTTGGTCAAAACCAGGCCTGTGTGTTTATGAATCTTGACGTTACTCCAGTCTTTGTGTCAAGGCTGAGGCTTCTGTGTTGGAGGAGGAGGAGGAGCTCGGCACTAAAACAGCACAGAGGGAGAGAGCTGTGTTTATCATCACTGATTCCTGCGCACACACACTTACTTTCCACTGTCCTCTGTCGTTTTTTGTCATGAAGGACATGCTGTTACAAGATTTTTTTTAATAGCACGTACCGGTCTTAGTCGACTGCCGGGGAGATCTGGAGATTTGTGGTTGCTGCTCCCAGTGTCTAATGGGAGAACAGACAAACATAACCACCTTAACTTACAACTAACTAACTGGAGTAAAGTTTGACTCCACTCACCTACTGTGTTGTCTGTGAGCCTCGGAGGTGAGACCTGCTGTTTGTCCTCCGCACAGCTAGGGGGGGTAGCACTGAGCGCTGAACTACAGGCAGGAGTTGAGGCGATTGGGATGGGTGGAGAGAAGGGAGGCATGGTTGGGGTGGGGAGAGGCTAGAGAACAGATAAATACAATATCATCAAAGTAGTAAACAATAAGAAGTCAGGCAGATGTCAGGGGAGAGAGGGGATAAAGCTTTAGTGCTGTGTGATGTTTGAATCCTCATCACATGGAAAAGTCAGGATTTACGGGATGATTCAGGAAACCACACAAATGATCTATTCTCACCTCCTCCTCCTCCTGTTTCTCCTCCTCCTCCCCCTCATCGTGTACCAGCTCCACCACCAACGAAGGGAAGACACCGATCCGTCCGTTCAGCTCTCCCTCCCAAAAACCGTCGTCCACCTGAAAACCCATCCATTCATGTAGATGATGTGGGAGGAAACATCAAATGAAGAGCTAAGTGTGAAAACCGAGCAAGCGGGAGGCAGGAAATACTGACAATACCTGCTCTGCTTCATGAACACATCTATTCCCGTGACAAAATAGTCAGAGCTTTCAGTCACACTGCACGACTTTCATCAGCAGCTGGAGCTTTCAATTCAGTTTAAAAATACAGACTGAGTGTGGAATGTACTGTGCGTTGCAACACACACACCTCTCCATGTCGACAGCGTATCAGGTGGATGAGTGCCCCCTCCTGGAAGGAAAGCTCCTCTGCACTCTGGGCTTGGTAAGAGTACAGAGCTCTGGCTACACCTGGAACACAGAAGGACTGGATTATGAAAACACACGTACACTCACAGACAATATGACCATATTATTATGAATCACTTGTATGTACATTTGACATACATATAATACATATGTATGAAGTATGAAGGTGCTCGTACTGTTTGGTGCAGATAGAAATGAAGATCATTTGACTTTGGGACCGCCATCTTTAACTGGGGCATTCAGCATGGACACATTGGCAGTGTAATGTTATAGTCGCCCGTGAATATAACACTGATGTGTGTGTGTGTGTGTGTGTGTTATTTACACTGACACAAAAACTGCTGACCTCTGCTCCCTGCCTTCTCTCTATTCCCAGTGGATGAGGTGGAGCTGAAGGAACTGTCCAACTGAGCAGCGTCCTCTGCTGGTAGACAGAGGAACTGCACATAGCGTTCAGGGACATAGCCCACCTGGCCGCATGCATTACACACCTGCACAGAGACAGGAATAGGTGTGCAGAGATACAGAGATATGCAGGATTTTTAATGCATCTTTAAAATAAAGAAACATGTTTTTCATTTCATGAAGGCTGATATTGTCCTGATACGTCACCTTCAACCAGTCCTCCATGTCTCCATCTTCAACCACTTGAAGCTCCTCCCCTTCCATGATTGACAGCTCATCTGATTGGCTGGCCTGACAGAAATGACATACTTCTGTTATATCAGACTCAAGCTGAGGACTGAGGACTTACACATGACCTTCTGCAGTCTCTTTAACATCAGATGTACTTTATCTCTAGAGAGCATCCAGAGAACATGTTATCAATCTCTCAAGCAGGATTGCTGGCAGATGCTGATTTCAGTATCTGATTTCCACTTCTTCCGAGCAAGTGCGTGCCATTGAGGGTTTCAAAAACATTTTCTGGACTGTGACGTCATTTTACTTCCTAAAATTGTAATGACCACAGGAATCAGATCTGTCAAGAAGCCGTGTTGACATATTTGATAATTATATATTTTCAAGAACATGGAGAACATTCTAAAAGGGATGCAGAAATTTTGTAGAAAGTTTTTTTTTTTTTTTTAAACTTATTACACTTTTTATTTAAATGCATTATTGTAATCTTAATGGGTTGATGAGAAGCAGCAGAAGGGATTAAAATCCAAGGATGAGCCTCTGGATGGGATTTAAATGACAGGAGAAGCAGCCAGAAAAACAGGAGGTCATTGTGGCTGAACTTGTTACTGGATTGGATCTGGACAGGATCAAAAATCACTGACCAGCCCACCTCAGCTTCGACAGAGAAATCCAGTCTGAATGGGGCTGAAGAAGTGTGAGGCCCTGACTTCAAAGTTGAGTACAGAAGGTTTGCTGCAGACAGTAAAAATCCATCTGAAGTGTACAGGTGTATATTTGAGTGCGGAGTACCTGATAGCTGTAGATAACTCTGCAGGCTGCAGGATAAACACACACTCCAGAGGCTGACACTGGATCTGTAAAGATGTCTCCGTTCTCATCATTGTAGTCCTCAAAGTCAGTCAGCTCAAACTCATCCTCCTGCAAACACAAAGTTAAACATGTCAGAGTGACACCAGCAGGAATATCTACTCATGTTATCAAAAGAAAAAAAAAAAAAAAAAAAAAAAAAGTGAAAGAGGGGTTCCTCCTCCAAATGTTCTGCCTTCTTTTTTCCATGTGTTCATTCAGAAAAACACCAGTTCATCAACAACAACAAGCTAAATGTTTTCATTTCTGGAGCAGATTTTTTTTAAAGGATCCATCTGCTGACATTCACATTTTGCTATAATAAAACACATAAAACCATAAAATGACTGGGTGACATGTTCCTCCATCACCATGAACACACACACATACTGCAGTTTATGTTGACTCACTCCACACACACACACACACACACACACACACACACACACACACACACACACACATACACTGTCCTGCTCCCCTCTAGAGAACCAAATTTCCTATTTTAGGAAATTACTGAGACTTTCTTAAAACTGAAACTATATATTGATGAGCTGTTTTTGGAAAAATGACGTCTTCAGTGGGAGTCAGTGGGCCTGGAGCTGAGAGCCACAGACAGGAAGTATTTATCGACAATAAGATCAATACAAAAACATTTTCAGACTTCTGCTTTAAGTGCGCCAACAACACGAGTCACTTAATGAGCTGAGACCATTTTGTATATCTGACCTATGAACCTTCTGAACTCCTCATCTCGGCTCCTCTGTTTAGAGAAGCTGCAGGGAGACACTGACATGCTGGCAGTGTAATGCATGTATTTTGTAGCCGTGCATATTCATTTAGAATGGAGACGAGGAAGCTCCACCTGACAGCACTGAGTCACCACAGTGTGTGGGTAACGTACTGAAAAGTCCTCCGTAGACTTCCTCTGTTCGCTGAGCCGCCTCTCTCTCTCCAGCTCCTCCTCTGCCTGGTTCATGGCGTTGTGTAGCCACTGCTCAGTCTCTGCAGCGGCGTCTGACAACAGAGCCAGGCGAGCCTCTGCCTTCACCCTGCTGAGCTGAGACAGGAAGGAATCGAGACACTGGCTTAGACAGACAGACAACAAAACTGAAACTATCACATGTGCACTGAGAATTGGAAAAAGATAATTTAGTGACTTTCTAAATGAATTTAGAATTTCTTAACACTGTTCATGACTGTCCCAGTGAGGGGCCTACCCCAAACTACTGGGGTCTCTTCTCATCAGAGCTCAGCAAAGACAGAGGCGGGGGGACAGAACAGAGAGGACATGTCTTGCTCCTTGACATGTAAACCACATCCAAGCGCTGCTCTGCTTTCGACTGGAAAGCTGGTGCCGGTGTATATGAAACAACTGCAAAGAGCTGAAGGAAGAGAAACTTGTGTGTGTTGTCTTATCACTCATCATTCTCTCTCTTTTACTCCCTCTGGTAATAGTTTGTCACCCTCTATGTGTGTGTTTGAAAAAATGCAATAATAAAATATAGCTGCAGAATTTACACCTGTTTTCCTCAGATGCCACATTTCAGGTTCTGAGCAGCAGGATTCACTCACTGACATTGATATTTCAGGTACAGAAGCTGTTTGTGTGCATTTCCTTAATAATGGTTACAGACTATACACACAGCTAAGACCAAATCAAAAAAAAAAAAAAAACACCAACAAGTACCTTGGCTTTCCTGACACTGTCCTGCACCTCTGTGATCTTCTGCTCCACACTGAGCCCCGTCTCCCCCGACAGGAGCTTCAGCCGGCTCTCTAACATCTGTAGAGCCTGGCAGGGAGAAGCAGACAGAGATATACAATACATTCCCCCTCAGAGGAGAAGTTTAAACATGGTCAGAAAGACTAAGCTTTACTACTTTCATTGCTATTGTGAATGAAAAGGAGGAAAAACACAGAACAGAGCAGGGGTGATAGTTTGTCCAGATGAGCAGGATCAGTGAATATCAGTGAATAGAGCACAATGAAAAATGAAGCTGGTGATGGTGATCACCCCGTGTTCACACCTTCAGAGAAAGACACTGTCATTCCCCAGCTCAGAGCTGTGGTAACAGCTATATATGACGTGTGTCCAACAGAGGTTGCTAAAAACAGGAAGTGGTTAAAAAAAAAAAAAAACTACTGCAACGTGTTCACCAAGCATCGATTACACAAGCAGCATCTTGCAGTATCCAGCTGTGAAACCAAAGGCTCACCCTCTCCCCATGAGTGACCATCTTAAAGTCTTTGGCAGCTTTTGTGGCCCATTTTTTTGCCTCCTTTACCAGACAACCGCCAGCCTCCGAAGCACAGACCTCCTGCAGAGAAGACACCTGCACCACAGACCAGAGACAGACGCGTGATGAGACTGTGCTCCGTTCTCTGCTAACTCTGAAGCTGTGATGCTTGTTACTGTACACTAGCCTGCATTTTATTTATTTATCCTCCTGTTCCCCACAACACATACTTACACACCTTGTCACGCGGAGCTGGCTGGAAGGTAAATTCAGCTATTTTGCTGAAGGAAACAGATTCTTGTACAAACTGCTGGATGTTTTTCTCTCTGGTCACCTGACAACACAACAACCAATCAGTTAACATCAAAAGCGTTTATTCACCTCCAAGAACCGCTCCGGAGGTGTTCCCCTCAGACTGCACTCGCATGCTACCTCAAACATTTTGTGTGAGTGTTGAATTTCTCTGTAAACGTCCCTCTGAATCTTCACCCTTGCAGTCGAGCCTCTTACCTTTTGCACCTCCCCTCCTCTTCTCCGATCATCAGAAACCATTTCTCTCTGCTCTGCCCCCGTTCTCTTGCCTCTCTCTTTGCATTACCTTTTCGCTCTTGTTCAATTGGCTTCTTCTTTTCCAGCTTTCTGCATTCCTTCTTTCCCTCTGTCTGTCAACCTTCTCTTTAACCTTCTTCCCCCACCCACATGCTCTGTAGAGTGAATGTGAGACATGTCTTATGTCTGGTTTCTCTGAGGTGTCTGAGAGATACTTGGGATACTTTAAATCCAGAACCTCCAAAAGGTGTGAGTGGGTGTTTGACTTGAATTGAGAGAAAAAACATCTCTATTCACTGCATACAGAGCAGAGAAAACACTAAATTGCATGCACACACTCACACATACACACATACCTTAGCGACGCTGTCCCATATCTTGCTGTACTGTTTGTGTGTGGACAGACAGGTGTCCATCTCTGTCCCACACAGCAGAGTAAAATGGCTTCTCAGATCATCGTAAACATCTCCATCCATTTTCTGGTGGAATATCAAACATCGAGGAAAGAGCTCTGTTGACAGCAGTGGTTCTTGAAATCTAAATCCCTTACACCACTTATTACTAACACAGCTGTGACACAGGTTTAACACAGGTGAAACACAGGTTAACACAAATGTAACACAAGTGTAACATGTTACATTTCAATTGCAAAAGAGCTCCAGCAGTTTCATCCACTGTGCAGAGCAAATTCTACAAACCAATATCCTGCAGTTCATCAGGAAGCGATGTGGTCAGTGCTCAGATATACAACTCATACAATGGTTTTTAGCTTCCTCTTCTCCACTTGGTATGTATCAGTGTGTTTTTCTGCGTTACCTCCATAATACATGGCAAGTCGTTGGTATAGTAGTGTTGGTGATGGGCGTTCACAGCTGCTAAAGCCAGCAGATACTCGTTACGAACTTCAGCCAAACGGTCATCGCACTCTTTCAACCTGGCATTGAGCTGTAAACAACAAACACACAAAATTTTTATTTTTTAGCTCAAGTGAAACCTGCCACTAACATCATGAAGCTTAACAGGAAAAAAAGAAACAAATGTGTAAATGTGTAGAGCACAGACCACTTTAAAGTGCTAACACCAAACTGAAGGTCTGGCTGTGGCTGTAAAACTTTAGTATATATATATCAGATAGATCTGACCTGACTGTATCAGGCATATCCTGGGTTCATGTCACAAAGCAGAGATGCCACAGCTGATTACAACTTCACATCATAACCATATTTATTTAAAAAAAAATAACTTCATTTACACATGAAGGTAGATATACTGGGACAAACAGGATAAAGGTCTGTGTGGATGGGCCATTTCTGTTACGCTGCTGCACAGTGTATTTTAACAGCTCGTTTCAGCTCCATACCTTAGCTGTCATCTTATGTAGTCCTGTTTTAAAGTGGAAAATCCCATGTTCACTCTTTCTGGCTCTGGAAGACAAAGTGAAAACATAGTGATGATATGTAAGACATGAACAGACAGAAGAACTAACAGGACCTGAATCAGAGAACAATACATACTAGCAGTAAACACAGTCTACTGATCTCTCTCAGAAGTGACTGCACATGCTTGTTTGGGGTCAAAGACCTACAGCAGCATTGTCTTCAGCGTGAAATAATACCTGGCGTGAGTTCTCCAACCTCTCTGGTCTTTCTTCAGACACTTTTTAACAGTCAGCATTGGCCTGCATGTTGCTTATATGTGCAAAATGTACCGTATGTGCCTCCCCACAGACGTATCAAATGTTCTTCTCTCTTTCTATACGCACTGACCTGCTCTGTGCATCAGCAGCTTTCTCTCTAGCAACGCTGGCGATGTGGCTGAGTTGGTGGTAGCTCTTCTTGATCCTGTGCAGCTCCCGCAGAGCATCCACCACTTCACCCTGTACCCTCTGGAGCTGCTCCAGGCCCTAACACACATGTACAGACACACACACACACACCCCAAATGTATTCACTCAGACAGTCAGTGTCCTTTGGTATTTCATGGTCACAGTGTAAGTGTGTGGTTTAAAGCCTTCGATCAGTGTGTGAGTGTGTGTCTGTGTGCAGCTCTCTCACTCTCTTAGCTCGGATGTCCTTTGCATTGCGAACACTTCTGGAGGCTTGTCCGGTCAGTCTGCGATACTCCTCTGCAGCAGCAAGTCGGGATGCAGCAGTCTGAGCTGTAGCATCTACCACTGACCGCCACACGCCAAACACACTTCTGAAACACACACACAACCAGTAACGATGACAGACAGTTGCTCCTTTCTCTAAAAGCTAACAGTGCACATCAGCTACAACACCTTTTCATAGTTATGTTTGAAACTGTCATGATTTCTATTCTAAATTCTTCATTGTTGTAACCATGGTTTTGAGTTTGCCTAACTATACCGATAAAACAGAATACTAAAGGTGAACAGGACCAAATACTGTACTGTATTATGTTTATTGTATCTTATAATAGCCACGAGGCACTTTAGGACCTTTGTCCTATTCCTGCACATACTGTGTGTATACTTTCATTAATAAAGCTAATCATATTGCAGAGCTTTGACAATATCCTCCAAGGAGCCCAAACAGAGAACAACTCAGTTTGACACATTATCATCTCCCGAAAGCCACATATTGTATCAATGTGTCTTCTCAAAATTCACCACTTTTTCGTACTTAAGTGCACTTAAGTCAGAGCAACCAGAGCCAGAAGTCTAACAGCTGGTTTAGTAAGATAAAAGCACCCTAAAAAAAAGGTGAGACAGAAAACAGCTGATGAGAGGTAGTGTTCAGTGCGTGTGTGGAGTTACCCAGATGTGATAGCATCTGTATTTCCTCTTTGCCAGTCTCTCTTCTGGTACTGAACAGCTAACCTCTGAAGAGCCTGAAAATGGAGTTAACACATCACAACCATTATGTCTTTACTACTGTGCCACACTACACGACTCACTACCATCAATCAGGTCAAACGTTCTCTAATATTTTGACCAAGTATCAAAAACCGATATTTCTTAGTGTACATATGTAATAACTCGCAAGCATTAGCATTGTCATTGTGAACATGTGGGCATGTTGACATTGGCATTAAGCTCATAGAATATCTACAATTGCTACAGCGGCCCTAGACCAATTGAATAGAATCTCGGAGTTTTTCTTCCTCAGTTCAATTCAATTCAATTCAGTTCACTTTTATTTATATAGCTCCTTCCACAACCAAAACTGTCTCAAAGCTCTTTACAGAGACCCAGAGCCTGACCTCAGAGCAAGCACTTAAAGGCGACAGTGGCAAGAAAAAACTCCCTTTTAACAGGAAGAAACCTTGTTAAACATGTTACAAACAGGGTTGGCAGTGAACAATGTTAGAGGGCCAGCATTCAGATTACAGAACAGTTAGTGGATACTGTGTGCTCAGCAGATTACAGTTATGATAGGAAACAGAGCACAGAAGCAAAAAGCTGTCATGACTGGTAATTATTTACATTACAGTCTGCAAAGAATATTAATCCAACATGTATCTGTAGCAGAATGGAACATTAAACATAGTAATGTGTTAGAAATGGATCATTGTAAACAATAAACAGCAGCAGGTGGGTGGAGCCAGGACCACAGACAGAGAACATGCAGCTCCGGAGCCAGAGATACCTGCAGAAAGGTACAGAGACAGAGAGACCAGAGAGAAACAAGCACAGGACTACGGGAGGGAGAGGTGTATATAGACACACACATACTCATTTACAGTGCATTGAGAAAGTATTCAGACCTTTCTCTTTGATATGCTGCAGGTTCATGCTGAAATCACTGAAATGTGTTTTTCCCTCATCAGTCTTCACTCAATATCCCACAATGACAAAACAGAGTTTTAGAATTTTTGCCGTTATTAAAAAGGGAAAAACTGAAATATCATGTTAAAGTGTTCAGACACTTTGCTCAGCACTAAGCTGAATCACCTTCAGCAGTGATTACAGCCTCCAGTCTTCTTGAATATGACACGACAACCATTGAACCATTTGGGGTGTTACAGCTATGGGAGGCAAAGACTTGGACCCAAATGCACGACCCCTCAGACGTAGTCAAAAATAAAAATTTTAATTCTAACAAAGTAGCAAACAAAGATCACCCATAAAGGGGAAAAGGGCACTAAATCAAAAGTTATAAAATGTGAACAACAAAATCACTCTTATGAGGAGAAAGACTAAGCAATGAACAAAACCTAACAAGAAACAAAGTGACAAATTAATACAATTCCTGACCTGGGACACAATGACTTGGGAAAACAAGATCTCTGGACTAGAAACGAGATAAGAAACAAAGGCATGAGACAGAACATGGGACATGGCATAAAACATGGCTGAGACAAAAACGAACTGACACTGGACAAGGGGAAACGCAGACTATATATACACAACAGGTAAGGGGAAACAGGTGGAAACAATTAGGGCGGGGAAAACAATTACAAAAGCAGGAAACAAGACAAAGACAGGAAGTAAAACAAGACCAGATACACAAGGGCAGTGAATTCAAAATAAAACAGGAACTACTAACAAACTAAACAACCTAGACAAGAGTCCCAGAGTCCAAAAAGGGGTTCAAAACATAAAAGTTTTCAGAAAACAGCCCCCTAAGGGGCTAGTCATGACATTGGGGATATTTTGCTGTTATTCTCTGCAGCTCCTCTAAGGCTCTGTGAGGTTGGATGGGGACTGTTGGTGGACAGACATTTTCAGGTCTCTCCAAGGATGTTTGATTGGTTTTCAGTCAGCGCTCTGGCTGGGCCACTAATTCACAGAGTTGTCTTGGCTGTGCTGAGGGTCATTATCCTGTTGGAAGGTGAACCTCTGACCCAGTGTAAGGGACCAAGCTGGCAAGCACGAGGAACACAGGTGAATTTCTTCAAAAAGAGGGTTTTATTTACCCAAAAAAAATACAAAGAAAGATTTTAACCAAGATATGATAAACTTGGATCCATAAAAGAGGTCAACCTAACAGAACTATACTGAAAAAAAATATATAAACTCAAGTAACTGAACAGACCAACCGGCAAACAAAGACAAACAGACCTACACACTGAACAACAGAGGACACATATATAATGGTTGATCAGGCCATTATCCTAACAAAAAGGGGGATTTACAAACAACAAACACGGCAACAAACTTAACAACAGAAAACAAAACCAGACAATCAGCCTGTCAGTAAAGAATATCTTTAACTACTAACTAAACAATCTAAATCAATGACTAACAGTCTAAAGAAATAATTAACTATACAAACTAAATCCCTAATTCCCCCCATGATGTGGCACCCCCTTGGTCCAGCCCAATTTGGCCGCGCTCCCTCCATATAATGGCTGCACTTCTGGGGCAGCTCCTTTTGGACCCAGCCTCACAGGACACCACTCTGCAACACCAGCGGCACCAGCAGCAACAGCACTCTCTGCACCGGTAACTCAAACAAACCAAAATTATGAACCATTTAAACAAAGAAAAGAGTTGACTGTACAAAAGTTAACTAAATGTGCGCTACAAATAGAACCAATTGTACTGTCAAAAAAGGATAAATAAAGTGTGTGTATTATGTCAAACAAATCTCATATGTTTTACTGTGTAGGTGCAGAGGGTACCGACATTGCCATGTGTTGTGTGGTCACAGGTGTGGCCATCACACACCCCCCCTTCAGAGTCCTTGCTGGGACAGCGGGAGAGATAGTCTGCAGTGATGTTATCCTTGCCAGGGATGTGATGCACTGTGAACCGGAATGGTTGCATTGCCAGATACCACCGGGTGATTCGACCATTTGTGTCCTTCATCCTCTCCAGCCATTGTAATGCCCTATGGTCAGTCTCCACAGTGAACTCTCTCCCCAGGAGGTAATATTTGAAGGAGTCCAGGGCCCACTTAACTGCCAAAGCTTCTTTCTCCACTGTTGAATAATGGACCTCCCTGGGAAACAACTTCCGGCTGATGTAGGCCACAGGATGCTGGTCCCTTCTGGTCCCTGCAGAAGCACAGCTCCACACCTCTCTCAGATGCATCAGTCCTCAATATGAAAGGTTTATCAAAATCTGGACTGTGAAGAACTGGATTCTCACTCAGGGATTTCTGGAGATCCTTGAAAGCTGCCACTGCCTCAGCTGTCCACTGGATGTGGTTGGGGCATTTTGAGCCGGTTCGGTCAGTCAGCAAAGCAGCTCTGGCTGAGAAGTTCTCTATGAACCGATGGTAAAAGCCTGCCATCCCAAGGAATGATCTGAGCTGTTTCCTAGTTTGTGGGAGAGGACACGATTCAATTGCATGAACTTTATGCACTTGTGGCTTTATCAACCCACCTCCAATGGTGAAGCCCAGGTATTCCGTTTCCTGTCTGGCGAGGGCACACTTTGCTGGATTGATTGTCAGGCCTGCTGGTAATCGTTACCTGAATCAGTCTCCAAAGGGTGCGACACTGTTGAAGTGAGCTCTGGCACTGGAGTTGTACGAGCCTGTACCTCCTGCTGCAAAAGTCTGAACTGACGCTGAAGTGCTTCAAACCGTTGCTCCTGCCGTGTAACTTCCTCCTTCCGTTCCATCTCCCGGGCCTCCTGTTTCCCCATGAAGGCCTGAATGATGCCCGTGAGGTCTCTTAAAGTTGGTTCTCTGCTCTCTTCACCCCCAGTGTCTGATGCTTCCTTTAAAGCTCCCCTTTCCATCTCTTCTTCACTCTCAACCTCGTCCTCAATCCCTATGTGTGTTTTCCTAAGGTCTGCCCGACCTCCTCTTGCAACTCTTCCTCCCCGGTGCATGCCTTCACAAAATGGAGGGGAAGACAAAGAAAGAAAAAAAAAATGCCTGTGTCCTCAACTGGCTGATCCCACCGCTGCCACCAAATGTAAGGGACCAAGCTGGCAAGCACGAGGAACACAGGTGAATTTCTTCAAAAAGAGGGTTTTATTTACCCAAAAAAAAATACAAAGAAAGATTTTAACCAAGATATGATAAACTTGGATCCATAAAAGAGGTCAACCTAACAGAACTATACTGAAAAAAATATATAAACTCAAGTAACTGAACAGACCAACCGGCAAACAAAGACAAACAGACCTACACACTGAACAACAGAGGACACATATATAATGGTTGATCAGGCCATTATCCTAACAAAAAGGGGGATTTACAAACAACAAACACGGCAACAAACTTAACAACAGAAAACAAAACCAGACAATCAGCCTGTCAGTAAAGAATATCTTTAACTACTAACTAAACAATCTAAATCAATGACTAACAGTCTAAAGAAATAATTAACTATACAAACTAAATCCCTAATTCCCCCATGATGTGGCACCCCCTTGGTCCAGCCCAATTTGGCCGCTCCCTCCATATAATGGCTGCACTTCTGGGGGCAGCTCCTTTTGGACCCAGCCTCACAGGACACCACTCTGCAACACCAGCGGCACCAGCAGCAACAGCACTCTCTGCACCGGTAACTCAAACAAACCAAAATTATGAACCATTTAAACAAAGAAAAGAGTTGACTGTACAAAAGTTAACTAAATGTGCGCGCTACAAATAGAACCAATTGTACTGTCAAAAAAAGGATAAATAAAGTGTGTGTATTATGTCAAACAAATCTCATATGTTTTACTGTGTAGGTGCAGAGGGTACCGACATTGCCATGTGTTGTGTGGTCACAGGTGTGGCCATCACACCCAGTCTGAGGTGCCCCCAGCTGTGCTTCATCGCTGGACCAGAGATCAGACCAGAGAATCTTGTCTCTCACAGTCTGAGAGTCCTTTCACTGAGGACAGGCTTTGTGCTGCAGTGATGGTTGTCCTTCTGGAAGGAGATCTTTGGAGCTCAGCCACAGTGACCATCGGGTTCTTGGTCACCTCTCTTACCAAGACCCTTCTCCCCTGATTGCTCAGTTTGGCCAGATCTAGGAAGAGTCCTGGTTGTTCCAAGCTTCTTCCATGTTGGAATCATGGAGGCCTCTGTTCTCCTCTGAGCCTTCAATGCAGCAGAATTTTTTTGTAGTCTGTGCAGCAGATCTGTGCCTCCACACAATCCTGTCTCTGAGCTCCTTCAGCCTCACGGCCTGGTCTTTGACCTGATATGCACCGTCAGCTGTGAGACCTTATATAGACACGTGTATGTCTCTCTAAATCATGTCCAGTCAATCAAATGTACCACAGGTGGACTCACATCAAGGTATAGAAACCTCTTTATGCTCATGAGAAATGGAGACATCTGAGCTAAATTTCATAGCAAAGTGTCTGAATACTTTTGTCAGTGTCAGTATTTCAAATTTTCCTTTTTAATAAATTTGCCCAAATGTCTAAAATTCTCTTTTGGTTTGTTGATGTGGGATATTGAGTGAAGACTGATGAGGGAAAAAATGAATTTCAGCGACTTCAAGCAAAAGGCTTCAACAACAAGATGTGAAATAAGTGAAAGCTCTGAAGACTTCCTGGAAGCACCGTATGCTGAGTGTAAAATATATTCATATATGAGAGTGACAGTTCAAGTTTTTGAAAGGTCAGTGTGTGCGTGTGAAAGTGAAAATGTGTGTGCGTGTCTCCATCTCGTTAAACTCCGTCTCCAGTGAAACTTGTGCTCAGATCTCTCCTCCCCGTTGTTGTTTTCAGCCAGAGGCGGCAATGCACTTCCTGTGCGCATCCCTTCCTGTCATGTTGTGACAATTTGTACAGCTTATATTTGTTTGTGAATAAGTGCGCACATCTGCTTCCATGGAGGACGTCAGATGAGTAGGCGATCCTTCAGTGTGGTCCAGGACACATTTGCACTCAAACTCCTAAAAGAATGTGGTCACATGTGGCCCCAGACCACCACTGAATGTGGTCTGAGTGATTGGATCTCATGTCCACTTGTGATAGGACTCATACTCATAGACTCATACTGATGCCAGGTCTGAACAGGGCCTGTGCGAATGTGGTATGTCCTGTGCCTCATAACCTCTAAATTGATTGATGCTGAATATTTGTCTTTGTAAATGATTCAAAGTGTCGGACATGTTCATGAAAATCATCATGGAAAATGCCAAACACACAATTTCTAAAGGAAACAGCATGGTGCTTTTCCCCCTCTATTTAGCTCTATCTTCCTGCAGTGTAGACACACATGCACACACACGCACGCACACACACACACACACACACACACATTCATCACACACTTATGTGACACATTCTCCACCATGATGCAAAAACACATAAACTAGAGCTTTTCTGAAAAGGTGGAAACTTGGAATCTAAAAATGAAAATATGGAAAGGAGGGCAGAGAAATCCACACACATACACACACACTGTACACACACGAGTCACATGAGACAACAAATACAAAAACAGCACTCACCTACTAACATGGGGCCTCAAATCAATAACTGAGGAGCATTTCCAAAAAAAAAAAAAAAAAAAAAAGGTGCCAGAAACAGAGCTAATAGTGGACGAGAATAGCTCGCGTTTACTCACCTGACCATACTCCTTCTCTATAGCCGCGCGGTGCTTACTGAAGGACCTTGGGGATCACAAAGAAAAACACAACAACAACAACACATCAGCATCAACAGACACAATTTCACTTGCTTCAATTCTCTATTTGTGTATTGATCACTGTGCCCGCGACTGTCACTGAATCCTGAGTCCACTGTCTGGTGAGACACAGAGAGTACTGTACCTGATCTCCTCCAGCAGCTCAGTGTCCTGATGCTGCTTGGTCTGTAGTTTACTTAGCTGCTCCGAGAACACCAGTTTCACCTGCTGGCTCTCCTTTACCTGCACACACACACACACACACAGAAGGATCATTAAAATGTTAAAAACACAGAAAAATCCCAGGTTAGTAGATATCATCAAACACTGCTACAGTGGCTGTTCACTCTGTAAGACTCCTGAATCAGAATCAGCTTTATTGGCCAAGTGCATGTACACATACAAGGAATCTGACTCTGGTGTCTAGTTGCGCTCCACAAACAACAAAGACAACAAAGATGAATGAAAAAGTAGGAAGTTTAAAGGAAGGTGAGCTAGAGCCACAGAAATGAACGTACTGGAGTTGCAGAGACACACGTGTGCAGGCAGTAATAACTCGTCCACAGCAGACTCAGCACCGTCTTACCTTCCTGGGTGGTGGCTGCATGTTCAGATGCTGGCAGTGTCCGTTATTGTCTGTGACTGTGTTAGTTTGTTTCAGCTGCGCTGAACGGCTGACTTCCTCTACGCTGTCACATGTGCACGTGTGCAGCCCTCTCTCTCTCTCTCTCTCTCTCTGTTTCTCTCTCCCTCTCTCAGTCTGTGTCTCTGCTGTTTACTTGTTCTGTGTTGTGATAAACTGCAGCATTGGTTCTGACACTTTCATGTCAATAAAGCTGCTTTGCATCTGATTCTGATTCTGAATCAGCGTGTAGTGTGGAGCTGCAGTGTGTGTTTCTGTGTGAGTGAATGGTCTTGCTGTTATTTGTGTATTTTTCTTCTATACGGGTCCTGATAGGTGTATTTAACTATTAGGAGGAGAGGTGGTGGAGGGGAGGAGGAGAGGAGGAGGGGAGGAGGTGGGGGAGGAGGAGAGGAGGAGGGGAGGTGGTGGAGGAGGAGGACTGGAGGCGGTGGAGGAGGGGAGGAGGAGAGGAGAGGAGGAGGGGAGGTGGTGGAGGGGAGGAGGAGAGGAGGAGGAGGAGGAGGGGAGGTGGGCTGCAGCAGGGTGAAGTCTGCCTCTCGCATGAATAGAGCCACTGTCATCTTCCTGGATGGCACCACCAAAGCTGAAGTGAAGTGAGTGGGTGGGTCAGTGATTCACATGGGACCTCAATGACTCTCAAGGGGTTAACAACGCCACTAGAGGTTAAATACCTGGGACCCACTGGTCAGTTAAATCCGAAGAAGCCAGCAAGTCCAGCTGCCTTTGTATAGAGCTTAGAAATACCACAATGGCTGGATGACTGAGGATCTTCACAGAACCAAAATAAATAACAAATACATATATGGAAGTAAGATCAATTGGATTATATTTACAGGAAGTATAAACATGTTACCTGTGGCCCTTCTGGGAGGTGGTACATGCAAAACACACACTGCATAGTTTCTGAAAAGGAACAACAGATTTGTGGTCAGGACAACTCTGTCTACATACATACTAAAAATTAAGCATGTTCACTGTATCGATTCCAAATTCCAATTCCAAAGTAAAAGTCCCATATTCGTACCTTGAAATGATGATGGCTAACAAGGGCAAATGCAAGCTGCAATAGCCCAAAATGTTTCCACTGAATTCAGAAGTGATGCCAATTCAAGTCACATATGAAAACACCAAACAAATACAACAATGGAAATGTGCTGCAGGAAGCCAAAGCAAGTACATTAACAGTTACACATGCTACAAAGCATACTACAAATACAGAAACAGCGCAAAACCTAAAACACACAAACCCCGAAAACAAACGCAATAGAAAAAACACAGAATATGTAGTCAACAGAGTGTGAGTTCTCTGGGCCTCAAGGTCTTTTTTTGAATGTCATACAACTTTAGTGCTTCTATTAGTTTTCAATATTTTAAATACAAATGGCACACCAGTGGGAAGAAAGGTGGAGTGAAGAGGTGACGTAGAAAGGTAAGGTTTTTGTTTTTTTCATTTTTCTTTAGCCTTTTACTCTCTGATATCACCTCTTGCAGCATATTTGCTGCTAATGTATTCATTATGGTTTCTTGCAGGGAGTTTTTTAATGTCCAGCATGTTTCCAGGACATTTCTCACAGTGGAAATGTTTTGGGTCATTGCAGCGTGTTTGCCCTTGTTGGCCACCATCTAAATGGAATGTCACAGTTATCCTGAACTCAAATTAATCAGCTGGTGTCAGGGATTATTTATTTTTCCAGCAACATAATGTCATAGAATAAGGTCTAAGTGTGGTCCTCCTTCCTGGAAACATTTTCCAGCACCTTCTGGGGGATCTTGAGGCGTTCCAAGGCTAGATGAAACATCTAATCTCTCCAGCATGTTCTGGGTCTGGTCCTGGGGTAGGCCCCTAATGGTCTGTTTCAGAGGAACCCTGACACAGACAGACCTGAAAGGACTTCTTCTCCAGCTTCTAGCATCCACCAGCCGATTCTTGGGCTGCCACTGTGACAGGCACTCCATTTGTGGTCAATGACCACAAAGTCGGCCATTGATCTTATGGTATTCTTATGTACACTTATGAACAACCATATGCTTGAATATGGTATTTGTTATGACCAATCCATGGTTAGCACAGACATCCAGCAACAAAGTACCACTTGAGTTCAGATCAGGTTCCTCCCAGTCCCCCCCCAGGTTTCTCCATCATTGCCCACATAAGCTTTGAAGTACCTCAAGACAACTATAGAGTCCTCAGGTGGTGCCCTTTCCAGGACTCAGAGTGTCCAAGATGGCTTAATACTCCGAACTGCTTTTTTAGGTGTATAGGTACAATCAACAGTCAGAGCTTTCCTCTTAGTGACCTGCAGTTATACTGAGGCTACCCGCTCGCTCTCCATAGAGACAGTTGCGTTCAGCGGAGGTCTCCTTAAGTATCCCCCCATTTTTTGTTCTTCACTCATTTGCCATCCGTACATCCAGGCTTCTCTGCACCAGCCCAAAGCACCTGGTTCCTCTGCTTCTGACTAACCTTATCTCCACCTTCTCTGCACCTTGTGCATCTTGTGTCTTTACTGCTGTAACAGTGGAGACATGGAGCTCGATCAGAATAAAAGGAAGGAGAGCAAACCTGTTTTTTTGTCTCTTTATCAGACTTGAACTTTTTGGCATGAAAGCACAGAGAATTAGGGTCGTAGGGCAAATAGAGCAGCAGATACACTCCCTTCACTGACTGACAGACCATGGAAATCAAGGAATCAGAGAGGCCATGCACGCGTGGTGCTTAAATGAGCAGTGACTATCAGTGTTCTTCAGTGCATCGGGAGGTATGAACACTGACTGAAAGAACGATTGCGGAAGTGAAGGAAAACACAACAACACTGGAGATTTGAACATCCCAACCCCAAGTCTAGACGCTAGTTGAAGCCACAGGGTAAGGGAACCCTGGTGCGGTCAGGTGACCTTGTTGTCACCATAACAGGTTTCGGAGAGTCCTGGGTACAGTAAACATCAGCATGCTCACAGGTTCAATGTAAGTTCAGTGGCCTGAACAGTCTACTTTAAGATATACTGTAATACTTTTTAGGTTAAGAAGTGATTATACCAACAAATCAACAAACTGGATTGTTAACAATGATAATTTTATTTGTGATTTAACAAAAAACAAAGACAAAAAAAAACAAAAACAAAACAAACATTAGTTTACAGAAGAGCCGAGAGCCAAGAGGACTGAACAAAGATAGGGTTGTTTTTCGTGAGATGATATCTGAGCAGTCCTGCACTATGTGATAAAGCTCCAGGTGAAGGCACATGGTACAAGTTCAAATGTTTCAAGACATGTATCTCTGACACACTTATAAATTAATCATAAATAAAATAAATAATAGCAAAATTAAAACACATTTGCAAACATTCGTCATATTTGGTGTTCAGCGTGGAGGATGTCCACAGCATTGTTAGATTTCTGAAGAGCAGTTCACATTTGCTGCCTCTGTTAGGAGGTTTAACTGACTGTTGCTGTTGACGTACTGCATCAGGTGTTCCAGTTTCGTATGGAGGCATTTTGGGGACATGACAGGCATCGAACAGAAGCTGATACTCGTGTTCTGCAAGAAACACACGGGCATCAATGTTAGAGATCCAGCAGAACCATCTGAAGCCAAGAAAAACTCAACTACAGGCATCAACTGGATGTTAACCCTCCAACCTGTGGGGGACCCTGACATCTACTGGTGTAAGTAGGGTACTGAACTGAACCATTTACCACCTGAACGAAAACACTGCCACCGCATTGTCAGCCAACTGCTACAGCGTGTTAATAATGTTAACCTATGGTAATAGGTTAATATGTTAACAAGCCTTTTGTCAATTAATAACCAGTCTTTTCTTGGGTGTTTATTTACTAAATGAGCTGACCAAAAGTCATGGCAGCTGCAGCTCAGTGCTAACATAGATGTTGTAATATCTGTGCTATTATATTTTTACACACATAAATGATCAACCATGGTCACTTACAATAGATGATGGTGACTGAGGGGTCAGGAAGTCAGTCAGATGAACGATGAAATCTTCTTTGGAAATACTGTCGTGCAGGTACTTCAGGCGTTCGCTGAAAAACTCAGGGAAGCCACATGCCTTTACGGAAGATGGACACACGGCAACATTAGTACACATGTTACACGTGTCAGGATGGAATTTCAACACAATGTTTGACGTAGTGCATCGAAAATCCCTGTTGCCCTGTGGAGTCTCATAGTAAAGTCTCTTTGGTAGCAGTTCTGGGCTTTGTGATAATTCCACATGATCTTAATCAGCAAGTTCTTATGTCTGTAAGGTCCAGTTTCGCCCAGTTACTAAGTAATCTAACCTGCCAACTGGACCTCTTGTGTAGATAACAAAATTCACTGACAAAACTAATGTTTATCTACTAATATACGTTTATAAATAGTTCAGAAAAACGCTCTTATGCCTTATTTCAATCTAAAATCAGACACTGCACCAACAACAAAAAATAAGACAGGCCCAGAGTTGCTGAAAGGTGTTTGCTCACTATCTATCTATCTTTCTGCTTTCAGTCTTCGTACTAAGCTAAAACATGGCCATCGACCTATTTCTGTACTGAAAGCTCAGATAAATGAGCCTCTCATCTGCCTCTGGGTAAGTTTTTCCGGAATGTCAAGATAGTTAACACATGGCGAGAAAACTTGTTTTCCATCCCTGCAATTCTTTATAGTAACTCACTTATCTCCCATTACACTATTAATGATAAGCATCTTTCTTGCATTTACTACTCACGCACCAAAAACACACAGCACTTACCCCGCTGACGTTAAAACACCGGCATTTTTCATCCTGAGAAGACAACACGAAGAGATGATGTGAAAATGTTATCCATCATCACGCTGGGGTCCCCTGAATCAGCCCCCTGTTTGTCTTGTTTGTAAAATCTTTTTCAAACCTGTAACTTGTCTTAGCTTACTTGTCTTTTTCAGACTGCAAATGATATTAAAATGTATTTTAATGTGATGTATTTTCTGAGGGAGGATTTTCTGAAGGTGGATGAAAACAGATGAAAGAGAATCAGCATCTACCAGACAACGAAGCTATGCAAGAATAACTGAAAGTGGTTCAGATGAGATAACAGCCAAGCAGAGAGGAAGTGGTAAAGATGTCATGGTTCTAAAGCGTGTGTGTGTGTGTGTGCACTGCAGAATAAAGTAATTGAGCCTTTTTCTGTGACACAGTGTAAATAACATTTCCTTTCACCCATTATGTAACCTTGTGACATTTCCTCGTATAAAAACAAACAATAAAAGATACAAAAACTGAAGCGAAAATGTTTTCTCAGATGATCCATGAAGCGATTTAGGGAGTTGTGAATGAAATTAAAATAACAGAGCAGAGAAGGTGGCAGAGTGCTGAGAAAGAGAAATGAAGAACATGGTGGTAGACTTACAGTGATGGCACCTGAGCTGCAGTTCTCAGCACAGTTCTGTCAACCCAAACAAGAAGCAAAGATGAGTATGTGGCACCAGTAGCATCAGCATCAGCGTCAGCGTCAGCATCAGCATCAGCGTCAGCCAGTCAAAGCACTAGCAAAATGCTAAACGGAGTCCCAGCATTGACAGCTGGGCTGTTTGCCACTTCACAAACACCAGCTGAAGGCCACACTAACATGAACCTGGAAACAGTAGCTGAAACATCTGGCTTTGTCTAGTCCTGTAAAAGGGAACATGAAAACATTCCCCTCCAAAAAGCAAAAAGAAAGCACCACCACATTAAATGCCTCACAAGACACTGTCTGTGATGTACCATATGTAAACACACAACATCAGGTCAGGAGTATGTTGCCTTACCTTCACGGTCTCTCCAAATTTTGTCACAACAGTGCTGAACTCCTCCGTCATGATGATGCTGAACTCATCTGGTACACTGGCTGGGAATGACTGATGAGACGGGATGAAGAGAGGCAGCAGCAGCAGAGACAGCATCCATGTAGAGGAGAGCGTAGAAGACCCAGACATGGCTAATAGGTAGGTCAGGTTTGCAGCAGAAGTCCTCATTCACAATGTGAATTAGGATTTAAGAAATATTTTTTTTTTTGTGTGTGTGTGTGTGTGAGTGTGTGTGTTTGTGTGTGTGCAAATCAATTTCCCAATCTATATTTTAATTTCAGTTTGGTCTGAGCTGCTTTTTCTAAGTCCAGTTACTTATGTATGCCTACACCTGTACTGGCTTTCTAAATCTTGTAGAAAGTCTTGTTGTCTGTTGTGCGCGCCTGTCCCTTCTCCTGACGCTTTGACAATGGATGGCCCAAAAGTTCGCTTTAAACACACCATGATGTGACATTTCCAGACTATTGGGGAATCCCTGCTTGTTTTTTTTTTTTTTTTTTCTTTGGCCATGGTTTGATCATGCACCTACACATCATTACTCAGCACATTCCTGAAATGGTAGGCAAAAGTGATACAACATGTATGTGCAGATGCTAGCCACATATCAGCGCGATCTGATTGGTTATGACTGTCGCGGCATTTCCTCACTTCTGTGAAGACCTGGCCATCGTTGCACGAACGAAAACAAGTCTGATGCTTCTTCTTCTGTAGTCTCATGCTGTGGACTGAACTGAAATAGTGTTTTCATCCAGCTGTTCCATCCACATAAGCCTCAAGTGTACCTGAGAACTGTACATGACCTTAAAAAGCAAACTTTGTGTGTGTCCCATGAGTGCTAGAGTTGGGTACAAAGTGTGGGGCTCCTTAAGTTAGATGGCATGTCCTGCTACTCTATTTTGGCCTCTGGGGCATTTCTGTTAGCAGATGATTTTTGAAATGATGGAGTGAGGAGTGAGGAGCAGCCATATTGAGCTGATGAAGACCTGCACTTGTCTCCAGTTCCTCAGCCACATAAACAGCTCCTCTCACTGTGCATGAAGTCAGATGGAGGCTGTGATTATTATTGGTTGACTTCCTATTTGCAACGGAGATGCAAATAGGAAGCGGCTGCGCTTGTGTGGGCCGAGGAACATTTTGTTTCCACACCTGTGATGAGACAAAGACTGATGTCCATGTGGGTAGGACTGGAGCCCGTATGGATTATCTGGGTTGTGGTCTCTTTACAAGTATGATGCTATCCTGTAGATTCCATTACATTCACCAGGAATGATGTAAAACGTGTCTGTGGGTGACAGTGTGGGCTCACTCTTCATACAGAATTCCACTGATGATTGAAATTGACTCTGTTTTCCACCGTAACCTTTGTTCATTCAGATAAAAAGAACAATGGAAGCACAGAGGCTAATTTTTCCCCTCATGTCGCTGTGCGATAGAAATAACAAGACTAAAACTCAAAAGGTCACTTTATTTCACACGCAGATAAAACCATTCACCAAAACAGCAAATCTTACTAATTTCCACTTCAGACATACTGTTGTTAGGTAACAAGAGCCTGCGGCGATCAGTGATGAAACAGATGAATAACTGAGACGGTTTTCTTAGAAAGTGAAACCATTGAAGCCACACACGGCTGCCACACCTGAGACTTGCTTGCACTGTCAGTGGATACGGTGAAGGTACTGAAAGGCTCGTTTTCAGCTGCGGGGGCTCGATGTGGACAAAAAGCACTGGTGAGAAAGTGGATCTCATTGGATAAAGTCAAGAAAAAATGTCTTTCTATCACATCGTGTGTATTAAGTCCCTGTACATGAAGAGAGTATTAAAAAAATCTGATGGCGCTGGTGTTTCTGAAGCTGCTGATCTCCTACTGGGATTTTCACGTTCCTGGCAGGAACAGAAAATAACAGTCACAGAATATAACAGAAGAAAAATGACAATATTCATTTATATAGAGGATAAAATGTGGTTCAGCAGAGTATAATATATTATGAATAAACACAAAACAAGTCAGTCACCTAAAGCTCCAAAGCAGAGAATGAAATTTATTTCACATCAGCAGTTACAGGATCAACATAAAAAAAAATGTTCTGCTTTTTCGTTTACTTTTTCCCATCATTCCCTTTTCTCCTCTCACACCACCCCCCCATCCCCCCTCCTCTCTACTCCAGAAACTCACTCCTCAGACTCCCCTCACTGTCTGAGAAGTTGATCAACTCCTCCACCTCATCACCATCCTCATCCTCATCTTCCTCCTCAGCCTCCCGTGATGTCTGCGCCTCCCCCTCTCCTCCTCCTCTCCCTTTCCCCCCTAGCTCCAGGTAGCCCTTGGCAGTTTGGCTGACGGCGCCGCTGCTCTTTGTTCCTCCTCCTCCTCCTCCTCCTCCTCCTCCTCCTGCTCCTGCTCCTCCACCTTCATGTTTGACCGGCTGGACCATCAGGATGCCCTCGTCCAAAATGGGGGTCCCCGCGGGGCTTATTCCCTCCCGCGCTGCCCGACTGGCTCGGTCTGCACTCAGAGTATGAGCGCTGGGATCCAGGGTGACAGTGGACTTGCTTGTGCACAGACCCATGCCCAAAGGCTTCTTCTGGCTCTAAAAAAATGGATTGAATGTCTAATCCTGAAATCACAACTCTCTCAGATAGCTGGGGTTTTTCCCAGTCAGTTGCTGTGTAGTCTATAAGAATAAAATAATGCCAACCATAGGCAAGACTAGAAAATGGATTCCTTGCTTGATGTACAGTTCCCAGACAGAGTTTCCTTTCACTTCACTTTTTCTGGAGGTTGTTTGAACCAAAAGCTTCGAACTTTGACGATCCAAGACGTTCTTTTCCAGGTGAAAATCCTTCACAAGCCTTGCACCTTGATGATTTTTAAAGGTAAGTCAGATGAAAAAAAAAAAAAAAAAAAAAAGTCCTGAAGATTGGACGGTTGTTGTCAAAGATTTGGTGACCAAAACTGAATGTCCTGGTAATCTCAGGAGATTGCAAATCATTTTTGTGAATCATTTCCGTTCAGTCCCGAGGCCATGTGGCCAGCAGAGATGCTCCCATCCGCATGCTCCCGGTGAATTTGCTCATCTGGTTGGAAATGACCATCCTAACTGAGCTGTCGGAGCCAGACTTTTCTTTGTCTGCCTTCAGTCAGTTTCCTCTTCTGCTGTCCAGAGCTATAAATAGACTCAAACCAATCCAGTGTTGTCTGTCCTGTTCATCCTTGGACCACCTGGACAATGTGGGTGGGGATAGTGAAGGAATACTGTCTATTCCAGTATTACTATCTACCAACTAGTACTGAAGTACTCTTGAGCAAAACACTGATCCACTCAATTGAAATTGCTCAGTGTGAGTGGCTCCCATGTGAAATAGAACAGATCAGAGAAAATCTGATCTGAACTTTACATAGAACAGAGTTAACTAAAGACAATCAAAGCCAACACTTACGACTTAGTCTCTGTCTTATTCTCTGTCTGTTTGTCATTCAAGGCACTTGTCCACATAAGGTTTTAGCAGCCTGCATTGTTCTCTCAGGCTCAGCTGGTCTTTTGAGGGTCGTTGACTTGAAACAGTCTGTTTGTGGCAGGTCAGCAGATTTCAGCAGTAAACAGATCCAGTATGGTTTGATGAGGATGCTGTTCGTCTCAGCAAAAGTACCGTAGTGATAGAGCATTGCCATTTTGCTGCTTTGGTTTGCGAAGACACCACCGCAATAAATCAATTAAGAAATATCAAATCACTGATATTAGTCAGCAACCGTATGAACTACAAACCAAAGCTTAACCTCCATGACAGTACAACACCAATATCTGGCTGAGAATGAAGATTCATAAAGTCACAGTCATCAGTCACAAAACAAGAACTGTTTGTTTGCTTTTTCATTTTTTTTTTTTTTTCATGCATGCTCTGGTCTTTACCATCCTGATAAAGTTTAATTCTCTATAGAAGGCTGGAAAAAATATAAGTGAACACTTTAGAATATTTTAGTACCAAGAAATATAATAGCAATAAGGTCTATGTATAGTATGAAACAAACTGCTGGTATGTAATACGTGAGCAGGAGCTGCTCACAGCTGAAAAAAATAAATATATATATATATATATATATATACACACACATTTTGGAAACTGGCGAGAGAGTTCTCAAAAAATCAGGAATCACAAAAATCAAGTTAGAAACTGTTCAAAAGCTTCCAAGTTTGAACTTAGCAGTTGATTCATAAGTTGCAGTTTAAATGTCATCTGGCAGAACATCCTTAATAATAACTCTGTAATGTACAGTAGTGGTAAAATACACACTTTTTCTTATTTATTTCATGAATAATGACATGAAAACGAGTCGTTTCATTCAAATCTGTTCAAGTTAAATGTCCCAGTGGTTGCATGGGAAATAAATGGCCAAAAACTCAGTTTCTCTCTTGAGGTGTGACATGGTCCATGGGCTGATCGAGCGTTGCAATCCCACAACCTATTCAAAGCTAAGCTAAGTCAATCTGAAAATTGAATAGAGATCAAGATCTGATCTGTTTTTCTCAAATCTGAAAGGCTGACTAATTAAAAGGTGCAAAAAAGAATTTATGTGGCCAGCACCATTAAGATGGCAGAGATAGGGAGAAGCAGATTAGGTTTCGTCTTATCTTCCTGCCGTGACAAACGGGTCTGAAAGCAACAGCACGCAGTTTTCCACCTGACCGTGACTGTTTGTAAAAATTTCCTCTGAATCTCCACAGTTAACTCAATCCCTTTCTCTTTATGAGAACAGCTCAGAAAGCGATGTGTGATTGAACTAAAATCTCAACTATTTTCAGCGTTTTGCATGCTACTGGCCCAGGCAAAGGCATTTCAAATGAAGAGCGTTGATTTTAACTGAAGTACAACATGTTCCATGTTTAGATTGATTCACATTTTTCCTTAATCTTATCTGAAAGCACTGCAGTCGAGATGAGTGTGAAGGAATGCAGCTTATCTTACTACTGCTTGTGCTATGAGTGTCATGGGCTAACCACAGCGACTTCTCTGCTGTGCTTGCAGTAAATCACGTAGATGATGTGGAATCTGAGGATTCCCCTTTTCACTGCTCAAGTAATCCAGCCCGGGGGAGTTCCAGCGAGGGAGGTCACAGTCTTGAGACAAATCGCTCACCACAAATATTGCAGCCTCTTTTATTATTATATGGAATGTTGTTTTTATTACATTTCGGTTTTTTACAATTCAATATATCATTTATGGGCCTCCCTCCTTCCATCTGTCAGCCCCAGGCTCTGATACACAGTACTACATCTTCCCCAAAAAAATATCCTAAAGACTGAAAAGTAGCCAAGACACTGACTGTAGTTCAAACTTGGATCCAGGAAGTGGATTGTTGCCTTAATTCCCAGATGCTGGAATAAAGGACAGTGGTGAATCCTGGTGAGCTGATGCACATCAAGCAAGATTTGGTGATCCCCAGTGTTCAGTGTTCATTTCGCATTGCCCACAATATGTGCACAGCTTGTAACACAATGATTATGCAACAACAGCTGTGATTCAGTCTCTGTTGAAAAGCCCACACTTGACTCCATTTAGCTTCATGATTTAAGGCCAGTATTCATGCTAAGATTTTAGAAAAGCTGTTGGCAGAATAACTGTTAGCTGTTAACAGCATCTTTAATAAATTCAGTTTGGTTTTAGGAAAAATGATTGCACAGAAACTGTTCTTCTATATGTCATTATTGATTTATTGTCATCAGACAAAGGTGGCCTAGATCTTCTAGATCTAAGCCACCTTTGATACCACAGATCATGACATCCTGACCCGTGGAAACCCTGGCGGGCACAAAAGTGGCATTGTCCATCAAATTCAAATCAAGTCAAGTCAAAATTATTTATACAGCCCAAAATCAGAAATCACAAATTTCCCTCCAGGGGATTTACAAGCTGTACAGCATACAGCCCCCTCTGTCCTTAGACCTTTGAATCAGATTAGGAAAAAAAAGTAAGAAACCTCAGGAAGAGTAACTGAGCGGGGTTCCCTCTTCCAGGATGGACAGACATGCAGGAGATGTTGTGTCTGTAGAATAAAGCACATGGTAACTTTACAGGGAGAACAATCAGGATTAGAAAATGATAGACTAATAGATTATAGAGACAATATTGTAGAAAACCTCCAGGTGCTGCCAACATACAAGAGACAATCCCAGGGTCACCATAACAAGCACATAGAAGGAGAAAGAGAGACAAGGACAACATGAACACATGGAAGGGACAGAGACGAGGAGGAGGCTGTTGAACAACAACACCCAGACCAAAGGATGTTGGGACAGGGCACACACCAACCAGTTGTCCAGAAGTAGTTTGGTAGTGTAGTTTGGTATCCACTGGCTATTGTTGACAAAACCCATGGGTCTGACACAATACCCTCCCAACTGGCCCGAGCAAGTTAAGAGGCTCCTCCATCTGAGTTCCCGTGTCCTCCACTGAGACCTCCTCAGGAGTTTTTGGACAGACATCTATGTCCAAAACAGCTCTGTTCCTGAATGCCCACCCCCCCCCACCACCACCACTGCATGCCTTTGCATGCATACATTCCATCCTGCATTTTGTGAGGTGCACCAATCCCTGGCTTGTATGCTGCTGTGGCTGACCGGCAGCAAATACATTGTGTGCTTCTCTTAGTATGTTCTTTCCAGGATTGGGGGGTCCCAAGAGTCTGTGAGGCTGAGGCTACACATCTGTCATGGGTCACTCTGTGGAAGGGGTTTGTTTGTGTTATTGAATGGAATAAAAAGAGTTTCACTGTTGTGTCATTGGGAATCTTGCGTACGTGTAAAATATATATATCGTTATACTCATCCACTACAGTGTTTGTGTGCTTATTACTGATGCTGTTAATGCAGTTTCCATGACATCTTCCTGAATGTCTTTTACACTGAGTCTTGATAATAAGAAAGGCCTAAGAACGAAACTTAAAGAGTTTTGGGTTCCAGATCAATAAGCTTTGTGTGTGGTGAATGAAAAATACACCATCATCAATGGAGCTCCTTGTCAAAATGACTGGCACCCCTGAATTTCTCGTACTGTGATGGCTGCACCTGAACCAGAAAGTTAGCTGGTTGGAAAGATGAGAATGACCTTTTTTTTGAGAATATGGTGAATGGTTTCAGAAAATGTGTCTTCGCAATCGGGGAAAAAACTGTAAACACAGGAACTGAAATGCTGTTTAAACAAGACTATATGATAATACACTGCCTCTATTCAAAAATATTTTAAACTTTAAACAATGATCTGATACCTGAGGTAGGACGGTTCCAACAGTGAGACCAAACACAACATGAGATGATTTGTTTTATTTACAATAATTCATGCACAGTAAACGTTTCAGTGCAGGGAAGTGACTGACACCCTGACGGCCATCAAACTACAATCCAGAAATAACACCAACAAAATATATTCCACTAATGTAGGTGTTACACAGTTTGATTGTATCTGGGTAACAAACTGATACAACTACATAAAAATAAATGAAGCAAATTTAAAAGGTCATAGGCTAAACCACCTTAGAATAATGTGTCAGCGCTGTCAAGTCAGAACGCAGGTGGTTTTCTTATTCCTCCCATTCTGTCAGCATTGAGTGGAGCCAGCATCCATCTGCATCTCTATAATAAAAGTCCATTTGTCATAATCCACTACACAGGGTTGTCACTTGAATGTTGGTTTTGTCATTTTTCTTGGGAGGACAGTCTCAATACTTGATACCTCTTGAGAGGGCATGAGTAAAGAGAGTAAAGCCTTTGATCCAAGTTAATATCATAACCAGACAATGTCACCTCCTCTGTACAGTGTATTGATGTATATCACATGTTTCTTTGCATAACCATTCTGTTGACATGGCCTTTGGCAAAGACAATCTGTGTATGGCTGCATAGCAAACTGTAAACTGAGCAGCCGTATGAGATTATTTAAACTAGGAAGCAACTGAAGACAAAGTCAGACTAATCTTTATGAGCTATACTTCCCATGACTTTGAAAATCTGGGGACAGGAGGCAGGCACCATTCACCTCAGATTATGGTTATGAAGTTCAGTGACTTCGCAGCTCCACTCAGCTTCAACCTGAACAGAGGTCTAGTCAGCCAGAAAGACCAAAAACCCCTGAACAGCTGTACATGGCCTTTAGTAAATGAGCTCTCTGCTCATTTATCAAAAAGAATAGGAATGGTTTTGAACTCATAGTCGTGTGGAATGAGCTGATCCAACAGATCCAAGACACTGTCAATGCATTAACTGTGTCGAAAAAATATAATACACTGATAGATAAAGACGTTCTTTGTGTAAATACTGTGAAGAAAGAAAAGGAATGATGCACCAGGATTCATTAGGGAACATTTGTTTAGGTCCAACTGAGTGGAAAATGTGTCTGAGTCCTGGTAAATGATTCAAATCCCACCCTATACCATTTTATCATGTCCATGTTCTTGAAGGAGTTGGGATAGGTAATGGAAAAACAGGGTCTACATGCATCCTATATTACATATTACAATAAACAACTTGTGTGTGCCAATCAGTTGTCAACATTGCTAATACTGAGCAGCCAGCTAGTACTCCTGCTTTAGAAAAGTTGACTCACATTATAGGACAGCTCCAATTAGCTTCCAGTCGTGTAACAGATAAAAAAAGACATGAATCCTATTATGCACAGTACATACAGTAAAGAAAGACATCTTCTCACATCAGCTTAAAACAGAAAATGAAAATAGCTGAGCTAAGTTTGATTTGGAAGCTCTCAGGCCGTAGCACTGTAATCTAATCTCTGTCGACCTCTGCTGTCAGTTACTCATCCTCTGCTGAAAAATCAAAAAGCGGTAGGTCAGACACTGTACAGAGGAGGTGACATTATTGTCTGGCTATGATATTAACTTGGATCAAAGGCAAGCGAAGTTTCAGTGCTCTGTGCTTCTTCACTTGTGTGGGGCTTTGGGGTCCCTTGGAGGTGGTGGCTTTGTAGTGGTTCTCTTTCATTTGCAGCTGTTTTGCGTCTCTTTGTGGTGGTTTTGAGGGACTTTCTAGCAAGAACCTTTGATGGTAACTTCATATGAAAGTTCAGAGGCTAACAAAAACCAACAACCTATCACCTTCTGACTCAGGTAGGGGGGTCACCAGGGGTGTCCTCAACTTGTGATGGAGTTCACTCCCGTCTATCTGTCAAATAAGCACCACACAAATACAGAGAACATCTCCTGAGCATGGATTTCTAACAGTATATTAATATATTAATATATTAATTTCATTATTAAAAGAAAATGCTTCTTGATCTGATTCTACTACTATTAGTATAATGAATGGATATGGTGAGTGTATGTGGGTGGGGTGCTGTCCTCTGTTACATCCCCTTCTCTAGAGAACGCAGCTGACTTTTACTGTCATGTGTGGCTTTAAACAGCCAAAAGTATCCATGTGCCCAGGAGCAAGGCAGCAATAAAAGATGCTGTCCTCTCACTCAGTGCTCCATTTTGGCAAGTGCATTGCGCCCAGATGTGTGAATCTCCGTCCTGTCTGTCTTTATGTGTATTTCCATGTCTGTGCCTCCACCTTCCTCCTGCTTCTTGCCTCTCTTCAACCTCCCTCCATCTCTCCCTGAGATCCTGTCTTCCTGCTGGTGGAGACAGAGCCAAGGACAGGTTGTCTATGACAGGTGAGGATGAGGTGGAGTCAGGGCAGTCCAGCCAGTCTGCAGCCGAGGATCGTGGGTATCCATCCTGGGGCAAGGAGCCTGGAAACATGAACTTCCAGTAGGAGTCTCCTTTGAAGAGGTAGACGGAGCCTGGAGAGGACAGAGGGACCAACATCTTATGTGTTTTTGCATTTGATTGCAAAGGGTTTTCTTATTTTACAACAATCTCCTGCTTCACTTGGTCTGAACTGCATCTCACATTTTCCATGTTATAAGTGCATTTCCAAATAACACTTTACTTTTAAGCCTACAGCACATTTTTTCACTGTCATTACTATGTTTGATGAACATCTGTTTGATGACCGCGGCTGTCATCTACCCACCATCCAGTGGTTCCTGTCTAATTTGTCAAATCTTCAGCTAGATAATAATCATTAAGATAAAATGATGCTAACACACAACTTGTCATGGTACATTTCCATAGATTATCACCAGTACTCTTGTCTACAGTCTCTGTACTTACTTAACTTGAAGTCATTTACAGTTTTATATGAAGCTAATGTGATCAACATTTAACACTTTAACTTCTCAAGTTGGCAAAATATCACCTTTTTTTGTTGATATATTGAAACTGTGTGTCCACATCCAGCAGTTACAGATCAACATGATGCTTCATCTGGTGTGGTGTCTGAGTCCACCTGATGTTGATGGAGTTTCCTTGGTGGTCATTGCTCATTCGAAATGAACTGATCAGTTTCTATTACATCGTCAGGGGGTATTTACAGGCAGTGTTGCCCATTTGGTGCCTTTCTCTCTAGATTTTCTGATTTCAGACCTTTTAGTGACATTTTGCTTGTTGAACAAAGCTTAGCTACTTTCTGTAAAAGAGAGTTCCCGGTATTTCCTCACAAGGGTGAGGTCGGGCTTCCCCTCCACAGACACACCTCTTTATGAGCCTTATTTAACTTTCTCTCTTTCTGATGATTTTACAGGTAAATCCAGCTGAAATCACAGCACAGCTACCGTCTTTAATTTCTCTGTGTGGTGATTCTGTCAGACGACGTCGTGGTTAGAAAATCAGGATTTTAGCAGCAGCAGCAGCGGATTACGTCACCTAGTGACATTGAGCCGCTTTTTGAGCTTTTAGCTACTTTCTACTGAAAGCAGGAGTTTATAATGGCTCCACTATAAACTCCTATTCAACTATGTCCTCAATTTCTCATGGTAACCATACGAGGTCCAGACATGTACCAGGTCTTGTTTCATCTGAAGCTAAAATACATTATGCACAATTTGTGTCCCCACCGTTGCTGTCTGTGGTGATGCCACTGACTCCTTCTCTAAGCAGCTGAGTCCAGGTGTCTTGTTGTTTGTCTTCCTCAGCATCTCCCATGTTTCCCCACTTGGGACCCTCCTCTGGGTCCCAGATCAGGCCCCACCTCCCTGCTGCTGCCTTCTCCTTATCCTTATCATCTGTTTCAGCAAAGTCCACACCCATCCTGAGCACAGAGAGAGGCTGAGGGTAACCTTCTTGCAGGGACAGGTCCTTGAACAGCCAGAAGTGGGAACCTGCAGTAAGACACGAGCTGTTGGTCAGCTGACTTCCTCCACATTCATCAAATGGCCAGTGATAGTGCTTTCAGTCCATCAATTGTTTATTTATTTAATTCTGAATTCACTCAATGACCGTTTCATTCATTCATTCACACATGCTTTCAATGAGTAAGTCTCTGGGGAAAAAGAAAACCCCCAAATGCTTCTATGGAATATGATGCCAAAATAAAGTAACATTCCTACAGTATTATTGGAACATACCACTGATAAAGATGATGGCATGATCTGACTGTCTCTCCAGTACAGCTTGAAGGCGAGGCAAGTCCGGAGGAAGACCCCTCCACAGCCTCCGGACCGAAGTCCCACGCCCCGACACCAAACCCGCCCCACTGACACGCCACATTGTCAGACCTGAGGTGGGTGAGAATGGAGGAGAAATAAAAGAGTGGTTTAGAGAGAAGATATGAGTGGGTCCTAAATATCCATTTTCTAATGTGGCATGCCTAACAAGTCAGTTGTTTCTGTATTCAGACCTTTGAAGAAGAAAGTCTCTCCTCGGATCCTTGCCACGGCATCAAAACTGGTGTTACAGCGATCTATGAAGGAGCTGAAGGAGAGAAAACACACAGGGAGACTGAAATAAAGAGCTCCATGCCTTTATTGGTAGGATAAAATCCAAGATTAACTTCAGCAAATAAAAACAATACCTCATTTTTACAAACATTAAAAGTTCCTTTCTTAAGCTTCTTTTAATATAAACCTGCTTTCACACACACAGCAACCCTGAACCTTTCTAGTGTGTGAGTGAACACAAATGTCCAAATCAATTGAACCAGACATTGAACTGACTTTACTCTGCCTGCTCCCCAGTACAAAGTGTAATGTGTAATTGAGCCAGTGTGTGAACAGAGCAGGTCACTGCCCAGAGTCTTCACAGTGAGTTGGTGTGTTGATGTTTCTATGCTGACAGCTTACTGCGGGCTTTGCCCAGGCACCACCCCTCGTCCAAACCTAAGGCGGTATTTCCAGTAACACAACTGATACAGACAATCACCAGTTGTGCGTTGCAGTTGTGTAAGGGCAACTCTGGATAATATCTGGTATTTGGGGTTCAGTATCTTCTATTAAACCGCCAATCGGCTCTACTCCAAGCTCCCCCTGCAGGGAGCCCCAGTGTGGCTCCAAGTTGAAAACATCTCTATCTTCTTTTTTCTTTTATCCACCAGTCTTTTTTTTTTTTTTTCTTATCTTACAAAGCATACCCATGTCTGTGCTGATGGTGGCGGTGGGCTCTGTGGCGCAACTGAGGCTCAGGAGCGAGGTGAGCAGTGTCGGTAGCCAGCACCTGGTTCCTCTTACCTAAATCAAGAACATCAACATCAGTTTAACCCTAACGATAATAAAGGAGGCTGCTCTAGACAGTGGATGTTTCCTCATGGTAAAGCTATATGCAGGCAGATAAGCTAAAGCAGCAAGAGTTTGTGGTGGTGACTGCACACAAGTGAATGTGAAGGAGCACTCATCCAGGAAGACCTGAAGGACTATGGGTGATGTTATTTGTGGCACTGATATTAAAGCTTTGTTAATATCATCAGCAACGGTGGTGTTGATCTGTTTTAAAGCTGATGTTTGATATTTCCTGCTAGTCACCATGAGAGGACAAGTTAATCTAATCAGTCAATCACAATTGTGAACTTCTGGCCAGATGCTGCTGAGTCACTGGTTGCTGTGGTGATTGGGCCCCCTGGACCAGAATGTAAATATAGAGACAAACCACTCTGTGTCTTCAGCAGACAAACAGAATCTAAGCCACAACTTGTCATCAAAAAATGTCCTCATAGCTTGAAAAGTACAAGTCCTATCAACGCATTTCAACATGAGCATCACAAGACTTCAATGAAGACACTGTATTAAACATGTCCCTACTGTTTATGGTATAGGAGCTGTCACAGTTTTAAAACTCCCATAATCTCTGTTCTTGACAAGAACCTGAAGAGCTCAGTTTAACATGGCAGTCTCTGGGAGTTCTGGTCAGCACGCTCTGTGCTTGCAGGGGATTCATTTGAAAACCAGAAGTCATGCTAAAATGAGAGTGACACTGGGTGAGAGAGGACAAATGTCTCCACGCTTTGTTATACAAATTGTCCCTGAAGGTTGGTAATCGTGGGAATTAAAAGGAAGTTGATATAGTATCATTCTGTGCTTTGCACAATGAATAAGACGTGTGCCTGCTGTAGCTACTGTCAGTTAGAAGATCATGGGAGCGGACACAGACTGACCCCTCCATGACTGAGAGATACACCACAGTTTGTGGATCAGTGGGGCAGTGTGTCTAAACAGGTGGTGCAACGCCCTCTAACAACAGGCTGGACAGGAAATGCAAGCACACACACTGTGTACAGAAAGGGTGCTTGCTTCATGAGAAAGCTTAGGTCATTTCATATGTGCAAATTTTCAATCAGTCTCTTGTGGCAAATGCAAAATTCTTCCATGTTATCGGTCCAATGACAGATGTAGTAAACTCCCTACATCCAAAATGCAGCCAAGAGGAAGGATGTATTGAAAGTATAAAAAGCAGCTGCTTGATTCATACGAACAGGGTTCTACATAGTCAAGTGCACAACCGTCTATCTCAAGAGCTGCTGATGGGCTGGGAGGAAGCATGCATGGCTTTATGCAAAGGCTCAATGAACTCTCTAAGAACTAAAGTGCAGTCACACATTTCATCGCAGACAACGCGCTGCTTTTGATCCTCTGAATCTTTACAATACAAGGCTTTTACACGAGCATCTGAGCATAATATGGAGGATAAAACTGGCATTATACGAACATACGGTACTGTCTGTCTGTACTTCCTCAATAACACACCAGAGGTCAGGCCAGCAGCTGGTTCACAACAATGAAGTCATTCTTGCGATGATGCTGTAATGGCTATGACTTAGTTCTTGATCTGTATGTATTCTTACAGGCCAACAAGGACTGAATAATCATCATGAAACTGGCTAAATTCTCCAGGTAGACATGGCAACTTTTTGACCAGAGGTGTGAGAAAAGGTCTATTTTAGCTGAGGAGAATTCTTACCATAGAGCTGAGTGATGTGCCCTAGATCATGGGGTCCCAGGCGGTAGTGGAGGGGGTCTCCAGCAGGACCCTGGTAATACGGTCTCATTACTGAGTGGCGAGATGAGGAGTGAGCTAGGCCCAGTGCATGGCCAAACTCATGGACCAGTACTGTGAACAGGTCTGTACCTTCAGAGGCTAGGGACGAGGGAGAGAGAAAATCAGTTAGATGAAAGGGGGAGAAGCCCTGCAGGCAGCCAACAGGTGGTGATGTTCATTACAAACCACAAGATGGAGCTGATGGACAGGGGGGAAAAAAAAACAGACTAACAGACTAACAGTATTACTGTTCTTAGAGTCTTGTATAGGTGGCTCTGGGGGTCGTGCCATGTCATGACCCAACCTTACATTGTAAAAAACACCAGCTGAACCAAAGACTAATTGCAATGGTCTACACAGAGTCCTCTGACCAACAGCATTTGAAGGAAAAAGATCCTCTGGTCTGATGAGAGAAACTTGAACTCAAATCCTGGTGTACAGAGCTTGTAGAGATTCACCCAAGAAGACCTGAAGCTGTAACTGCTGCCAAAGAGGCTTCTACAAAGAATCTGAATCAAGGCTCTGAAGACTTTTGGAAATGACAGAGTTCAGTTTTTGATTTTTGAACTCGCAAAAGCGTCTGAAAACATGTTTCCACTCTGTCAGTATGGGTTATTGAGTGTAGATTAGTGCAGGGTGTGCAAAAAGTGAAGCCACTGTAGAATGCACTTGTTTACAGGCCTAATCTCCATTCGGATTTATTTCTCCAGGGGAGGTGATTTTAGCATAACCTGCCTCGGCCAGTGATTTTAATCTAGTCTGGCGTCCTCGTGGGTAAATACCACTTTTGACTCTAAATGTCAACACTAATGTTACTAATGTTTCCATTTGAGGGACCGGTTCAGCATTGTCAGCACTATCTTCACCAAACTGACATCATAAAGGGTGCTGAATCATGATCAGGGTACTATTTCTCTCCTTTTCCATGTATTTACTTCCAGGTTTTCCATTACACATGGGAACCTGAAGTTGTAATAATAAAAGAAGATGAGCTGCACAGAACTTTTTTTAACATCAATCCACCTGGCTGTCTGAAGGCCCACTCCTCCTCTGCGTCCAAATGAACTCCTCCTGCCCGAGCTGGGTCTGATGGGAAGAAAGCATGGCCGACTGCACCACCTGCCCCATCAAAGGGATAGCCATCGCCGTGGGAACCATGGAGGAAGTCTACCTGCAGGTCAGCTGCTTCTGGACTACTCACCTGGGCACAGAGAACCACAGAACGGAGTGACTTAATGGTGACTTCAGGGCAAATGTGGGGAAACACAGCAGGGGAGGAAAAAAGGATTTCAATCCTTTAACCCTGTAAGAAACTCCTCCACTACCTAACCCTTACATCATTAAAGGTACCATTTATGTGTACTCCATTTTGTTGTGGAAGGATGACAGTACCAAGCAACTAAGATGCACTAACCTCATGGAACTCCAGGGGTGTTGGATCTGACCACACTCTTAAAGCATAGAAGACCAGTGAGCGAACTGTTTCCCGGGACAGACGGGAAGAGGAGGGATATGTATGCAACCTGAAAATGTGAGAGTGGGTGTTTGTGAGTAAAAGAGACACAGAGGGTGAAACCTTATCCAACAACAGATGACCTGAGGCAAAACTGCATCTGTAAACCATTACGCTTGATATCCCCCAGTTATTGAAAATGGAAAATACTTATGATTGCTCCAGTTTAGCAGAACATAATCTGGTCTAGATAATGAGAAAGTAATCTTGTCCCACCTCCAGTTAATGTTCCTGCTTGTCCAATTGGAGACAGCCCCTCTTCTTCTCCTTATGTTTCTGCCCTCTTGGTTGGCCAGTGATTTGGATGGTTCCTCCTGGTCAGGTAGGGAGCAACGTGGACTGTTCATCAAGGCCATTGTCTCCTCATCTGAGTCACATACAGAACGCCAGATTCAACAAAGGAGGAGCTTTGTTCAGTCTGGTGTTCAATAAGATGAATGCGTTGCATCTTAAACAAAGCATGCAGTCATTTACAGCCATTGTCTGTCATCCTCACCCACAACTCCAGTGTCTTTGAGGCCTGCAAACCTCTGCATGGCCCTGACGGCATTAGTGACAGCCGTCCAGGCCTGTAGCTGTCCAGTGGAGGGGTCTGAAGGTGGAAGGTAGCCATACTTCATCAACCAATCCTATAAGAAAGACAGATAATCTCCTTAACAGGATGTTCTTCACTCATTTCGGTCCTGTACGTGAGCCGATGTAGTCTCACCCAGGTGACAACTCAGTTAAATGCTGGAACGAAACATGCAAGTTTCGACAAAAGTTTCTACAATTCTGAAATGCACTGACCAAACAAACCATCAAAAACACTTGTGCCATCTGACAAATGATTCAAACTGGATTTTAAAGTAGTAAAATCAGTTTTGATTGTCTGTTTGTCGGTGGCCAAGATGCCCGGGAGTTTGACCGAAGTGAGATCAAATTTTTATTCTGCTGCATGACATTTACTTTGGGAAAAGGCAGTGGAAGGGACTTGATCCGAAGAAAATCTGACGGTTCAAAGGCAGATTCAGGCTTCACTCACATAACATGAAGCCCAAATGGTGGCTCAGGAGGCACAGCAGGTCACCCAGTTATCACAGAGTGGCAGATTTGATCGCTCCCTGATCCTGTTCACATGTTGCTGTGCTCTTGAGCAAAACACTGAATGTCACGACTTCGGAGGCAAAGACTAGGACCCAAATGCACGATCCCTCAGACGTAGTCCAAAATAATAATTATTTATTCACTCTTATGAGGAGAAAGACTAAGCAATGAACAAAACCTACCAAGAAACAAAGTAACTAATTAATACAAAACCTGACCTGGGACACGATGACTTGGGAAAACAAGATCTCTGGACAAGAAACGAGACTAGAGACAAAGGCATGAGACAGAACATGAGACAAAAATCATGGGACATGGCATGAAACACAGCAGGAGACAAAAACAAACTGACAAGGGGAAACGCAGACTATATATACACAACAGGTAAGGGGAAACAGGTGGAAACAATTAGGGCGGGGAAAACAATTACAAAAGCAGGAAACAAGACAAAGACAGGAAGTAAAACAAGACCAGATACACAAGGGCAGTGAATTCAAAATAAAACAGGAACTACTAACAAACTAAACAACCTAGACAAGAGTCCCAGAGTCCAAAAAGGGGTTCAAAACATAAAAGTTTTCAGAAAACAGCCCCCTAAGGGGCTAGTCATGACACTGAACCCCAAATTACAATCTACAACTACCTTGGAAACAAGTTTAATTGTAATTTGGCAGAACAAGTGCAGGAGCTACCCCATGAATATTAGAAGAGGCTTGATTTAATGGACTTGTATTCCCTGCCTGTGGTCATGAAACTGGAGGCCATCAGACAGCTGGCCCTGGCTTACATTCAGCATTTATTTGCTAATGTGTACATTCCACAGAAGGTCCTCCAGGATACACACACACACACTTTAGGGTCTGGTCAGATTGGCATTACCTCAACAACCTGTGAAACCACCTCAGTGCAACTGATATGGACAAAACTAAAGGCAGAAACTGGCCTTGTAGAGTTTGATGCAGTGGTCACAGATCCCCTGCCACAGTCAGTTAGAATCAAACACACACACACTCCAACTTACACATTGTGGAGACTTCTCCTCAGTTTAGAACGAATGGAGATAAGACAGCCCTGGACGAGAGCTGAAGAAAAATGTGAAGATGGGTTGTGTTTTTGACCTGTGTATGGATGAAGGTTTTTTTTATCTGACTAACTGAATGATTCTGAATAACACTACCTGTACCGGGCAGATGTGAATGTTGATTAGTAATGCCACCAGTATTACTAGTCTTAGTAATACTACCAGTATTACTAAGCTGGCAGCCTGTCACAAACTGACTGTGGGTTACGATTGGCAGGTTTTCCAAAGAAAAGAAAAAAAAAGCTGAAGAACTTTTGTTCCATCTCTGCTGTAACAGGAAGCTGTTTGCTGAAGGGTAAGGGTGTAGTATTTATGACACCTCTGTACATGTGTGAGTCCTGTTTATTGTTAATGCAATTGGCAGATGTAATTTAATTATTTAAAGTGTGTTTGCTTTATGTAAATGCAGTCCGTTTACAATCCACAGTCAGCTACGACTGAGATTTCTGTTTAGGTGTGTTTTCTCCAGATGAGTGGACTGAATATCAGTGATTTATTCACATGCTAATAATTCAGACAGTGTGATTCACAGACTGCTGTTACTAAGGTTTATGTATTTTCATTTACCACCAGCTGGGTGCTCTCATCTTCAGTGGGCGTCACTGGTGCAGAGGAGGGTGTAGGGGTCACCGCTGCAGCTGAGGGTGTTTGAATCCATCCGTCGCTCAGGCAGAGGAGAATAATCCACATCATCTTGGCTACATGTTTTAGTGGGAAACATTCAGTTAACAGAAATCTTCAGTGTCCTCAGTGTATTTAAATCCACTGGAGTCTGAGATGATTCTTCATCCCTGCAGTGTGACAAAACAGTTTAAATATATTAATGACACATTGGGTAAAGGCAGCGTTAAATTTCTTCAGCAGCAGAACAAATACAAAGAGAAAAAATACTCAAATAGCCCTTTGATTTGTTTCTTGTACTGTTTTTATGATCACACACACAAAGTTTGGCAATGACTGATTTTTTTTTTTTTTTCTTTTTCTTGTTAGAGTAGCTCATTTTCTCAGTTCTATGTATTTGGGTGTTTCTTTACAATGGTTTGCCATATGAGAAGCTTTTGGCTCACATGGAATTTCAGAAGAATCTGAGAAACCGTCTCAGACGAGCTGATGAAACTCGGGTTATCTCAGTGAAAAGGCAGGAAGCTTAACTTGCAAAAAGTCAAATGTATGATGCAAACTGATAAAAGTGTGTTGTAGGGAGCAGAACAAGAAGGAATTTGGAATTTAGATCAAGTCACTTTTGAAATACAGGCTTAAATGTAAATGTTTTTTGTTGTAGTGCCACCTTGAGCCACCCTTGCTCCAAGGTTTGGTACACTCCTTCTTTATGATACCATAAACCTACAGACCAGTCTTCCACAGATTTAATTGGATGTTCACAGTGGAAATTACAAGCTGCTGAATTATGATTGGCTGCTGGCAGCCACATTGATTATCAAAGAAATATTTTGAGAAAAGTGGGAAATGTTACTCTGACTCGCTGAACCAATGTCAGTGTTCTGGGTTTTAGCCCATATCCTCTCCCTCTTCCCGTCTTTTTACTCGCCATGATCACCTGCCCTTCATTCGTACCAACAGAGAAGATGCATTTTTCAGTAGGTTCTTATCCCTGGTATCTTCACTAACTTCAGGGAGGAAAGAATTCACTCATAAATCTAATAAATGTCTTGAATCTGTTTTTGTCCTTGAACATTTTCTCACTGCAGAATCTGAAAAAAAAAAAAAAAAACACCAACCAATGTCATAATAGCACCAGTGTGTTGAAGCAGTCAGTGAAAGCTGATGGGAAACATCCACTGTATTCCCACAGGGGAGACAATCTACCAGGTGCAATCAGAAGATGGAAGGAAATTACCATAAAATACAGAGGGCAGGGCTCTGCCGACTGCTGTACAGGACACTGGGGGATGTAAGTGTGTGTCTGTGTCAGTAAGAAGATGCTTCATTTAATTAAGTTAGAGGGTATACCATTTCAGTTAAAGCATGGGGGGCAGAGAATAAAGGATGAAAGGGAGGGAGGATGAATGGAGGAGGAGGACAGTGTTAAAGTAATGAGATTAAAGCGGCAGAGAGAGTAGAGGGCAAAAGCCAGAAGGGACAGACTTAAATACCAGCAAACTTCTTCCCTGGGATCTGACATGTTAATATTAACCTCTGAGAAATCCATTTGTAAAATATGACACAGAGTACGGAGCCCCAGAAGGGTCATGGTGGAAACTCTTTTGCATTTTGCATTACTTTTTGCATTCCTCCTTATTGACAGGAACAGCTAGTCTGTTGGTCCAGTCCAGTTCTAATACACTGCCATTTTGCAGATCCTACACTACAGAAAGGAGAGATGACCGGACATGTCACATGATGGATTTATTGTTCAGTCGTCTTTCTAAAGGCCGAGCTGCAACAGTAGACAGCCGCTGAGCTGTGATCAGCTGCAGCTGCTCTGCCTGGCTGTGCTGGCTGAAGCAGCGACTGTGGACATGGTTGCTGCTGAGACTACAGCAGCTGCTGCTGCTTCTGCTGCTGCTGCTGTGGTTTCATCTGTGATGCTGTGGACATGCTTACAGCAGTTGTATTGTGACTACTCTTTACTCCTCCTGTTAACATGAGCCAAGAAAGCAGACGGTCAGGATCAGGACCCGGTGCTTCTCTCAGACGTGATAGACACCAGCACCAAGCAGCCGCAATCAGCCCCAGCAATATCATCCCCTGCATTCATGATCACAATTAGAGCTCAGTCCTGCCCAGCAGCAGGCCATTGTAGCCTGATAACACACAGTGTAGCAGGTCAGGTTAAAAAGCCTTTTATTGGGATTACCTTTTTTTTAAAAAAAAACATTTTTGTGTGGACCCCAGTGAGAGTAACAAACCCTTTTCTGAAGTTATTTCATGGCAGTCCAATCAAAAACATAGAATATATCATCTTTTTTGGCCACTTGGGGTCAGAAGAAAACCAGTAAACACAATGGCATATCATCATGTTGTAAAGTTTGTGTCTCTCAGTTGTGCTAAGTGCTACTATGTTAGCACTTCCCTGTTCACTAACCCAGCAGACAGAGCAACATTAGCATTCTTTTGGAGTCGAGTGGCCACCTGATAAATTTACATCTAATGTCCACCCTCCTTTTACCTGTATTGGTCTTTGCCAGCTCCTGAGGGAAAGAGAAAAACTAATAAACAATGAATTTAACCGAGCAGTCTACAGTACTAACATCCTTTGTACATGGATTGTGTGAAGAAGGTATTTTCTATCATCAGAAGAGCCTCTTTCTCTGCACTGATTGTTGTTTATCCTTCCTCATATTGACCCTGGTTTTAAAGAGTGGAATATTGTTGGAACCAAGGTGATCTAGGTGGTCTATATGAGGGCAGCACCATGAAACCACCTTTAGGAAGAGTACTGGCTTCCTCTAACAGACTAACTATGAACTATGAGCAGATTAAGGCACTCGTTCATCAGGTCTGCCTGTTGAAGAGGAAAGAAATTAGCCACATTTACCATAAACATCTCTTGTTGAGTAATATTAGTACTGTTAGCAGCAGGCAATCATGGGAACAAGATCTTAAAACTGCAATGATTGATCACCAGTGGGAAAAAAAACTATGGTAAAGATTACATAGGATCCCATATCACAGGAGCAAATATGACAATGACTATTCTGGTGTATGTGTTGGATGCAAGCAGCATGTAGACACATACATGCATTTACTGTAGCTCTGTCTGAGTCGAGACTGATAATCAGGTATCATCCATAGTTTGCTGTCTTATTACCTGCCTCACCTGAATTACACAGATTTAAGAGAATCCTTAGTTTTCTGAAGCAATGGGCACAAATATCAATTTTACGTCATTGGTCGGATGATGTCAAACCATCTGTTTCAAGTTAGCTTTATAATGTTCTGCAACACATGTTCTCCATGGAGACATGAATGGCTTTTTCTCTGTTTGTGCCCTGTTATAGATTATACTGTACAGGACTATGCTGAAATCATGCCAAACAGTTTGGGATCCAAGTGATTCCCCAAAGGGTAAAGTCCACATGTTCCTCAGTATTTCATTGTTATTGTAGCTATAATTTGGAAGATGAAGATTTGTGTAGGTGTTTGTTTTTGTGTGTGTGTGTGTGTGTGTGCGTGTGTTGTGTCTGTCATTTGTTTTTCGTAATTTGTATTTATGATATGTCTGATTCTTTTTGAGGGTAACATCAGGTGTGTTACCTATAGAAGCTGAAACTAAAAGAACAGTCCACAGCGTAATTAAAAAATGTTTTGGACTTTTGTTGTTGTGTCAAAATCTTCTAGGGGTGGGGGGACTCAAATTTATGACTTCAGTATTCATAAAATCCTGTCTCAGATTCCAATCCTTTTCATTTCCCTTTTTGCACTGTGATTAATACAGAGACCCAGCCACTGCATCGCCACTTGCAGCTGTACAGTAACTCTGATTATATTGGCCCTGACACATGCAACACTGTCCCCATCTGATACCAGTCCTTAACATCTCATACCTTTCACTACAACACACACATCCATCAGATGAACTTAGTGGGATATAAAAGGCAGACCAGCTGCAGCATTAAACAAGTACTAAAAGTAACTTCAATATTTCATTCAAACAAAACATGAAAGTGTTTTCATTCTTACCTTCCTCCTCTTCCTTTGCGTCCGTTCTCCCTCTCTTTCTCTTTCTATCTGCCACTATGCGAACAGATGGGTCCTTTCTCTTCTCTTGCTTCTTCCATCAAAGCCCATCTCCTAACCCCCAGCCCTCAGCTCCCAGCCCCCCAGCCCCCACCCTCTACCCCACCCACTGCCACAATGCCATGACAAATGTAGGCTTCCATGTTTGCAGAAATAGCCTCTTTCTTTCACTTAAGAAGATTTGGATCCTTGCCTCAGTTCGCTCACTTAGTGTCACTCTTTGTCCATCTGTTTGCTCCACAGCAAATATTAAAAATATATGAAAATCAATGCTTTTATTTTATAAGATTCCTCTGTTCTAAAATTAAAACAATTAGTCGCGGCACTGTATTTTCTGAACCTGAAATCCTGCATTTGACCCGGGAGGGATTAGCGAGTAAGATGGGTTTAGATGTGTGTGCGTGCATGTTTGCATGTGTGTAACATCTGCATGTTCATGTGTATCTTCTCTCATGATGGCATTAACATTTTACTCACAATCCTCTTAACGCCAGGATTAAAAAAAAAAAACTCAAATGAAGACGAACAGATTTGTCTCCCTCTCTCTATCCGTTTCCTTTTTTCTTGCATTCTTTCTTTGTGTTTCAGCCATTGAACCAACTGTTAGAGTCAACATGGTCAGCATACTGACCTCCTCCTCTAAGTACAACTTATCGCTCTCTACTAAACTCCCTCGATAAAGACATTCATCCCAGTAAATGCTAAGTTAAAAAGCAGAGAACATAAAGTGGAATCAGCCTTTGGACAGACTGACAGGAGCATAGTGTATGTTGTACTAGTTTATTTTCCACAAGGCCGTAGGCTGATTCATGTCAATACTAATATTATTTCTCTCTTTGTTGAGCCCTGTTCCTGTTAGCTGTTGCTGCGTCCCACTGGGGTCATTAAAGTCCATCTAATCTGCTCTTTGTCTCCTGGGGGACAATGGCTAATAGTAATAACACATTTAAGGCTGATGTGATGTTTTTGCAGGAAACCTGAGCCCTCTGATCTGTCTCTGTAGCAGGACAGGCAGATCCAGTGACTGACTGATGCTTTTAAACCAAGCCCCCTCTGAGCTGGCCACATTTTTAGGCACCTTCTTTCTTCAGTTTAAATGTACTTGTTGTGAAAAATTCCAACTTAGACACATAATCACTGTTATCTCTTTGTGAACTGAACAATCTCATTACTCATTATTCGCTGAGTGGGTTTGGCAGAAATGTGGAAGGTTTTTGGTCAGTACGAAGTTGCAGTTTTTTACTTCGGCACCTAAACACATTAGCATTTATGCTTCATTTGAGTGATGAGTGTGTTTGTTCACAGCAGTGTGGTGTCCATTCATTTGTGATACTACACACAAGTGATGATGCCGGTGATCAGAAAAAGAAAATCAGCCTGTTATTTTCAGGCAGTTATTTCACTTTGATTTGTACCATATAAAACCTCAGAAAAGATACTGATGTCTGGACCCCGGGGACCTCAGTGGTCGCTACAGTTGTGTGTGACAAAATAATCTCAACCCAAAGGTTAGCCAGGTCACAAAGAGTTAATGACACAAATGTGCTTTAGCCAGTCGGACTGCAGGCTCCCAGCACTGCAAGCAGGCTGGACTGCACATGGGTTTCAGGGCCATGCCCCCCACCCCCCTGCCCCCAAAGTGACTTCAGAATGAGATGACTTGCTGCTGAACACTCAAGCTCAGGCTTTGCCTTGAACCATCCCCTTGTTATGCTGCTATAGGCCTAGACTGCTGGGGGGGGGGACTTCCTATGATGCTCTGTCAACTTATGATTATTATTATTCTGTGGAACTTGCACTGTGCTATGTTCTTCTCTCTCTCTCTCTCTCTCTCTCTCTCTCTCTCTCTCTCTCTCTCTCTCTCTCTCTCTCTCTCACTCACTCACTCTCAAGCCACCTTCCCTGAGCCGGATTTAGTTTGAGGTTTCTTCCTGTTGCTTATGACTTTCAGCCAAATGGACTCAGTCAGTCTTAGGTTTTTATTTGAATAATGTGCAACATATTATATGTAATTCATTCTCCTGACAAACAGTGTTCAAATGTGCAGTAAGGTCAGGCTGTTTTGCTGCTACTCTATACTCTGAATGAAAAACACAAACATACACTGTTGTATTGATTCATATTCATATTGGTGATTCCACTGGAGTATAAATCACTTTGCAGTGGCTGCACAATGTTATTTTGCACTTCAGTATTTTTTCATGTCAGTGGTAAATCACATATAAAATAATCAGTTAGGTCTGTTCAGTCCATTACTAATGAGCTACTTGAAAATGAGCAAACGTTTTACACAGCAATCCAGGCCAAAGCTGCAGTACAGTACAAAATTCAAACTTACTGACTCGTGTATTCTCCATTCACTGATCATGCATGTGCACTAGTATAACAATAGTTTCACAATATGATTTTCACAAGGTTCTAAATGATCAGATTGACAAATCGGGGCCACAGGTTCCAGAGTCCCTCTGTTGTGTGCATGGAGTTATTCTTGATCAGATTCCATCTCTATCAACAAATATCAGTTAAACACAAAAAACAAAATAAAAATTCAAACATACCACTCAACCTGGGTCGACTGTAGCTGAAACAGGGAAAGAAATGGCTCAGCATCATAACAGCACCTTCCACTGCATCACCCTCTCTTTTCATCACCTCCAGCCTTTCGTCCTCTTTTTGGAGGAAAATGTTACTAAACAGCACTGAGGCAGATGTTTTTCATCAGTGGGCTCGCCAATACGTTTTTCTACATGGCAGACAAGATAAGATGTGACTCACAACACGGACACTTTGTTGAATTTACAGTATTTTTTCTGTAAACATCTGTGATTGTGAAACACAGGTCTGTGATTGGTCTCACTCCTTCAAGCCTAAAAAGGTTAGAGCCCACATATTGCAGCGTGTGGCTAAGTTTGTATATTTGTACAACAATAAACAACTTAAATCATAATCATAGTTCTTACTTACGAAATCGGTTTTCTCCTTGACCTCCATCTACTCTTACTGTTGTTCTCTTGACAATGTTCTTCCCTTTGTGGACATGCTGGTGAAGTAGTTGACAATAAGCTCTTGTTGTGTCCAATATTCTGATTATTTCAAATAATAAACACTACAAGTGTATTAAATGTAACAGGCAGCTCAGCCTTGGCACTGCAGACATGCTAACACTGATTATATCTCCTCATATATGACAAACATACATCCATAAGGATGTATGACCTACAGTGGTCAAGTTTTATATGACAGTCAGTTAACTTTCTGATGGTTTAAGCCTACTCTCCTTTACCTCCTTTTACTCAAAACAATAAAAACATTAAGTCTAAGGTTTTGTGGGGTAAACAGACATTAAATGCTTCCTCTGTCACCGTGACAACAGGCTACTTCCTCATGAATGCAGCTGCTGGGACAGGTCAAAGGTTATTTGTGGGTAACGGGTGATGGATGCCGGGTGGGTGGCTGGGGTGGTAACTATATGAATTGAGCCATGTGTCTTAGACTTTGTGGGGCTCATGCTGCTGTTGTCCATAGCAACAAAAATGCTCTTTTTGGACTGCATGGTGTCTCTGTCATTTTTTTCTGAATGAGCCCCTCTGAGGTCCTGCACGCACGAGATCCCTCTGCACACATCTGCACTACAGACTGACTGAGAAAGGGTTTAAAAAGCAATACTCACTCCAGTAGTTTGAGACTGCAACTGTCAATACACAATATTTTGGTCACGCATCCATTGTTTTCAACCTTACTCTTTTCCTTGCTTCCAAAATTCAAAACAAACAGATAAGCAGTCAGTGATTCCAGATGATGTGGTATCAGTGGAACAACAGGCTAGTGTGATGCATAAAAATGTTTCTGACAATGACGTGGCTGTGATGAAGCTGACCTGTGGTAACTGGTGAGCAGATGGTGGTAAACCACCAGAGGAGCTGTGAGTGGCAGAGAAGAAAAAGAAAAGGTCAAGGCTCCAGGTCCACAAAGAGAGCAGTGTAAAACTGTGATTACTAATGTGGATGTCAGAGATGAGATGACAGTCATGATGTGCATCATTGTTTACGTGCTCATTTATTAAATACGAATCAGTATAGATGGAATCTAATCATGAGACCTAATGATCAAACTCAGACCTCATCTTAATTGGTGACTTGAACCTATGTAACTTCTGCTGAGCAGCAGATTCTGGCGTGTGTTTACATTCAATTTTGTTGGGCACCGAATCAGAGAGGTAAAGGGCACTGGAATCCTCTCACACCATGGAAAAGGCGGTCTGGTGGCTGCAAGCATGTAGCTGAGTTCTGCTGATAACCAGAGAGTTTATATTGATCAGATGACAAGATAAAGAGCTAACAAGCAGCTATACGAGTGAATCATCTAATTAGTTGAAGGGACAGATAAAAAAAAAAAAAAGTCATCAGTATGCATCTGGCTATAATCAGAGCTACTATTTTTATTTCTTCCTTACTATTAGAGGTAACACCATGACAAATTAATTAAGTTTTCTCTTTCTTTTAGGATAAAGAATCTCTGCCAGCAGCAGCAGAGCTGAAGCAGCGGAGCAGAACAGCACTTACCTCAGACTGGACGTTTTCTGTGAACCCAGCCTGTGATGCCGGTAATGTTAATCACCCGCAGGATGTACCACGTACTGCAGTAATATCACTGTATAGAGCTGGCCTAGTAAGCAAAGATTATTTTCCATTGCTACTCTAAGGGAAAACAATCAGTCCAACCATAGAATGGTGTTCAACATTGTGACATTTGATACCACCCCCCCCCAGAAAGATTGCAAGATCACTAATAAAAGAAGTTCCATTCCTCCTCCGGATTCTCCAGCTATTGTTAAGAAACCCTGTGCAGTTAAGCTGTAAAGTGACTCTGTCAAAATCTAGTTTTAAGACCTCAGTTGTTTTAGTTGAGTATGTGCTTGTTTGATAGTAATATTTAATAATTTGACACTATAATTTCGTTGTTCCTGTATCTCGCGCTAATACAACTACACAAACGGATAAGGTCCACAGGGATTCGTTTGTTTGGTTGATGGTAGATGATTGATATTGGGAAAATAATAATAAAGTACAAAACATTTGGAGATGCCGGGGATTGAACCCGGGGCCTCATACATGCAAAGCATGCGCTCTACCACTGAGCTACATCCCCTCTGACGAAACTGCGGATATTTACTGATATGACTCTACCCTCGACGTGATTCATGGGTGTGTGTTTTTGTTATTTAGGATTTGGCTAAACCACAGCTTATTAATAGTAATAATAATATATAATCATGAATATAATGCTATTAATGTTGAAGAAAAGTACATAGAGTCCTTTACTCCAAAGTGACAAACACACACTGGCTTTTTCATGATATCTTAAAAACAGTGTTAGGTTTCATATAAGACAGACTGCAAAGCTACGAAATACTCAGCCGTAAACTCAACACATAGTAATGATAACAACAACATTAAAATAACAGCAACAACAATGATAATAATAATTATAAAAATTATAGGCCGTTTTTTATCACATATGACTGCTACAATTAAGATTATTTATAATATTTGATAGGCTATAGAGCTATTTTGCGATTTTACGTATTTTCAAAAGTAAAACAACTTAGCTCGTGAAATTCAATGACCATTTGTGCAACACACTCGATGGGACTGAGGCTGACAGGACGGTCGTTCCTTCAGTCCACCAGCAGGCGTCGCTGTTGGCCGTAAATGAATGTAGCACGTGCTGCAGTGTCTCGCAGACCATTCAGCAGCATAAACGAGCTGTCATTAAGTGACACCTACGGTCCCCCGAGGCGGGAAAAGGTAAAGGCAGGAATGCTTTTGTGTTGGTTGTTTTTGACGTAGGGCGGAGTCCTATCTGTTAGCCTGTAACGCCCCTCTGGCATTACCTGCGCTTGACCTGTGCCGTTCACATCCACCTGTTGACTGCTGGAAACCGGCGGCAAGTCAGCGGATTAAAGCTAGAAATGAAATGAGGTGTAACTCTTTGAAATTTGGATGTCTGCTGGTTTTCGCTTGTTTTGTGTCGGTTACTTGGATTAAATCGATTCCCCGGGATGAAGGTAAGTACTGCCGGTTTAAAGAGAAGCTACACCGATAAGCCACAAGAACCAGTGACAGCTTCTCATGTTGTGGCTGAACGGTGTGTGTGTGTGTGTGACTTTATAGGCCAACTGACTGATGAACACAGTCGGAAAATAGCACATTTCCAAGGTTTGTACCTGTCGGTGATTTGGAACATTTAAAAACTGTAATTTACTGTCATTTCAACTTCATCATCTTCTTCAACTTTGCTCAACCCCCAAAGAAACTATCGTTAGGCACTGCGTGCAACACATATCTGCTTAAACATACAGAATACAGCTTCCGTCAAAACATAGATCCACCTGCTCCAGACAGCTCTACACCTGACGTTACCCCACATTATATCTGATGTCTCTGGAAATTTCCCTTGGTCTGCCTGCCTGCATCAAATGGGTAAAATGGGTTTTAAAAATTTTTTGACCGGTTTGTGTCAAATCACCCGACAGATCTGTGTTTCTTGTCTGATTACTGACAAAGGATGACTCATGTAAATAATGCAGGGAATGTCACAATACCTGACTGTGCATGTGCTCTTATACAGGTTGAATAGGCATGAAACTGAGGCACTGCAGCTAGGAGGACTACAGCCAATAAGATAATACGTTTCAACATAGGGATCAATAATGTTAAAACCTGGAGCAAAGATAGCTATACTTGGGAAATTTCTCAGAAATGATACTTCCCATTTGCTGTCCCTCTGGTCCTCACTCCTTTGGTATGACACTTTTGGATCAGTTGGCCAATGACATTGGGCATGAGGCCACTTATGCACTTAAATATTGTTTTCATAAATGAGAAGTTGATAAAATCGTCAAAACTTAGTCAGTTATGTTTTTTAAAGAATTAGAAAATGGTGTAATTTCATTGGTCTCCAGTCCGTTACTTTTAATAATTAATTACTGGGACGCCTGATCACACAGTGATAAAATCATAGCATGTATATTCTTTTGAGCTGCTTTAACAGATATACATGGTTTTATCAAAAACAAAATGATTGTGCCATCTGCAAACATTTGGCTCCCAGTCATCTTTCACGTAGATCAGTATATATAAGCAGAAAAGCAAAGGGCCCAGTGCTGAACCTTGTGGTACACCCAATTTGCGTTTACAATTTGCATTGAAATGGCGATTTTACACAGTTAATTTTAACACACTACTACATTCCACATATGGCATAAACCATCTTAAAGCTTGTTTGAAAAAAGTTATTTCAATTTATTTATAAATACTTCATGGTTCACAGTATCAAAGTCTTTCATCCAAACCACTTTTTGTTTTTCCTGTAAAATTAAATATATCCATGACTGTTGAATACTTTGATTGAGACCCAGATTTTTTTAGTTTAGAAATTGATTTCTTTACAAATAATTCTTTAATTGTTCAGCCTCTAATTTTTTTCAAAACCTTTTAAAATTACTTGTATGATTGAAATGAGTCTACACAGTAGAAACATGCTTTATCAGGTTGTCCAGACTTAAAAACTTAACATTTTAATAGATACATTTATCTATTAAATAAATTGCACTGTTTTTAATAAGAGAAACATCAAACCCAATTATATCTTATAACCACAAACCATGTGTAGCCATACTTCTTGTTACTTTTTGTTTGTTTTAGCTGGAGCTTAATGATTTCTTTGGTTATGGCCTGACTGGTTGTACCTCTACTTCCTCTGTATGTAGTCGTTTAAAGGCATAGACCAAACTATTTAGGAGTGGAAGCAGAAGCTGCAAACAATGCAGCCTTGTCCAATCGTATCCTTTGTCCTTTGTCAGTTGATTTCTTTTACCATGTCAAAACCTCTTATATGTCTGGACCTCATGTGGTCAGTGTGAAATTGAGGATTTTAGCAGCAGCTGCTGCTCTGCAGCTGCTGCTAAAATCCTGATTTTACTCTGCCTCTAAACGGCACCTGATGATGTAATAGGAACTGTTTGTGCCGATTTTTAAACAGCCGATAAGGAAACTCCGACAATCAGGTGACTGATCAGTGGTGTAACTTAATCGCTCAGTGGGTCGGTCAGGCAGTGACAGACGTTTGTGTTCATAGGTCTGGCCCTGCTGTTGTGGTCTAGCCAAAACTGGTTGAAAAATGTAAACCAATCCAGCCAAAAGGAGAGATTTAAGTTGGTGCAACGAGCCTAACAAACCACTCCTGCTCTCAGCAGCCATGGAGACTGATTTTTGTTTAGGCTGAACTGCAACAGGAGGGGCCAGACCTATATTTTCAAATGTCTGTCACTCACTGACTGACTAACTGAGAGATGAAGCTGCACCATTGCACCAGCCGACTGAGTGATAACGTTACTTTTTTTGTTTTGTAATGCGATCAGGTCCAAATAATGTGAAACTGATAACACAAAGGTTAGTCTGTTTCTCTCTTATTAACCAAAGAGGAACAAGGTTTTATCTGCTTGTCATTCTGTTTGTTAGACTACATAGAGCCAGTCGCTATCAAGGTTTGGAGCTTACAAATAAGCTGCTTTTTTGCTAATGCTGACGGGCGTTGTGAGAGACTGACTCATCTTAAATAATTATTGAAGGCTTTCTTCTAAACTGGCAAAAACCTACTACTGTAGGAGATAGTGTAAGAGATGAAAGACATTGAAATTCCGTTTGAAGTTCAAGTGCTGCAGATTGCCAATGTATCTGTGCTGTAAATCGTGTCAGCTGAAAGTGGCAGTGGCAGCAGTTGAAATGTCTGTTAAAGAAGTTGAAGTGTCAGTGGAAAAGCAAAAATCATTTGATTGTTAGTTTGTGGAAACAAACTGAAGCTGTCACTCTTGTCATGTTATTCCTCACAGTTTTGTTGGTTGGTGTTATGTCTGCCATTACACTTAACTCACCCAGCTGACAGGCTTCAGCAACACTACAGTGATTCACAGTTTGTCTGTGTTTTCTTTCTTCAGCCTCTCCAGGTTCAACGCTGCTGCCGGACCTGCATGTCCTGTATGACCGACTGTCGGTGGCTGAGCAGTTGGGGGGGCAGGTCAGCAGGGATCTCATCAATATCTTAGAACAGCTGAGGAACATGTCCAAAGCTGCCAACATCACCTACCCCACCAGTTCCTCCAACATCTCTACAGGTAGGTGCGAGGCTGAATAACTAACCAGGGAGAAGCCAGGTGACTCCCCAGGGGCTCGAGACCCCAGGGGTTTCAAAAGCTCTGTGTTTATTTACAAGTCGCTCAGATCTACATAATTATAAAATTTAATTAATTGAAAATTTGACACAAGTTTGTTCCACTTAATATCAACTCTAACTGGTCGTCCATCCCCCATCCTGTAGTTCTGCCCTGTGAAGAAAATCATTCTCAAAATCTCATTTTAATATTTCCATTGTCTCAGTTCCTGTAGAGTTCCAATAATTCATTTGTATTTGTTGCTCATTTGTCCTAAAGTTGTGGTTTATCACATTGCTTCCATTTTTTTCTGTCAAGTAATTGACAGAAAAACTCAATCAAGGTAGAATTATTCCATATCTATATATCTGTCTATATATCTATAGCTATCTATATATGTGGAGAGGGAGAGATATAAAGTTGGAACAATTTTCAGACACATTGGTGAAGATATACACTTTATCTATCAAGAACAGATCACATTGTCACAATCATTTCATGAGAAGAGGTAAAATATATTTTATTCCAACTTTATGGGCAACAGTGTATATGTAAATATATATATATGTGTATATAAATCTCCATCTTTCTTATGGTGAATCAAAAAGTCAGCTGACAGGTGATCCAAGTCGGCAGGCGTTCCACCAACTCAGCATTTACTTCTACATGCCTCATCTCAGACAACATCCAGACAGCCTCATACCCAACGTCGTTCTGGGACAGGGACGCCGTGGAGGTATGGAGCACTCACACGTAAAAAGAAACATCTTTAGTATTGTTGTGTTAGGAACAGTGAGCAGTGTGCAGAGCACTGTTTTCTCTCATTACTTGTATGTGTTTGTGTGTGTTTCTGTCCTCCCTCAGTGTCCATAGTGCTAGGTATTCCTACAGTGAAGCGTGATAAGGAGAGCTACCTGGCCAACACCCTCAGCTCTCTGCTCTACAGCCTGACTTCCTCACAACGCCAAGATCTCCTTATCATCGTCTTTGTTGCTGAGGTTACACACATGTCCACACATATAAAATATATTTTCTTCTATTTGTATTTAATGTTGCGTAGGCATGAGTGCTGAAAGCCTTGAAAGTTTTACCATGTGGGAAATGGGAGTTTTGGGAAAGTGACGTATTTTCTTTTTCCAGTATCGAATAGTCGGACAAATAACTATTTCAATGCCGCTAATAAGAACAACAGGGCTAGAACCTGCAGACTGCCGCTTGCGGCTATATTTACAAATGAAAATCTGTACTCTATCTTGGGATTAAAGAGCACGCCGCAGCACCAGGTGTTATAAGCGCCTCCTCTGAAGTTGATATCATAATTTACAGAGGACATCTCTCAACTTCCCCTTAACATTTTATTGTATCTCATAAATCATGATCAAAGAAAGAAGCCAGGAACAAGTCAGGAACTTTATCTCCAGCAAAATAAACTCAGCTCTCTGTCTCCCATACACACACACCAACATGGACATACACAGTACATAGGCTCATGCACACATACCCGGCACAAAGCTGCTCGACAGGTCAGGGAAGAGGGCTTATACCTAGTGTCTGAGTTGGTTTTGAACACAGCTCCTGTCAGCCCAGGTCACTGAAGCACACAGTTGTTGTTTTATCATGTGATGTGATATAGAGTAGATATTCCATAGCCACTGAATGCAGTCAAAAGCAACTCAGTCTGGAAGGAGCAAGATAAACACCTTCACCCTTTAAGACCTGTTCAACTAGTTTTTGTGGCACATCACACATTAAATACCCAGTTTCTGTGTGTGTGTGTGTCAGGTTATGTTTGTGAGGCTAACATCATCTGGTGTTAGAAAAGTACATGATACATCATCCCCGTATCAAATTAAACTGGGGGTCTGGCTTTGGTGGGTCTCCCCCCATTAGACCTCCATCATCTCTTCATTGTTGCAAAAGCATTCAAGACCTCCTGTTTGATATGAACCAACCACATTACAAATCCCCTGTATCACTAACGTTCTCAATTTTTCTCCCTCCCTGTCATGTCAGACGGACTTGCGCTATGTGGACAGCGTAGCAGAGACCATCAGGAAAAAGTGAGTGTCTCTGGATGGCTTCACGCTTTCTGTTATATGTGTTATTTACTGTGGTTTCATTTCTTCTGCTGCCAGCTTCTTGTGTCTACGGTTTTTAATTAAAAAGGCTTTTCAAAGAGATCTGATTGGGTAAAAAAAAAAAAAAAAAAAAAAACTTCTCATTGGTTAAATTTGTAATAGTTTAAAGCAGCAGGAATGAAATCGTATACCAGTCCTTCCATCACCAAGGGCCTGCCGTCACCCTGTGCCTCCTGCTCAACTGTTTTTTTGATGGGCTGCTTCAAGGTAGTAAGAGTATCGTTAGGTGGCCTTTCAACATTTTTTTAGCACAATGTCTTCTCCCTGAAGAATGTGACCGAAATGTACAGACTTCATTTACAACTGCCCTGAGATATGATCACAATGCCAGACCACTTTCAGGGCTTTCATGTCAGATGTCAGATACGGATTGCATGTTAATAGCAGGTGGCGAAGGGGGTCACAAAGCGGGTTTTACTGTCTGAGAAGTCTTTATCCCCACGGTCATCTAAAGCAGCATGTTAGTTTAGTATATTTATGTTTAGTTATGGCTGAACAGAAATACTATCAAAGCTTCAGAGGGGGTGTAGGAAATGTCCTGGATTCACTGAATCTGAAGTATATTTTAACATCTTTTTTTAAGATTTTAAATGTTTTATTATATGATTTAATAGATGCTGTACAGATAAACCTGCCTTGCCTTGTGGGACAGCCAAACTTAAAGAGGTGCTATTAGCTATGGTGTGACCCATGTCATGCACAATTTCATGATTGTGTCTTTAAATCCGTGTATTGCATAATGTTATGTAAACTGCATGCAATGACATGCAAAAGATCTGCTGTGAAATACTTGTTGTTGAGCTTCCTGCTTATGACACTGCTTTCATGCCCGGCTAACCTTAAATCAAATCACAGTGACTTGGAGGCTGGAACATGTTTAGGCTCATCTGAAGCAGTCAGTGCACCATGAAAAATAACTTTCTGTTTACTGTCCTGACATGTTGATGCATTTCATTTGTGCCACGTATGTGTGCGGTACCAAAACGGTAATGGTTTTTAAAGATCCTCTTTTCAAGAAATGTTTGTTTGTATACTGTACAATGGTTGTTTACCATTCCCAAAGCAACAGTCACGCAGTATTTACCATGATCAAACTGCGTTGAAAGGTACAGACAGGGTGACAAGTGAAAGGAAAAACCAACATAAAGAGTCTTAGTCGGGTGTTGAGTCACCACGAGCCTCCAGACCAGCTTCAGTGCTGGTTCTTGTTGGTGATGTTGATGTTGGTGGAGAGACCCCACCCCCCACCCCTGCCCTGTGGATGGGGACACTATCATCCTGTTCCTCCACTCATTTCTCGGGTTTTTCCTTTGTCACCTATCCTGTACTTATCATCTACCATTATGGTCTTTCCCACGTCATATGGATGCAGCATTTTTTGTGTGCTCCATTTGTATTTTGTAGGTGAACGAGGTCACAATGTCGTTCATGGAGCATGTTGGTCTGTAGCTAACCATCTCTTCATTCATCATTGTAGTTTTCCCAAGGAGGTGCAGTCAGGGTTACTGGAGGTCGTCTCTCCTTCACAGCATTACTACCCCAACTTCACCAGCCTCAAAGAGACCTTTGGAGACTCCAAGGACAGAGTCAAGTACATTTACCATTTCTGCTCCTATTTTTATTGTTATTTATTTATTTATTTATGTCTGTCTGTGTCTATGTATTGGTTTCTGCTGTGGTGGGATCATTTACATTTAATCACATCATCTTCACTGGAGATTAGGAAATGATTGTATTTCTTATATAAACAGATATATTTGTTTCATGAGCACTAGTAGGCAAAAAAGATATTTTTTTTTATTGTTAAGTAAAAGACGTGAACACCTTCTGTGTTTGTGTGTGCACTTGTCTGTTCTTAGATGGCGAACTAAGCAGAATCTTGACTTCAGCTTCCTCATGCTGTATGCTCAGGACAAAGGAACCTATTATGTTCAGGTAAGGTTCAAAAGTCTGACTCTACATTTTGATTTAAGTGGTTTTCCATACCCTACTTACATAGAATCTTTTTTTTTTTTTTTTATTGCCTCTAGTTGCATTCCTAACCATGTTGGCTACTGTGCAGCCCCTTTTCAAAAAGCCTAATCTGTAGCCAATTTTTTTCAGCAATTACCTTTTATCTCAAAACATTTTGAGGACTTGTTGGCCACTCGGTTCATTTATAACTTGTAGTCCAACTGTATTTTTGAGAATTTTCTGGCTGTCATCAAAAACCCAGCATAGAGACTGCCCTCCTGTAAGTGCTTGATGACATTTTAATGCTAGCTGACTCTGGAGACATAGCTTAGCTTTCGATCACAGAATCCTCATTGACAGGCTACAGATATGGGCTGGCCTATCTGGTTCTGCTCTTTAGCGGGTTTATATCATTATCAAATCGATAGTTTTACATGATGGTTGATGACATATCTGATGCTGCTGTCTGAAGTTATGGCGTGCCTCAAGGTTCAGTTCTTGGCCCTGTGTTATGCTATTGTCAAGTCTTCCATCCAAAAGGATTCTTCGGTTCTAACTGACTGGTGGAGAGTCCCAGGTATTTAACCTCTACTGGAGCTGTCAGCACCTTGAGAGTCATTGAGCTCATGTATGGATCATTGACCCACATCATGTGAATCTTTAGGGTCCCTTGGGGGAGTGTCCCTTGTCCTTCAGATGCAAAGTGGGCTACTGAGGCCCAACCTGAGCTGTTGGCTCTCCTGTGTTGCCCTTAGGATGGACAAATCACCCAGACATAAGCAGAGCAATGTAAGCAGTTCGGTGCAGTGGGGAATTCATAGGCCTGAATTCCTCAGGAATTAGGCCTGAGCAAGCTCCTCAGGTCAGGACCCCCCTCACTCAACAGAGGAGGCAGTCTACGACACCACTTATCAACTCTCAATGTGTTAATGACCCCACAACAGGTTCAATACCTGGATTCCCCACCAGTCAGTTAGAACTGAAGAAAGGTTTTTGTGTTGTGTGTTTTCCAGTTAGAGGATGACGTTGTTGCAAAGTCAGGCTACTACAACGACATGAAGACCTTTACCACCCAGGAAGCGTCAAAGCCATGGCTCTACTTGGAGTTCTCCCAGCTTGGATTTATAGGTGTGTTTCTGTGTGTGCATGCATATGGAAAGAGAAAGAGGGTGATGATGATCCTTCTGGATTTACCTGCATTTATGGAAACATTTGTCTTAAAGTATGTTCAGATTTGCATCTAAGGTCCAATCATGAACCTAATCACACACATCATTGTGTTGTTCTTGTCCATGTTAAAAACATGATTCAAGCATTCACAGTGTAGGTTGGAAAAAGTCTGTGAACCCTGAGGCTAATGACATCAACAAAAGCTAACTGGAGTCAGGATTTAGTAAAACTGGAGTCCAGTCAGTGAAACTAGACTGGAGGTGTGTGTGTTAGAGCTACTCTGACTTGTAAAACACACTCGGACATTTTTAGTTTTTTACTCTCAAAAAGAATCATCTGATCTGAGTGTGTGAATTGCATAAAACCAGAAGAATAATGTCAGGGAGGCGGTCACCAGAAGATGGGTGAAGCAGCAGGACAATGACCCTAAACATCAAAGTAAATGTACTACAGAGTGACTTCAGACAAAGATGAGCTCAGAGAGGCGTTCACACCAGACATCCTTAGACTACGTCTGAGCTGAAAGCAGCTCTGCAGGAAGAACCAGGCCTCACCTGGTGCAAAACTCCTCCTGAACATTGTGCAGGTCTGACCTGCAGCTACTGGAAGAGCTGGTTTGAAGTATTTGCTGCCACCAGTTATTAAATCCAAGGGTTCACACACATTCCAACAGCACTTGGATACTTAATGTAATAATATAGTGGAATCATTCTTTCCTCTGTCTGTGCAGTGTTTCCTGTGCCACTGGCTGCCACGCAATCCCAAAGCAGAATATTTCCACCCACATGCTCAGCAGCTGGCAAAGTTTTCTTTTCATCAACCCCTGCTCCTTTATTTCTCCAAACACATCTTTGGTGACTGTGACCAAAGAGCTCAGTTTTAACTTCACCTGTCCACAGCACTTGGCACAGAAGCTGCCATTTCTTTATGGCCTTTCAGACAGTGGTCATTCAAGTGCTTTAATACTTTTTGTAGCCTCCCCTGCTTTGCATAGGACTGTACACTGACAGTATTTTTGTGTGTGTGTGTGTGTGTGTGTGTGTGTGTGTGTGTGTGTGTGTGTGTGTGTGTGTGTGTGTGTGTGCGTGCGTGCGTGTGCGTGTGTGTCTCAGGGAAGATGTTTCGGACTCGTGACCTCCCCATGATCGCTGAGTTTTTCCTGATGTTCCATAGAGACAAGCCCATTGACTGGCTGCTAGATCACATCCTGTGGGTGAAAGTGTGCAACCCAGAGAAAGATGCGGTGAGTCAGTGTTGTGTTGTGTTGTGTTGTAAGTCATGTAATATCTCTCAGCTCCACACAGAAGCTTGTCAGTTTGGGAAAGTTGGACACAAACAAACACAAAGATATGCACAATACTGACAACAAAAACAACACACACTACATGTTATCGTACACAGTGTTGATGCAATAAAACTATTTTATTATTGGTCTATCTCGACCTTTGTTAAAGACTCCTTTGTGTATTGTCTGATGCAGAAACACTGTAATGAACAGAAGGCACTACTTAAGCAGCGATACAAGCCCTCCCTCTTCCAGCATGTAGGCCTCCACTCCTCTCTACCTGGGAAACTACAACACCTGAAGGTAGTTGCACCTCTGCTGTCTGTGTGTGACATTACTCAATTACTCAACGGTAGAGGTTTCTTGATGAGAAATGACTTTACTTTTGTGTTAAGCTACTTTTTCTGAGTAAGTTTCTGAGTAGATTTCTTTTACACCAGAGTACAAGGCCATGTCAAAACGTCATGCACGTCTGGACCTCATGTGGCTAATGTGTGAAATTGATGTCGTAGTTGTGGAACCGCTGTAAACAACTACTTTCAGTGGAGAGTAGCTAAAGCTCGGAAATCTGCTAGATGACTTAATACGCTAAATACCCTGTTCATGGTGTCATATTTGCATGCTGCCTAGTTTCAGCTGGCCCTTTATCTGTTCGCCTCTCTCCTCCTCCTCTCTGTGCTCACGTATACAGTCATTTAATACAGCTGTTCTCACTGACACTGACATCATAACACAGCAGTGAAGTGCAGATGGGATGATGATTAAAACAGACAGCACATTTTGAGCAGACTCTGCACTAATACGTTGAATGTCGAATGTAATTAAGATACAGGACAGTTTTCCTTCGGACAAAACACCCGACACATGAAAATGAGGCCTAATGTTTTGATAGATGTCCTAATGCTAGTGTGTGTGTGTCTGATTGTCTTTCCTGCCACCCAGGATAAGGACTTTGGGAAGCAGATTCTGTACCAGGCCCATAGAAACCCAACAGCAGAAGTGAGCAGCAGCCTGAAACATTACCAGCAGCACAGTCTGGACAGGGCTTACAAAGGAGAAGACTTCTTCTGGGCATTAACACCCAATCGGGGTGACTACATCCTCTTCAGCTTCCCCCAGCCAATCCACATATCCGGGTCAGTGCGAACAGTTTTTTTTTGTTTTTTTTAAGTTGATTATACAAATGATTTCCTAGAACGCGGTAGAAAATGACCTGAGTAAAAACATCGGATGTATTCAAATGTTTTTTAGTACAATGGAAGCTGGCTTGTTACACCATCAGCTAAAGAGACATACCGCTGTGACACTATCTTTATTTGCATAGAGACAGTACCACACACATAATAGATACACAATGCAAATACTCACACAAAATAATTCTGCATTTCGCCCGTGTATATTCAAATACCAGCACAGGTAATAAGAAGAAAAGTCAAGGGGCTGGCAATGTTGCGAAGCTGCTATAAACAACTTCTTTCAGTGGAAAGTAGCTAAGCTCGAGAAGTGGCTAAATATAAATCTCACTAGATGCTGTAATATGCTGAGAAGGCAGGCCACGCACAAATCGCGCTCCCACAGAAATTCAGCTGCTGCAAATTTGAAACAAATACAGATGCTGCTTGTGAAACTCAGCACGTTAACACATCTCCACCCGCCTGCATGTGTGGGACACTCATGTGTTGATTTCCCTTTGCATTTAAAACCCAGTTGTAATGCTGTGTCCCCTGTATTAAGATTAAGAGCCAGGTGACGATTGGCTACACATGCTCAGCAGCAGCGTGACCAACGAGGCAACAGCAGACTCGTGTTCCTTATATGTATTTTGAGTGCTTCTAAAGAAAAACACACACACACACACCCACTGAACACACACACTCCATAAGCTTTCACATCGTTGTGCTGTGAGGTGTGTATGTACTGATGGAGTGTATGTGTGTGTGAAGGGCTTTGTGTGCATCCCTGCCTATAGGATTGTTTGCCCTGCTCCGACTCATTGTGCCTGCTGTCATTTAAGGCCTGTGTTCCCATGTTGAAGTGGTTGACCGGCATTCACACAACTGTTTAAATGACCCCCCCCCTCAGACCAGCACACTCAGTTGTTTTAGTCCGAATCGCCAGGTAATTCTGACTAAAACAACTGTAGGTCTTTCCTGAGTGACAGTTACTTATGTTGCACAGGAAGCGGTTCAGTTTCAGTTTCTTTGGAAGTAGTTTGGACACATAGTGAAAAAGAATTTGCTGGTTTCCATGTGCTCTTTTCAGGTAAATACCAGCAGGGTCCAGAAATAAAGTTAAAACCGGAGTGACAGGAAGGATTGGGTTTAAGAGCAGTGGCGGAAGTCTTATTCTAAACAATCCCTTAGGAATGTGACATGTGACACATCTGATGAATTGTATTATTAGATAATGATATAACAGTGTGATGCAATAGTTTAGGACAGATTCACCCATACATTGTATGCCGGTCCTGGCTGTACACGGGTTGTTTTACACCTGTGCTGTCTCTTTACTGTAGGTACCTGTTTCACAGTGGAAATATCGAGACCAGCGGAGATAAATTCTACAACACCACAGTGGAAGTGCTGCCCAGCAATGTGAGAAACCTGCCTCTTTGTGTGTGTGTGTGTGTAGTTGTTCTTTGGTTCCATTATTGCCGTCGGACAGGTTTTGGTTTTCATCTCAGGTGTTGATGCCTTGGGGAAAGAATGCCAACGCAACAGGAAACACCCACTACAACAAGCTATCTGCTGTCACTCCGCTGCCTCTCTTTGGCTCTGTGTGTGTGCGTGTGTGTGTGTGTGTGTACATGTCTGTGTCAGTCGACACCTCTGTCACACTGAAGGGGAAAAGTGGTCATGCCGTGAGTGACCTTTGAGTAAAGTTAGACAGACATGGAATCTCTGTGTAGAAGTGAGGAGGGAATCCTTTACACAAGATGAGTCCAGGTCCAGAGGCTTCACATGTCAGGTGTATAACAAGAATAACAAGCCTTAAGTTATCATCATTTTATCGTCTCGGCCCCTGTACAATACTTTTTTGTATATTTTATCAGTGCTGAGTTCATGTGGTGTCTTACATTACATTACATGATCATATATCATTTCTTACAGCACTGTAATATTTGATGACGTTCCTGTGATCTTTCTCTGTTATCAGTTTTGTATTTGCACCGCGTGACTTCACCTGCACTTCTCCCAGTTAAACTCCCACAGTAACATGCTGTACGTTGTGTTGTAGCTCCTCAGCAGTGAATTTATGCTATTTCTAAACTCCTTCGATTACGTCAGCCGGGCTATCAGTATAATGTTATCAGGTCTGTGTGTGTCCAGAGCCTCTCCAGATAACAGGGGAGTGTAGGTGGACTGGTCTTAACACACCTAGTGTGGGGGGGGATACAGATGCCACTGACACACAGGATGCATGAGATGAGCGAATACAGCATCAGCTTCAGTTCGTTTTATTTTTACTCTCCCCGACCCCAAAAAAAGAGATTTCAGTTTGTTCTTCAATTGCGTTGTACAGGTTATAGGTCACACAAACTTGGCATTTTAACAGGGGTGTGTAGACTTTTTTTTGTCCACTGTGTAGAAAATACCAAGACAGGAGGTAAAACAATTAACCAACACACAAGGTAGTAATTTCAAAATAGAACAGGAAATGATACCAGAGTCCAAGAGTCACTCATTTTAATCAACTGTTATAACCTTGCTAACGACACGTTACATAGGCCTCCTTTATTTTGACTTTACTTCCACTTCCTGCATGAGAAATGAAAAAAAAAACCCCCAAAAAAACCCAAACTGGACCATTGTTAGGTTTTGGTTTTCTCCAGCTCACATACTACGCAGGAGAAAGGTCTGTCTTCTCAACAGTCTAATAGTGACCTCCTGTACGGGCGTAATGATAACAGTTAATGACGGCATAAAACCACAGCGCTGGAACGTGTGTGAATTGTGGGGAATTGGCCTTCTTATCTGGGCTCCCAGCCTCTCAGATTTGATATCTGCAAGGTCGGGGGAGAGACTTTAAAATATATACTGGCAATAAAAGTGTCTGTTGAAAGTACAGCAGGTCTTTGTGTTGCGCAGTATCATACAGGTGCGTGTTTGGGTGGACAAACCTATGATCTCGAGTCATGCAGTAGTTCGGTTTCCAGAAATGTACAACACTGACTGTAACACCTCATACCGCTCGTTAGAGGACAATATTAGTCAGTTCTAACACAGTGATGCACATTAACAAATCTCCATGATTGATGTAAGCGGTGGTTTGTCCAGGAAAGAGTTAACCACACCGGAAACACCCAGCTCACCTTTGTTTTTACTGCTGTGTTTACTCCTCATGAATGACCAGAAACTATGTCGATTCAACTTTTTTTTTTTCTAATATGAAGACTTTCACTTTGATTATTGTCTTGAGATTAAACTCCAGGCCTGTGTTTGTGATCTGTTAAACAAGATCAGCTTGAAACCAGAGAAAGTTTGACACTTTTGTATTTAAAAAGACTTCAACAGTTCATCGGCTATCAAAATATGTGTCTAACCCTCCTACATTTACCCGCAGTCGTATGCTAATAATGGATGAAATGACTTCTCTCTTTCCAAATGCAATGTGTGACTATATATATATATATGTGATAAACAGGCGTCTCTGGGCTTGTCCTTCTGCCGTGTCTCCAGCTACTTATCACTTCTGTCATTGAAGCTGACATGTCATTTGAGTTTGCACATCAGTGTTATCGTTGAGTTTATCATTTGCATTTCTAAATAACTATTCTATCAAATGAGCAGCAGAGATCAGTCCATCTTAAAGATAAGGTGGTGAGACAGATGCAGCTTAGGAACATGCTAACACTCTGAAAACAGCCCATAACAGAGCAGGCTGGTCTACAGCCAGCTACCCCGCCTCATAACATGATCTTGCTGAATTATCACCAGTCTGATCTGTGGTTTCCGTGAATACCCACACTGCATTTGACTTGCAATCACACCAGTTTGTATCAGTTTGTGTTGGGAAGACTAGCTGCTTCCTGCCAGATAAACAAATAACTTGGCATTTTGAACTTGTTTTTCCAGGGAAGTGTGAGCAGTGCTGAGACGTGCCTACGATCTCAGGATTTATGCTGATTTACGCTGAAATCAAAAATGGTGGCCTGAGGCAAATCGTCTCACGGACACTTTTGTGTTAAACTTCACTGACAGGTGTTGTGTTTTCTTCCTTCAGTCACCAGCACCAGAGTCCAATCAGGGCTTCATCATTATCGGTAAATAAAACAATCACACTAATAAATTTGTTGTCGCTGTGTCACAACATCAGCACACACACACACACACACGCTGAGTTACAAGACCAGGAGATGAGATGGAATTTTTATTTCGGAATGATTTTTATTAGGGAAATTGGGAAGAATGTTCTGCTGTGTAGGCAGACGTGAGCAAGGTTTGTTTCCAGATGGGTAACCGAGGCCACACCCCACACAGCTCTACAGGTGTATGGGACATGTTTGACAGAGCTGACGGAGACAGTATTGACTGATGAACTGAAACACTGACACCTTTCTGAACCACTCCTCCAGTGCCAGTCTCAAACAAACTGATATTTCACATTCAACACATTTTATTGTTCAGATGTTCCAAAACTTCCAAGAGTCCTTCAGTGGCTCCACCCTGCTGTCAGCCAGCAACATGCCAATCAATGATGTGATTGTGTGCCTTTAATTAGAATTCTTGTTTAGTCTGTCAGCAAAACAAACATCATGTATTGGCACAGTGGCCAGAAATTCAGAAAGCCTGAAAAAACACTTTGTTCTTGATGAGCCTTTGAAATGTACGTATACCAGTTCAGTATCTCAGTAAATTCAAAAAAATATTGGGAAAACCTTCAATGTTGTAGACTCAAGGTGTCGCACTCTAATCAGCTAATTAACTCAAAGGTTTCCTGAGCCTTTAAATGGTCTCAGTCTGGTTCGGTAGGCTTCACAACCATTTTGCATTGGAAATCAAGGTCCCGGAGGAAGAATGGAGAGGCTATAGAATAGACCCAACAATGCAGGCGAGATGAAGGCCGCTATCCAAGCAACCTGGGCTTCCATAACAGTACATCTGTAATCCATATTCTAAGTTATTGAGATGCACCTGTATATTTGTAAAAAAAAAAAAAAAAAATCTGCTGGTGTGTGTGTGTTTTGTCTGTTCCAGGTGCGTTTGAAAACGGAGTAGCTGAGGGGGAGATCCAGGCAGCTCTACAGCCGATCTCAGCGCTGCGCCTGGTGGTTCACTCCGACTCTGACGTCTGGGCTCTGCTGAGTGAGGTCTGACCTGAGAGCTTGTGTGTGTATGAAAGTTCAATTCAATTCAATTCAATTCAATTTTATTTATATAGCGCCTTCCACAATCAAAATTGTCTCAAAGCGCTTTACAGAGACCCAGAGCCTGACCCCAGAGCAAGCACTTAAGGCGACAGTGGCAAGGAAAACTCCCTTTTAACAGGAAGAAACCTTGAGCAGAACCTGGCTCAGATGGGGGACCCTCCTGCCGATGGCCGGGCTGGGTGAAAGGAGGAAAAGGAGGAAGATAGGACAGCTAGGAATGGAGGAGAGGGGGAGAAAGACATGCAGCATAATACAGACAATGTGGGTCAGCATTTACATTACAGTTAGTGAACAGTTATTGGATAATGTGTGCTCAGCAGATTAGAATTATGAAACAGAGCACGGAGGCAAAAAGCTGTCATGACTGGTAATTATTTACATTACAGTTTGCAAAGAATATTAATCAAATATTTATCTGTAGCAGAACGGAACATTAAACATGTTAGAAATAGATCATTGTAAACAATAAACAGCAGCAGGTGGGTGGAGCCAGGACCATAGGACAAGCAGCTCCAGAGCCAGAGGTACCTGCAGAAAGGTACAGAGAAAAGTGTGCGTTCACCCTGCATAACTGAGCAGCAGCACAGTGAAAGAAGTTTAGGATTTAGATCCTAATCCAGAAGCCTGAAACTCACAGACATGCATGCATGAGGGGACACAGTTATCTAATGATCTGAGCGTGTGCCCTGTCAGACCCTTACATGGCCATGGTCCACCCACACAGGTGTTCCATGTGTTTTGGCTGGTTAAACCTCATCTCAGGTGTGGATCTGCGTGTGCAGACGTGGTTTGATTTACATATCCCTCACCGTGCCCGTTGCTACTCTTCCATGCTTGGCTAAGACAACTTTCACTTTGATTATTCCGGCTGGCTGCGCCAAATGTGCTGCACGATGGCGTAGTGGAGGACGAGGAGGGGGGGCGACAGATGGTGCACCAGGCAGAGAGTGACCCTGCTCCAGTTTCTGATGAAGCACAGATCAGTTTGATAAACTGGTCCCAGCAGATGTCCACTCAGCTTGGATTTGTGATGGTGTTTGTGTTGTGACTGATGTGGTAGAAAGCTGAACTAACTGGTCACAGCTCTTGTCCTACACACTGCCTCCTGACACAAGCAGGACTTTGTGTGTGTGTGTGTGTGTGTGTGTGTGTGTGTGGTCTTCCAGCAGATACCGTTTGCTTAACACTCACTCTTGTTCCTGTCTGTCAGATACTCATTAAAGTTTGACGACACCAGAAAAGAGGAAGCACACACGCGCGTGCGCGGACTGCCATCCAGCCCGGTGTTCCACCTGAACAAACCCCCCGCCCCCACCCTTGCTGGACAAACAGCAGGGTGTTTACAAGGAAGACCTGAAAGTGCCTAAACTTTGTGTGGTCTGCGGTGGTCTATGGAGAAGGAGGAGCCATGTTTTTAGTGTCTGCTCTGAGCCGGACTGAGGTCATTTACTTTCACTTCAAACAGAAATATGAAATTTGGAAAGAAATCCAAATTTCCCACGTGAACTGAGCCAGTTGGCCATGCTGCTGGCTCCACGCCGCTGTGTAAAGACACTCCACTCATCTAAGAGTTGGTAGCTTGAACAGCACCGTCACTCAGTGAATAATTGATCATGATATGGTGATGATGATGATGATATAGTTTGTTGTAACAAACTAAGAAAATCAATCCAGTACCACTTTGTCTTTGAAGTATTTAATTTCTCTTCTCTCCTTGAGGTTTTTTTTTTTTTTTTAGCTGCATTTATATGAAATCCAAAACTGCAGAACAGGTTCCCCAGAGTACAAATAATTGTCTTCACATGTGGACTGTACAGATTTAGTTTCCCTGTTGTTACCATGAATAGAGGATGTAGGAGGAGGAACATCAGTCTGAAGTAAAGCAAACAGACCGGTTTTAAGGTCATCTTTCGTTAGTTTGAGAACCAAACAATGAGCAAACCTGGGAAGGTTTATCCACAGATATGCATCTGATACAGCTCGTTATTAAAAGGACAAGGCAGGTGATATTCTATATTTTAATTTTTGTAAAGAAATCCCAAACCAGCAATGAATAAAAGTATTGTGTTTGAATGCAGAGCCTAATGTATCACACACACACACACACACACACATCAGTGATCCACACTGTTACACTGGGTCACGTTCCTTCATCGGCAAACACACTGTAGTTTATTCTGACTCAGTCCCCCCCCCCCCCCCCCACACACACACACACACACACACACACACACACACACACTGTCCTGCTGCCACAGTGTTTAGGCTAAATCCCTGAATGGTTGCTTGTGTTTTAGACATTGAACATTTGAGAACTTTGGCTTCTTCTGTTAAATGAAAAAAGGAGGTGTGAACAAAAAAAATTGCTAACGTACGCCACAGGAGAAACACAGGAGTTTGGGCTGATCCGGACAGTATTTTTTTTTACTAAGCACACCAACAGTCTGCACAAATGCTAATGCTAAAGCTGCTGGATTTATGAAGACAACACACACCTATGCTGTGCCTACAGCTCACAGGTTACACCTGGTTTCCCCTACACATCTTCACCCTCAAAACATCTCTGTCCATTTAACTTCCATCGACATATTTGTATTAAGATGTTAGTGGGAAACCAGATCCTCCTCTGGGGATGAATTTAAAGGGAAATGCTGCCCATGTCGATGCACCAATGACTACACACTGTACATGTTACAGGAGACATGTATCTGAAGGTTTTTTTTTATCTACCATACAAAACATACAGGTGGATGACTAATCAAGGGAAAAAAAAAAGCTCCTGGTCTCAGATTCTCTATGAGAAAGCCTGTACAGTCATTCATTTAGCATTTTAGCGTTTTCCTTTCATTTGTCGCCCGCCTGTATGTGCAGTATATACCGACAGTGAAAACGCAGAATGCAAAGCAGGAGGTCACTTGTCCTTGCGAGCCCCCTTAGTGACCCTGTGAGCAGGTGAAATGAAAAGAGACGATTAAATCAGGAAACATCGCTGACAAATCAAAATCATCAAAAAGGATCGTCACTTTATTAAACATTTCAAATCAGCAACAAAAAAAAAAAAACATGTTAATAACATACAAATGCAACAGGGTTTAAGATAAGTAACAGGTGGTGTTTCCTCAACATGTATGCATAAAGTTCAGTATGCACGTGTTGCTGATTTCTTGACAGAACAGATGAGGCTTTGCCAGTTTAATATTAATTATATACACAAGACTCTTGAGTTCAAAATGAATGGACACATCATGATCTTGGCTATGAACTGAAACAGTGACAGTCACTGTTTAAGTCATGTCATTTACTCCCAGCTTGCAAGAAGCAGCAACAAAAAAAGTGACATTGTGCTGAAATAAAGACTGAGCAGTTTCCAAAAAAGGCCTTCAGACCCTCGGAAGCAGTAACAACAAAACCATTTCTAACAGCAAAAACAACTGTTTCTAAAACCTACTGGAACTACAGGAGTGGCAGCAATACTGACTAATTAAAAAACAAAAAGGTTGTTGTACAGTGGGCCAAGGCAGTGACAAAGACATGATCCCTCACCAGCTTCCCACCTGAACAAACACTGAAAGGTTCCACCGAGGAAGGGGAAGTATAACGTAAACATTTCAACTCCATAAAATCTGAACAGGGAGGTGGGGCTGGAGTGCTGTTGTTCGGGGGGGGGGGGGGGGTTGAGGACGAGGAAGAGCAACATCACCAGTTCCAAACAAACGTGTGGCCAACATGTTACATCTGTTATCAGACCCCCCCAAACCACCACCACCCCCCAAGTGCAAACAGTGTCTGTTGTTCTGTGGTCAGACAGCTCACACTGTCACTGACTGTTTCTGCACACGTTTGTCAGGCTCTGTGACTGACACTAGTGTTACTACTATAATATTCACATACATCTTACTAACACATCTTTTCATGCTAATGTTACTTGTTGACCTGATTTTGAGTCCCCGTCCTTTTTGTAACCAACAACCACAGTTTACAATTGAAATTCAGCTCTGTCTGAGAAAACCGACACATGAGCCTTCATCCAGTCACCAGCGACCTCAGTGTCAAGGGCTCATCGCCCAAGGAGGTCTTTGATGAAGAAGGAGCCCAGTGGTCACCATTTTGACAGTGATGATGTTGTCCTGTCTGCTGTGGACCACTTTCTGGAGGTCCATGACTGGTGGACTAAGACTGTAAATAAAGGAGGGGACTTCTAAAACTGACCTCAGACATCGGCCTCATCAATCGGCCCTCATACATTTCTGTGGTGACTATCTGCTGTTAAGTGGAGCTTTGTGAAGATGTGACTTTTCTGACTGATTCTCCTGAACTAAAAAAAAAAAACAGGCTTCAGTTGGTTTCCCGTACATTCTGATTTGATCAATGCAACGCTGCCGCCTTGTGTACAAATTAAGGTAATGACAGACAGCAACAGAAACATGTTTTAGGCTTTAGCAGTTCTTTAAGGGTCCATGATGTTGATATTACAGTTCAGACATCCAGGCTGGTTCAGGATCAGGTGTTTGGTTCAGGTTAGGGACTGTGGGGTGGGGGTTGGGGGAGGGGGGTTAGGTCAAGGCTCTCGATGTTCTCCTTACTTTCGTTTGCTCTTGGTGTCAGTGGTCTGGAAGACACTGGAGGCAGACATGAGGTTCTCAATGTACTGACCCAGAACCTGGTTCTCTGACTTCAGCTTCAGGTTCTCCTCTTTGACAGCGTCCACCCGCGCAGACAGGTCTGAGCACACATACACCAACACACAGCAACGTTATACAGATATACAGGTACGCATTTTCTTATTATTCATTATTTAGTAGGATTATTTGGGCAACTTGTGGAAATTGGAAGACTAGTGAATGCCATAAATTCTCTGATATGAGCCACTGTGCCTCCACCAGCCGCTCCATACCCCAACATCCATCTCCATGCCTGACCGCTTTGATCAATTTGGGGATTTGGGGACCAGAGGTGGATCACCTCTGTTGGTTGATTCCAAACTGTACATACAAACGTCTGCTCATCTCACTGCTTGTATTTGTATTTGTATCATATCATACCTTCTAAAGTGTGCTGAAGCTCCAGCACCTGGTTGATGAGCCTTGTCTTCTCCTCCAGCTCAGCCTGGTTCTCCAAGTCACCTGCAGCCATGCACCAGACAGTGAAGCCCCCCCGCCCCACAGTGATTGACTGACAATGAACTGCACATCAACTGTGTGCGTGTGTGCATTTGTACATATATCCTTGTGAGAAACCAAATCAGCATCGATCTTATGGAATGAGGACATTTCAGGGAAAGTGAGGGCATTTTGGTCAGTCCTCAGGACTTTGTAGGGCTGCTTGAGGGTTAAGACTAGGTTTCAGGGTTAGGGTTAGAATTGGGTTTTGGTTAGGGTAGGCATTTAGTTCAGACAGTTCAGATGAGGGTACCTTTAGGGTAAGAGGACTAGGTACTGCATTATGTTAACGAGCGTCCTCACAAAGATATAACTACAAATATGTTTGCGTGTGTGTGTGTGTGTGTGTGTCTCACCATCTTCTGAGCTCATGGTGAAATACTCGTCTTCCTTTTTGGAATGCAGGGCTGCGACTCTCTGAGACACTGAGAGATTAAGGAAACATATTCAGTCTGTGGTGTGTTCTCGGTTCAGCAGACCAGATACAGCTGGCTGAACGTAACTTCAGCGCTCTCCTCAGGAGCAAATATGCTCACATAACACACGACATACTAGCGTCTGTCTAGTCTGAGCAAAACTCCTGTAAACCGCCTCCACCTCAGCACACCGTGATGGTCATTGTCATTCTTCTGAAAAGGAGAATTCATTAAATAAATGTGATTCAACTGACTTTGTCTAACAACTCCCCGTAATACGGTACATGTTGGCCAAAATTTAAAAAAAAAAAAACCGAGTTCATCGCGGTATTATCATTCAAGTGATGCGCCGTGACTGTGTGAGGCTAGCTACATCTCATTCTGTGCGATTAAAAGAAATCAGGAAAGCCCTTTAATCCTGCGGCAAAGCTAATACGAGCTGAGTTCGACAGCAGCCACACAGAGGACAATTTGCTCGTTAGCTTGTATTAAAGCGGGAGAAGGAAGAGAGCTGCTAGCATAAAAACAACCCGAGCTCGGCCTGCTGCTGCTGCTGCTAACTGCAGAGCCGCTAGCATGCTAACACACACACCAGGCTTACGCTGTTCATCTTCAACTGCCCCACACAGCTTAAAAAAAAAAAAATAACAAATAAACAGTACAGTGAGGTCGGTACACAAACCGTACGACGCGGAAATCCACTACTGCTGCTCTCAAATGCAGAATGTCGACGGAAAATGGAAAAGCTTTGTGTAAATCCCCACAGTCGTGTCCGGTACGTCCAGTTACTACCATCGGCTCAGTACCATTCTCAGTACACCACATAGCCGCCAGGGGGCGACATAACAACCCAGAAGAACTGAAACGAAACCTTTGAGTTTGATAATAAATTTAGAGCATGTTATTTAGTGATGATTTTTCAAATATAATCAGAGAGATTCAACACAAGAATGTTTTATTTTCTTTATAGCATAAACCATTCAAACCATGAATCCACCAGACCTTTGCCTCTTTTGTCACAGCCCTAAAAAGTTGCATAAAATAAAACCCATGAAGTAAGGAGCAATATTATTTTGTATGTTTATATTTATTTTAGAAGCATGTTTTCTCTTGTGTACACACTATCTCTGCAATTTTCTTCATTTTCAATTGGGTGCTTGTATGTAACAAAAGAATTTCCCTACAGGGATTAATAACATTTTTTCTGATTCTGATTCTGATAATTGGTTGTTCTGCATGATTTGGCGGAGATGATGTCTTCATAAGTGGACGTGAGAGAACTTATGTTGTATTCCACGCAGTATTCCAATAAAACCCAGTAGGGACAGAGTGACAAAGACAGCCACGGTCAGGTAAAAACCAGGCAACCTGCAAACCGGAGAGCATCAAATCAAGTCATTGCTGCCAGATCATATCATATCTGCCATTGCTATGGAAGACACACACATATCACATTTCACACATTTAATAATGTACAAAAATAATCTATCAGTTAGATAAATGACCTTTTCTTGGTGGACTTGACATATCCATTAAAATAGATTTGTCGGGCAATAATGTACAGCAGTCCTCCTGTAGCTGCAGTCGCTTCACTGAAGAACATGCCACAGGTTCACAGAGTCACCAGGAATACAGGGTAACACTCTACACAGTTCTGACTGCAAACACACACCACAACAAACGCAGAGTCAACTTTAATGTCATAACTTCTCTGACTGAGTTTGACTGATGGGGGTAACAGACTGAAAAGATACAACACCTTCAATTTTGGACTGAATCTGCCAAATAGCTGACAAGTTGTGTGGACAGTCAATATCTTCATTCTGTATTCAGTTTGTTTCTCAGAACTGCATCCTAGCCACGTTGCAAAGGCCTCTGAGACAGCACTTAGTCTGAAACAGTGCAGCCCTCCACTGACAGCTAGACAGGGGTCCATTGTCCTGAGTGCAGACCAGGAAGCTGCATAGCACAGTGCAGCTTCCACATAATAATAATAACAAGACTAATAATAAGAAGAAAACAGTAATAGGATTTATAATAAGACTAACAATAACAACAGTATAATAGTCAATGAGACTAATAATGGGGGCAGTAGGTGGCCCACAGTTGTAGATCCAGACTCTACAGCTCTGGGGGAAGATGAAACTGCAGAGAGAGACAGCGGAAGAGAAGAGAGGAGAGAAAGAACAGAACTGCAGGAAAGAGAAGAAGCTGAGTTAGTAACATGTATTAATGGGATATGAATGAGAACAGATGGAGAGGGCGAGGAGAAGACCTCGGTGCATCATGGGAAGTTCCCTGGCAGAATGCAGTCCACAAGTAAGCCTGCATTCTGGGAGTTCTGGTGGGGTAATAGGTACTAAGAGCTCCCTAGGATTTTAAATTCTGTTCTGGATATTACAGGGGGCCAGTGTAGAGAAGTTAATACAGGAGAAATATGATCTTTTTTCCCAGTACATCAGTTCTCATGCTGCAGTATTTTGGATCAGCTGGAGAGTCTTTAGAGTTGTTGTTCCTTGAATTTTATTTTACAGTGGAGTTAAAGGACATATCCTGATCAAAGATAACTCTGGGATTCCCTACCGTGGTACTGGAGGCCAGGGCAATGTCATGCAGAGTAACTATAACATTAGCTAATTTGTTTCTGTACAATAACTTCAGTTTTGTCTGAGTTTAATATCAGAAAATTACTGGTCATTTGAAGTTTAAGTAACTGACTGGTTTCCTCTGGCTTCCCTGGCAAGTACAGTTGGGTATTGTCTGCATAACAATGGAAGTTTATGGAGTATTTCCTGACACTGTTGCCCAAGGGAAACAAATATAAGGTGAATAGAATCTATCCAAGTACCGAACCTTGTGGAACTCCACACGCACACATGGGGGATTCATTGTTAACATCTACAAACTGAAATTGATCTGGTAAGTAGGACCAGTTTAGCTCTCTCTGGTTTAAGTACACTCTGAGAGAAGCCCATTGAGTCTAATAATGAGATAAACATTTTTTGGAATCTGTGTCCTGACACTGTCCTGTCTATGTTATTATAGGAGGTACATAACTGCATAATGTTAGCTTATGAAAAGATGTCTTGGTCCACTTACTGTGCACGGAAAGTCCTTTCAAACTCTGGAGGACCAGTGACAGAGGGAGGAAGGACCTTATAGGCCATCCTGGACAATCCAACCCGCCGAGCCAGGTAGCCTGGAGGGAGACAGTGATGGGGTGGTGTTGGTGCGAGCTCATTAAATAACAAAAACCGGTTTTCAGTCTGTTACAGGCCTGCCTATGATGGGAATGTTTTCAAACTCACACTTACAGATCTGAAGTCTCAGTGACCAAATCAGCGATACAGTGATTTAGGGCATAAATGAAGGACAAAGTTTACAAGAATTGTCTATGTCGCTATAGTCCAGATCCTACCTCAGCATTGGTATAAAACACAGCCAAAGTGATGCCGGAGTGTGAGAAAGGTTCTTGGCAAATAAGTAACCACTGCCAGCTTTCACCACTGAACAACTATGCTGACATGTCTAACTCACCCATTTGCAGTGCAGACAGAAGAGACACTGCAGCCAACAAAAAGGGGGACTCAGTTCCCATTCCTCTGCCAAAAAAAAACACAGCTCTCCTCACAGCTTGGCCTCTTGTACTCAGTCAACTTTATGAAACAAGCAGGAGTATTTCCTGGGTGAAAGCCACTGTGGCACATCCCACAACGAGTGCTGACACGTTTCGCTATTAAAGCCCTCCCCTGCCATTCACTAGACCAGAGAAGTGAGGGCCTGTTAAATGCTGAACTAATATCTGCACCAGCCCAGCTGCATGAGGAGCAAAGGTTGTTTGTTGCTGTCCTTCATCATCAAAGTACCAAACTGAATGTCTGCCTAAAAGTGAATCCTTCTTGTTGGAATGTGTGTACACTTTTTACTATATATTGGTAAACTATGTGCTAAAGAACTCCCAGGTCTGAACATCCTAGAGATGCTTATGTGCACCAGGAGTATGTCTCTTTTCACAAGCATCCATGTAAGGGCGCCATTAGCATATTTACTCAGTAAAGTACAGCTTTAGTTCATAGCTATGATGAATTTGGTCTTTTTTGACATATGCATTAAACTTCCACAAAAAAGAAAAGTTCTTTTAAGATGAAAGGTTAAGTGAACCTTTTCCCAGACTATTACCCATGAGGTATTTGTCTTTACTCAAGAGGTTATGTTACCTAGGCTACAGGATTTTGGGGATCAGTTGGCAGAATTGGAATTATATTCATGATGATGTTTTCATTAGTGTATATTCACCTTTAAACTAAGAATTGCTGTGTTTTCCTGGCTTAGAATGAGCCCCTCATATCTACATAGGAAGGAGGTTCTTCCACGGCACCCACCATAATGCCCAGCCACGTCTCTACGGTAGCCCAGAAAAGACTAACCAAACACTGGATCTAGAGCAGGCCTTTTGTGTTTTTATGTTACCTGAAGGCCACAGTAGGTTCTCCTACACATTTGGAAAGAAGGGAGATGGGAGGGGAAGGGAATTCCCTTGATTACAATCTGCAACTTCATTGCTTCGTGGGGTGGCGGAGACTTTTTTTAATGACAAGCTCGGTGGTTTGATCCCAGCTCCTGCAAGAGACCCCCTGTTGCCTCGTACCTTGTTGTGACAGACTGCTGTACTTAAATCATTATTTCATCCTCGTTCAGTTAACTGACAGCAGAAACAGGGACATATTTAAACGACAACAGCTATTGCTGATGAGCCAGGAGAAATCTCATTACTGCTATTCGATGGAAAAGACAGACACACCCATCTAGTCACTTGCAAGCAACCAGGCTGACATCTGGAGAAAGTCAGTTACAAGCCTGTGTGCTTAACATTTGCATTTTGGACGGTTTTCTTGTGAATGAATTGTGTGTTTTAGTCTGGTCTCTGATGGACTAGATTCTCTGCTCTGCTTGTAAAGTTGTGTTTCAGCTCCTCCACGCTCTCTCTCTCTCTCTCTCTTTCGCTACTAACGTGCCGCATACACCCACACTCCACAGCAGGATCTCAGAGTCAGGAGCAAGCTTGTATGAAAAGAGCTGTTTAGAAGCCAAGTTGGAAACTTCAGTTTCCCAGCGACTGTTCATAATCTAAATATGATGTGATGAACTGGATCTCTCTCTCTCTCTCTCTCTCTCTCTCTCACACACACACACACACACACACCAGTTGAAGCGTCAAGAATGTACCATTTGTGCATTGTTGTGTTTGTTATGCTCAAACAGTATTGGCTGTGTGGCGGATGCTTTCAGTGTGTAATAAGCACTTTATATTGCCAATTATATTTTAGGGAACAGCTGTGATTTTTGTTCTTGCTGCGATATCTGAAACCATCCTCTGCCAACAGTCAGAGGAGTGGACTGTTCACGCAGTGGACATTATGACTGTTGAAATAACATGAAAGGCAGCCAGACTCAACTGCTGTAGTAGTATACTGTGCACTGAGTGAACCTTAATGCTCTTCTGGCATCATGCTGATACCCCACTCAGACCAACACAATGACTCAGAGCTCCATCTGCCAGTAAGTTCCTATTTATCGGAAATGGAGAAGTTAATAAGATGTAGCCTACACTCGCAGCAGCTCATTCAATTATCCAATCAGCCAATCATGTGGCAGCAGTTCAGTGCATAAAAGATACAGATCAGCAGCTTCAGTTAATGTTCACATCAAACATCAGAATGAAAAATATGATCTTGGTGACTGAACTGGACAGATGAAGTCTGGAAAAATGTAGCCTGGTCTGATGGATCAGGATTTCTGCCGAGGCAGCAGATGGTAGGGTCAGAGTTTGGCATCAACAGCATGAACCCATGGACCCAACCTGTCTTGTGTCCACAGGCTGGTGGTGGTGTGATGGAGTGGGGAATGTTTTCTAGGTTCGCTTTGGGCCTTAACACCAATCAGTGATGGTTTGAATATCACAGTGTGTCTGAGTATTGTTGCTGACCATGTTCATCCCTTCATGGCAACAGTTCATGCTCCATGTCACAAAGCTAAAGTCACCTCAAACAGGTTTCATGAACATGACAGTGAGTTCAGTGAACTTCAGTTTGTGTGGTGCTCCTTAAAGTTGTGCTGTAAAGTGCCTTGAAACAATTTTGATTGTGGAAAGTGCTCTATAAATAAAATAAAATAAAACTGAACTAAACTGGATTGAACTGAACTGATTTTTTTGACTGGGGGTGAAAAAAAGGTCTAGTACTGTTGTTTTGCATACTTGTCTGTATCTTGGTATGTAGATGTGTAAGTGCACTATTTAGAATCAGAATCAGAAACACTATTTCCAGGTATGTTACACATACAAGGAATTTGACATGGTGTTGTTGGTGCAAAACAGAAAACTTGGACTGACAGGGCCCATAACACATGCAGCGAAACAGACTAAATAAAAAGAAATAAAGTACTAAGAGAAGGACAATCAATACAAATAATGTGCAATGTTGCAAAGTACGTACATTGAGAAAGTGTGTGATGTGGTGCAAAAAGAGATAATATTGTATATAAAAACTGTATATTGTACATTTATATATAGTATAAATAATTTATACTTTATAATTCAAGTGTTTGTATCCGGATGTGTGTAAAATGTGCATGCTTGGATATATGCAAATGTATAAGGCTATATAAGTTTATATTGGAGGGACCAGGTACATACCATAGCATCTCTCAGTAATGAAGCTGCTTTCACAGGCTGCTGTGAGCTGTAGACAAAGCCGGAACTAAGAAAGCTGTCTGGTTCACAGTGGGATCTCCAGGCCAACATCTCACTTCCCCCTCCTGCTGCAGACTCACTCTCAGGTACTATCTCACATAAATCACTGCCTCAGGTAGCTGCCATGACTGACAGGCTCCATAGCATCTAAGCTTTATCACACCTTCAGTGGCAACCTTAGCTGAACATAGCAGTCTTAACACAATGACAATTTAACAGAACAGTTAACACCAACATGTCACCCAGTGTATAGTACAGTACCCTCAGGTGTGTATGGTTTTTTTCCCCCCTGATTACAAATTCAAAGAATAAAAAATATATATGTCCTAATATATAGAAGCTAATGTGTTTCCATAGAGGGTGGGTCCAGTTTTCATGCTCTGTGATGGGAGAAACTGTGATGCCCAAAGAGGGAGAGGGGAACTATGTCGCCTGGCTGCTGCCTATTAAGGGAGAAATGACAGATGAAATCAGAGAATCAGTTAAAACAAGAGCACTAACTGAAACTGACAGCCTCGTTTTGGCTGACTCCAAATAAGTACACAAAGAAATAAATGAAATCTGTGCCGGTTTCAGAGTCAGTTAGCTTCACTGTGAAAACTTCAAGAGCCCCCTCTCAGACAGAGGGTCTGGCCCGGCTGTTGTCATGTGCTTGCCAGGCTCAGCTGACGCCCCCGCTGGTGACAGGAGCGGTCAGGGCTGTGTTGTGGTGCCGTAGTGCTGGTGGTGGTGGTGTGTGTGTGTGTGGTCCTCCAGCAGCATGGACAGCGATGATGAAAATATAGAAGAGGTTGTGGAAGGTAAGCAACATCTTACGTGTATTTTTATTTCTGTGTAAACGACGAAATGTCGGTTACGGTGCGACATTTCTCTGCTGTGTTGAGACTGTGGTATCAGTTCTCCGTAAATCTTCATGAGTCAGTCTCACAGTGGGCCCGCGCCAGGGACTTTATTTCAGTAGGAAACCCGCTTGACGGGCGACTGAGAGCGGCCCGGGTGATGTCTGTGTCCCGCTGCCTGCGTGTGGGCACTGAAAAATGTATGACTTTTTGGGAATTATGAATAAAATAACGGTTGCATGTTTGTTTGTTTTTTGTCAGTGTGCTAAACGCACGCTCGGTTTTAGGATAATTAGCACTGTAATATGTGGATAGGTGTGGTGTGTGATTTCAGACTTTGTGTCGTTAGCGACATGTGTTCATTCGCTCATGTCGGTAATGTTAGAAGAGATGAATTCATGAGAAGTGAGGAATATGTCACACGCTACTGTTTTTCTGACTATGGAAAAAGTAATGGACCTCCCACTACCACTCCACAGAGCCTTTTAGCATCTTTTGGCTCATTGTTTTGGTTGTGTGAGCCTCAGCTTACTGTTTGGTAAAGTCAGATATTTCCTCAGGACTTGGTGGAGGCCAAGCCAGAGTTAAAGAGAGTGGGTCAATGGAGTTCGTGGAGTCAAGTTGTGAGGAGCCATTAATGCATTCAGTTAAATCAAACCTCTAGACTTTGCTGTGTGTGTGAATGTGTTCAGGTCCGTTGGATGATGATGGGCAGCCCAATGGTTTCTGCACGGTCACCTACTCATCCAGTGACCGCTTTGAAGGACACTTCACCCACGGAGAGAAGAATGGCAAGGGCAAGTTCTTCTTCTTTGATGGAAGGTACTGCAAAGATAAGATAGAAGCAATATTGTGTCAAATAACGATAAAGTGCTCGCTGAATGTCCATTTTACCAGAGCAACCGCTACATTCTCATCCTTGAAGGCTTTTTTTTTTATCTTTGAGTGGCTTGTTCCCTTTTATGTTAAAGTTGCAGCCCACATGTCGCTTCCCAAAGCTTTTTCAGTGGATGTAGCGGATAAGGAAATACCAAACAGGCTAATAGGCAACTGTTAGTCATATCACCAAACAAGGGTAGAAGCAGAAATGACATAGACACGAACCACAGCTGTGTACTGGTCTCAGAATAGAGACATTCCAGTTCAAACACAAAGGCCAATAGTACGTGATACAGGATATATGAACTGTCATAAATAACAAAAACAATGTCTGTGTAACTTAACCCTACTCGAGCTAATCATGACATACAATATTTATTCCCAAAGAAACCTCTCTCTCAATTTTATTCTGAAAATTTCACAATATCACCTCCCCTAAATATAATGAAATGTTACCAGTTAAAGACATTTCTCTCAAGAACTTGCTTCTTTAATCTCACAGGTAGTGTTATTCAGCTTTATTCTCAAACTCAGACTTTTTTCCCTAACAATGACCCTAATTCTCTGTTATATATAGTATATAATCAGCAGTATTTATAATATATTATTACAGTGTTGTTCCATTTTAGTACCAGAAGGTCTTCCCCACATATCTAGCTATGCTTGTCTTGAGATGATGGAATTTAAACTTAATTTCCACTGCAGCTGTCTTCTGTCTTTCCCCCTCCCTCCCACAGTACCCTGGAGGGTTTCTATATAGATGATGCTCTGCAGGGCCAGGGGGTGTACACATATGAAGATGGCGGAGTCCTGCATGGGACGTATGTGGATGGCGAGCTCAATGGGCTTGCTCAGGAGTTTGATGGAGAGGGCCATCTGGTGTTCAAGGGCCAGTACAAAGACAACAACCGCTGTGGGGAATGCCGGGTCTACTACCCTGTGAGTCAGCTCACTGTTCGCTGTAACACTGCGTATGGTGTGTGGAGTATTCACTCAGCCGCATGAGTTCCAGCACCTCTGTGGCCATATTTTATGTATCTTTGTTAACTGTGTGAATTGTGCGTGTTGGTGTGTACTGTGGTGCGTCTAGGACGGGGGCTGTGTGTTTGGGGAGGTGAATGAGGACGGGGAGATGTCCGGTGACTCTGTAGCGTACATCTACCCAGACGGTGGCACAGCGCTGTTTGGAAGCTTTGTGGACGGGGAGCTGATTGAGGCTCGCCTTGCCACCCTGATCTCCAGTGAGAGCGGAAGGGTACGCTTCGAAGTCACACCAGACAGTAAGTACAGACGCCGTCTTCGGGTCAGTGCTCGTCTCGACTGGCATTTTATTTGACTTTGTGTAGCGTGAGTTCTTCTGCAGCTCAAATCTAAAGAGAGACCTACGCGTGGCTACGTGTTTTGCCCCGGAGGCTGCAGGCTTTAGCGGCATAATTTACCCATTTGAATCCATGTAATATTTAGATTCTTTGATTTTTCCAGTGCTGACCGTCATTAGATTCAATTCTTTTCTTTTTTTTTTTCCGGACCAGCCCAGGAAGTTCTTGGCACTTTTGTGCACTTTAATGAAAGAAGTTTTAAAATATCCTTTTTCTGAAATTATTGATCAGCTACAAAGCCAATCAGGAGTTATCAGCTTAAATATTCAAATCACAAATCAAATCTTTCAGGAGACTGATAATCATACTTGCATCAGGAGTGTAGTTTACATTGTCAAAAGCCTTTAACTTGAGCAGCTTAATCTTCAGTATAAAAACATAGAATCAATTATTTCTAATCTAAAACATAAGCTCATGTCACATTAACATTAGTATGATAAAGTTTGGACAAATGACATGTTGATTTTGGAAGTTAATAGAAGTGAATCCAACTCCTGCCTGTCCATGAGGTCTGAAATGTTTGAAAAGCCCGAAAGAGATAAATCAAAGTGCTTCAAACAAGTAGGAACACACTGAGTAACACTCTGTCATAGGAATAGTCATAGTCTTTATTCATCCTTCACTCTTCTGCCCTTTCTTTCTTTGTGCTGGAGATGAAAGTTTGCTGAGCTTCCATTTTCACAGCCTGTTAGATGAGCCTGACTCTGAATGGGTGTTTTTTTTTCCATTGAGGCTTCATTCGCTCGCCACATGCAGGCAGATGAGGTTGTCAGGTTGTCCTCTGCAGTTCTGTCTAATGTATATTGTATTTAATGGAGAGATGCATTTGGGCAACAGCTACACATTAAGACAACGTCCTCTGTTTTTAAGGTCCTGTGTACTCGTACGACAAGTCCACATCCACCTGTATCGCCACCCACACTCTCCTTCCGGACCCATATGAGAGCCAGAGGTGGGTCAAGCTGTCTACACGTCTCTGTCCTGTTAATTGCTGCGGTGATTAGAATGACACTGGAGCCACTTCAGGACTGTTCATCATATTGTCACCGTATTGTTTGTGTGTTTGTCAGGGTGTTTGTGGCAGACTCTATGATTAAAGGAGCAGGACAGGGCTTGTTTGCCAAGATAGATGCTGAAACGGACACTGTGATGGCTTTTTATAACGGAGTGCGCATCACACACTCGGAGGTATGGCACACACACAGCAAGCAAAGAAATTCACAACCCCCCGAGTACTTCTGCAGGTTTTCATGAGGTACAGGAAAGGATTATGGAGTAAATAAACTAATTTCTAAAAGAAATTACAATTGGAATATCTGAATAACATGAAGTCAGCTGGAACACCTGAACACTGCATGTTGCAACTGTAAACCATCACTTTGTAGGCAAGCTGAGAAATGGAAATAATTATCTAAAAGTACTGAATAACCGTTAGCTAAAAGTAATGACTAAACCACTAAATTAAAAACTTTTTAAGCAATGGATGAATGAGAAACTGTTCCATTTTTGCCACCCTCTACATATTCTCAGTTTTCCTGGGTTATTGTTGCGGTATTTGCACTAATTAAACCATTTGTCTGTCTTTCACGACTACGTGGACTCCTCAGGTAGACAGCAGAGACTGGGCGCTGAATGGAAACACAATCTCACTGGACGAGGACACCGTGATCGATGTCCCTCAGCCATTTGACAAGACGGAGAGATACTGCGCCTCTCTGGGTCACAAGGCAAACCACTCCTTCACCCCCAACTGTAAATACGACCCGTGAGTATGTGATAGCTGATGGAATAGCTTTGGTTCACATGACGCAGTCTTCCTCGGCAGATGATATATTCAAATGGATTCAAATCTTCGTCCATGTCTGCTTAAAGGATAGTTTCTGTTTATTACCGCCTGGCACTTTTCCCCTAAAGGTGCTCCTAAAGCTTTCTCAGCAACCAAAGAGAGAATGACATTTGAACCATTGTTATTTTGAATCTATTCTATGCAATAATCTACATATATTATCTGAATCTGAATTACAGTTTGTTTCTTGTCTGACTTTAAACGTGTTTTTTTTTGTGTGTGTGTGTGTTTGTGCAGGTTCGTCCATCCTCGTTTTGGGCCAATCAAGTGCATCCGAACACTGAGGGCTGTGCAGAAAGACGAGGAGCTAACGGTCGCCTACGGCTACGATCACGGGGCGGCGGGAAAGAGTGGCCCAGAGGCTCCCGATTGGTACAAGCAGGAACTGGAGGTGTTCCAGCAGAGACAAGCAGCTGCCGCTGGCCAATGAGAATGCAGATGAATACCTCTGGACAATAAAAATAACCCTCTATCTGTGCTATCACCTTACAAGACTCCTGGAGTATTATGGCACTTGATGTCCCCTTCAGCTGCAGCCCACACTGTAGATAATTGAGAAAATACTATGCTTCATATGGAATTCAAGTGGAATGCTGCTTGAACAACTCAGTATTGATTGGAGGCCTTGGAGATGCAGGGCCAAAGCAACACAAGAACTATGCAAGAAACCAAATGTTATTAAAGAAGACGTGTCACTAGCTGGAGGTGCTGTTCTGTCCTTTTCACCACTGTCCTCTTCATCACATATTACTCTTATGGAAATGATTTACATGCTGATGGTTGGTGCTTATAAATTTAGGGAATGATGACAAATTACTTCCATTTTTTTTTTTTTCAGTTTTCACTGTTTATCAGATCTGTTTAACTCTCACTTTATTTGAACTTATTCAGCTGGCCCGATCCATACAATACTGTGCAAACGTTTTAGGCACTTCTTTAGATTCTTTTTCATCACACCGTCCCGTCAGGAGGCGCCTGATGGTCCCAGATTCATTCCGCAGCAGGACAACGAGCCCAAAACACACAGCCGCAGACATAAAGAACTATCTCCAGAAACCTGAAGACCCACAGGAGTCCTGCAGCAGACGGTCTGGAGCCCACAGGAGCCCTGATCTCAACATTTGGTGCTGTTTTAAAGACAAAGGGTGGTCACACCACCTACTGATCTGATTCATTCATTTTGATTTTTTTTTCTGTTTACTTTGTATGAAGTTAATTGATAAAGAAAAACTATTCCTGGCATTATTTTTAAAGCATCCAGACTTAACAGCAATTTTTTCCACAAGTGCCTAAAACTTTTGCACAGCACTGTACATTTACAAAGTGTAACTACAGGCCTGTTCACTTAGGCTTATGATATATACAGCATATATATCACAGTGACTAATTTATTTATAATATCTGAAATTGGTAAAGTACTGTATTTCCTGAGATTTGTAGAGGTGATTTGTAACATAAGGACTCTAGGTGAAAATAATGGATGGTCTACCACTATAGTACACTCTATGTGAGCCTGTTCCACTTTTCTAACCTGATTACCTGTGTTCAGACGCTACACAATAAAGTCCAAGATAGAAAATCTATCTGCATCTATCTTCATTTATTATATAAAATTATATAATTATATATATATATATATATATATATTTTTTTTATATATATATATATATATATAAATATATATATATGTTTCATGTTGCTATCAGCATGAAAAAAAAAAAAAAAAAAACACATGCGTGAATGGGGACTTTGTAAAATGGGAACCTAAATTATAGTGTTTTAAAAGGTGATGTCTGAGCTGTACTATTATTTAATGTGTAGTACACAATTTATAGTAAATATATTGATAGATTGATAGAATTAAGAGCAGTGTCTGAGAAAGCATATGATAAAGAATGAAAGTTGTGTTAGTGCAAATTAATTACTGCAATGCAAGTAGCGTGTGTGTGTGTGTGCATACATATGTATACACATATAGTACATGTAATGGTGTGGCTGATAGTCAAAGCTCTGTAAATCGTAAGACAGGAGGTAGGGGGCGGGTCCAGCAGCCTGAGAGTCCAAACTCTGGGCACCAATGTGTCTCTTCCACTTCCCTGCACCTGCCGCTGATCAGCCAGGTTAATGGATAAACTTCCTACCTGCTGAACCAGAGGTGACACCAGTGTGCAACCCGGAACATAGACACCACAGGAGGGTTGAAAACTGAGGGGCATCCGGAATGATAACAAACTCCATTTTCAGTTTTCAGACACATTCACCGTAGCTGTGACCGTGCGGACAGTCACTGACAACGAAAACCCCCCGCCACACACACGACGCCGAGCCTCGATCTGAAGAGCAGCCCACGGGCTAAAGTTGAGCGGAGTGCGGGCTGCTTAATACGTGGCCGGTGAACACCCGGAGATGGACCGATACAGGTACTTTATCTTCAACCAGAAGAGCGTGCTCGTCCTGGGTATCCTCCAGGTGGCCTGTGCAGGTCTCTGTGTGGTCTGTGGGTTTATGGACGCTGTTTTCCGCAAGGATACCCCGCTGAGCACCACCAGGACACCGGTGTGGGGAGGACTGGTGAGATACTGACCCTGTATTAGAAGCTTTCTTTCAGCAAGGTAATCAGCACGCGCTCAGGGGAATCTTTCAGCAGGTAATCAGCACGCGCTCAGAAGGATCGCGTGCACTTCTGTTGGGACCAGGTTTCTTCCTTCGTCGGTTTAGAGTTGAACGTGTGACGTAACAGATTTCTAAGCTTTCTAACTGTAATCATGATCTTCATTTTTATCCTCAACCACGACACATTTCAGTCTTGGTGCTTTGTCAGTTTTCAGTCAAAGAACAAGGACAAATCCACTAAATTTCCAGAATAGTGAATGGAGTTTGGTCTGAAGGTAACGGGACGCTTAAGGTGCAGCCCTTTATTCCTGCCTGCTGCTTGTTTTTGTCATTTCATTCTGGTGTGCTGATGTTCGCTTCCGTTTAGATCATGGCCTCTCCAGGTGTTTTGGCGCTGTTTGCCTCCCAAAGGAAAAACTCGGTCCTGGTAAGTTTCTCCAGAAAAAAAAAAAGTTTCGTCTCTTTTTCCATTACTTTCAGTGTCTCTCAGTGTAGAAAGATCTCAGCCTCAGACAGTTTATTTACCATTTCATCGTCTACCTGTAATATTCTTAAGGGAAAGTTTTGGTGCGTGTTCCTGACTCTTATCTGAGCAGTGGTGTGAGTCACGGCCTAACCATAACCCTGCCTACAGTAAACCCTGATCCCCAGCTGCAGAGGACCAGTATTTGAATGCACGTCCCCAAATTATCTGCGCGCACTGAACATAGGTCTTTGTCATCTTTTTTGTCTTTTTATACGTAATTATATTTCTGAGGAACTTTCATTGGCATTATAGTTGATTACAACAGCAAGTCCTGGTCTCACATAGCAGAAAGCATCACCCATCCCTACATAACATTAATAAAAATAAACCTGAAAAAAATCCTATTTTGAACATATTCTTTACACAGAAGTGAACATGTGAATGTATCAGTTAGAGAAGTAGTTGTTTCCTGTCCCCTGCAGGTGAGTGTGATGGTGGCAGCAGCAGGGCTCTCCTGTGCGGCTGCGCTGTTTATATCAGGTTATGCCTGTCTGACGCTCACCTATGGGGAGGAGGATGAAGATGTCTTTCACCACCATGACAGTCCTCAAGTGGTAACCACCACACACACACACATTTGTAGTTGCGCTATGACAAAATACCCAGTAAGTGATTTATTGAGGTGTGTAGACCTGCTGTTCTTTGTGTCTCGCCTCAGACGTTTGTGCTTCATCGGATGGTGAAGGGGGCCAACGCCACCATACTGCTGACCTGCACCATCGGCCTGGCTCTCTCCTCCCTCATTGCCTATGTGGGCTGTCGCAGTCTGCCCTGCTGTGGCTGCTACGATGCCAGAACTGGACTGGTAGGTAAAAATAAAGCCACGAATAGCTCTTGTTTCTCAGTTCAGTAAAGTGTGAAAACCTAAATCTGATCAGGATTTACTGTGACCCCCAAACCCCTTTGTCTTTAAACCAGCACCAGTTCTCAGTACACCTGCACACAGTTTTTCAGGTTCTTGGCAGGTCTTGGAGAACTTGCCTGAGTTCTTCTGTGGATTTTGTCTGTCTCAGTGTCTCTTCATGTGATCCCAAACTGACTCCATGATGCTGAGATCAGGGCTCTGTTAGTCTAGACCATCTACATCAGGACCCCTTGTTCTTCTGGTCTCTGAATATAGTTCTTTATGACTCTTTATGACCTCCTGATGGGACTGATGGTAGAGAAGAACCTAAATCTGAAGTCTCTAAACCTTCTTCACAGTGTTATGTTGTATACTGCACATCTGCTAACAGACCAATGCTAAAGCTGTGTGAGCCTCCTCACCAGCTGATCCACGTGTAAGACATGGAAATAAGAGTAGCAGTAATGGATTGCCAAAACATAAGATCGCACTGTTGTTTCTTTCTCACATAGACCTGCTCACAGGCTTACTATAGGTTTTGACTGAGGACTAACAAGTGTGTTTTACAGGAATATTTCTCAGGCAAAGAGTTTGGCTCTGAAATATAAACATCTACATATCCAATAAAAAAGCAGGACTGAGCCATTAACATGAGCTGAAATTCTGACACAGTATCATCCAGGTCCAGTGTCAGTCCTGCACAGTAATTTTTCAGTGGTTAGCACTGTCCCCTCACAGCAAGAAGGTTCCTGGTGCGAATCTGCCAGCCGAGGCTTTTCTATGTGGAGTTTGCATGTTCTGCCCGTGCTAGCGTCCTCCCACAGTCCAAAGAAACTGGCTCAAAGGTGTTAATGTGACCCTTAAGAAGATAAATGGTATGGATAGATGGATGGAAACCATGTAATTAGCTATTGATCAGCTCCTTCCAAGAGGAAGTAATTCTACATTAGCGTTACGTGAGCCATACCCTCTAACACTTGGTATTGGACTGTTACAGAAGAAGAAAGGGTTTAGCAAAGCATGAACTGTGTTCCAAATGCCAGGATCCCACAGATGAGAACTTCTGTTGTAACAAGGCTTTTTCGTAGATATGACTGATTATCACCTCTGAGGATTATCACCTTTTTTTTTTTTTTTTTTTTTGGTTAGGCTGACCTTTCAGTCTCATTTACAGTGAGTGTGCTTCTGTGTTGTAGGAGACACTGGTTCCTCAGTGTGACCCTGGGGACACAGAAATGGTTTGCACCTGGCAAGGTAATTTGATGCAAAACAAATTTTTGCTGCAGTTGCTCTGCCATTGCTGTGGTCAGCCTGTGATGTAGTTCTCCTCTATGTCCAGCAGGAGGCGATGACAGGCTCTTCAACTCTCCAGCTCAGTCCACTGACCGGGGCACCACTGAGGCAGAGGAGGGACCTTCCAAACTGCCTCCGTACAGCAGACTAACCTGACACATGTCCACAGCAGAGACCGGTCTTCAACATTTCTGTTTGCCGCCTTCATTCCACAGAGGACGGGCATGGTTTAAGACGTGCCTGCACATTTCTTACTTTTTGTGTACAGACTGAGGCGAGGAATCTCGAGACTCTGCTAAAGCCATCAGCAGCCTTATAAAAAATATATTATAGACACCGTAGCACTTTGGACTGTGACAGCGCCTTTATTTGCCCTTTGACCAAAGATTTCAAATTGCCAAAGATTGCCAAAGCCGAATACTTGTAAATGTGACATGTCAGTACTGGAATTTTGTTTGTTCAAAATTCATAAATCTTGAAGCCATTTTATGTGTATTTAATAAATAAAACCTGAGAGAAATGACTCCACGGTGTATTCAGGGTAGTTTATTGCAAGGTTACACATGACACAACCATTGCACCATCGTTTTCACTTGTCCCCCAGCAGTTTCATTCATCAGTCACTTTGTGAACCAAAACCATTCTGTAACTGAGACTTTTCTCTCTGAGTGCAGTAGCAGAGTAGTGTTTGTTGTTCATGGCTGTGGTGAACAGAAGTTAGGAAAAGCAAATTCTAGGACCCAGTGTGAAGGTGGACGGTGGGGTGGGGGGCACAGCATTTATCAAAAACAAAGGACACTTAACAGAAGAGATCAGGACCCAAATTTAAAACAGTCAAAAAAAACCCCACATGATGTCTTCCACTGTTGACAGGCCACAGAGATGCAGCCAGCACAGCCAGTCAGTGCGCACAGCCTCTGAACAGTCAGTCCTGAGAGAAGGCCATTTGGTTTGATTGATTGAGTCCATATCCTTCAAGAAGACGAGAACGTACAGCGTGACCTGGGGGGTGTCATCAGCAGAGAAGCCACAGGACCAGCTGTGGCCACAACAGACATCCCAAACTGCAAAGACAGTGCTGCAGACCCACATGGACACCAGACTGTGGTGTGTCATGGCTTCTAAAGAATGAATAAGACAGCTTTTTAACATACAAGAGACATGCCGAATATTCTATCACAAGCTTACATACAGGATAAGTAGTGGGCATAGGCATCCAAGTACACGTAGAGGTGGACACCACAAAGGCTTACACTCTATGACAGATAAGTGTTTTCACTGTCTCATTGACTTGCTAACCTGCACAGTGCTTTAATTACATTCACCAATCTGGCTATTTAGCAGCCTTTTTCTGTGCAGAGGAAGGAACAAGCAAACACATCTAATAAAGTCTGAAACCTCTGCTTCTCTGAGCTCCGCTCTCACAGGTTCCCTTTGAATCCTTTCTCCTTTTACGAATCCATTCTCCCCATCACTGCAACAATCAACACCACGCTCATAGGTTAGGTCTGTTTGGCAGACAAGGTTTAAAGGGCACACATAACCCAGCGCTAGCTCTGGTGCTAGATGCTAACAAACTGAGCTAAACAAGTGGTGGAGTGGTGTCTGAGTCCACCTGATAAATCTAAGTTCAGCATTCCCTCTCTTTTAGCTCTGTTTTTGGTCTCCACCAGCTCCTGAAGGAAATATCTGGCTCTTTAGCTGCTAAATGCTCCACTATGTTCACCAGCTGCTCTCTGACTGAGTCTGTCTGCTGTTTGCTGCTGAGCAGGTAGTGGACAGAGACTTCTTAGAGCTTTGTGTCCTGTTAGTGTCCTGTTATATTTAAGGGGACATCAACTGGTCTTGAGAAATAGTTGCATTGGCCAAAGATCAGTGCTTTCTACTTATCAACAGAGCTTAAGCTTTGGTGATGTGAGGCTGTAACCAGCCTGCTAGCTACTTAACTACTGATTTTTGCCAAATTTGGACCTAACCCATGAATAATTACTCCAAAATAATTCCTTGGCTTGACGGGACTGGACCAATCAAATCAGTTTAAATGTCTTTTCAGCTGAATCACTCTGGATTACCAACTATGGTAAAACAGGCAACTTCACCAGGGAACCCAAATGCCCCATGGTTCACTGTTTGGGAACTATTTTATAATAACTTGATTACTTGGAACTATTAAGTACTAGAAGACAATGTCCACTAACATGATAAAGGCTTTAAGGTGGACGCTGTTTTAAAATCCGGTTTTATGACCTTAAGCACAGCGGTCATGTTATACATAATAACACAACAGGGAAAATGGAAGAAACGGGGAGTTAAAGACTGGGGCCATGCTGTGACTATCAATAACTTGCTCAGGCTGCCATGCCTGACATTGATCTAGCCTAGATCAGCCCTTCTATTTGCCTGAAGTTGCATGAGACAAGCCCAGACCAGTCCAAAGCACTACATGTCAAAAAAGCGAATGACTGAGTGAAGGATTAACTTTAAGTGGATGAGGGTGAAAAATGAGGATGTGACCACTTCAGTGAATTTCCCCTGTTTTACCATGTGTTTTGCTGTGAAGCACTGGATGTAAAACTATCTGTTTATTTACATGAAATCTCAGGGCACCTTTAAAGAAATGGCTGAATTTAAAGCAAATCTGCAACTGCAACCACGTGCAGAGTTTCATGCTCTGAGCAACAAAGCTGTTCTGTATCCTGACCAGTAATGCTGATCAGCTGCTGCTCTACATGAGATGAATGATGAACGTCACTGCGTTTCACACGAAGATAACTGACTTGTAACTTCAGAGATGCGGGCTTTGGACTTAATATCTGAGGAGAACGGACTTGGACCAGATTTTTGGCTGTTTGTTCGGGATCATATCCATGAACCAACCGTAGATTTTGGCATTCCAAAACAACTATCACATTGTGAATACTGCCCAAAACTATTTCAAGGTGTTTATAAAAATCAAGCACAAGCACTGGAAAAATGTATGGTCTTCACACGGAGACAGTCATCTATGTGTTGTGAAGCCATTTTGCTCGATCCACTCCATGTTTCTCGACCCCCCCAATCTTTCCTCAGCTTCCATCATCTTCAATCTCATTGGCCTTGTACAGCCTGGAGGTGAAGCTGTCTCCCTCTTTCCCTTTTCCACCCTCAGCAGCTGCTACAGCCCCAGCTCCTGGCCCCATCGCCCCCATCATTCATCCCCCTGCTCAGGTTGATGGTGCCCCCTGATTCCCCTGGCGGCTGGCTCAACACCAGAGGCTTCTGAGACTTCAGCTTGTGGGCCACCGTCATAAAAATAGCCTCAACGTGGTCACTGTTTCCACCACCGTAGCTTCCGTCTCCTTGGCTGTTTGGGTTTTTTGCAGACGTCTCAAACAGGGGCATGGAGTGGGCGTCTGCAAACTGCTGCGCCACATCCGTGCTCACTTGGATGGAGTCTTGGAGGTCGCACTTGTTTCCAACTAGGATCCTGGGCACCTCTGTCCCCAAAGCATGCTGTTTGCACTCCTCAATCCAGGCAGGGAGGGTGCGGAAGCTGGCAGCATTGGTGACATCATAGACAAAGACAACAGCGTGTACATTGCGGTAGTAGTGCTGCACCATGGACTTCCTGAAACGCTCCTGGCCTGCAGTGTCCCACAGCTGGATCTGGGCAGGACAGAGTGGAAATGAATCAAAACCCATTAGAAGACCCAAACCAACAATGACTGAATTCTACTAAGTATTATGTATGTATCAAAGCCTGATCTATCTCAATGCTCTTGTCACAACCCAACAGAAGTGGAAATATGGAAATTTAAATTAAGTTTCACTTAATTTTGTTTGTGTTTCTGTAACACATTCCAGAAATCAGCGTAGCAAACAGATAAAGCTAAGCCTGTGTTACAAACTAGGGGCATTTACCAGGCAGGAGAGGTCTAACATAAAATGCAAGGAGCGTGACCCATAGGAGGGACTGATAGTCTGGATATGTCCATTGTAGCTGCTTTGATTTAAATTTTATAGTGAGCAGTGGCACATCTCTGGAGAAGCCCTGTAAATGTGAGCTTAGAATGGGTAAAGTGTGAATGAGCAGCATCTGCCAGTCCCTCGTTAATTACCGCTGCCTTTGAGCAAGGCACTTAACCATCAACTGCTGCGGTGGAGCAGCTGAGCGGCCCAACAGCAGGCTGATGATACACAGAGCCCAACCACTGACTGTGGAGTTCGGTGAAGCTTCTGTAACATGGAAACGTTTCACCTGCTGCCCCATCTTCTACATACGGTGTCCACTGTGTTTCAGACCACATCAGAGAGGGAAACACCCGCAGGCACAGCGCCTGCACCGTGTCTGTCTCACTGTTGTGTTATATTTTGCAGAGTGTTTTTGTACAGTGGTCTGTGTCTGCAGTGCACACCTTGATTTTCTCGCCGTCAATCTCGACCAGCCTCTCCCTGAAGTCCACCCCGATCGTGGCCTCTGTCTTCTCGGGGAACTTGCCGGCACAGAAGCGGTAGGTGAGGCACGTCTTTCCGACGCCCGAGTCCCCGATCACGATGATTTTGAAGATGCGGGTCCTCGGCGGCGGAAGAGTCGAGCTCGTCAGAGAGCCGGAGTATTCAACCGACAACCCGCTCTCCGCCATATCACACCGACAGGCTCGGACGATCGGCAGGGAGAAGCTCTCTTCAGCAGTGGCCCCCTGCTGCCGGCGGTGGGGGGGGGGTTGCGTCGGTACGGGGTCCGCGGCGGTTCAGTTACCGCTCTGTGACGAAATCCGAAGCCGTGTTAGAGAGTCAGAGCATTTATTCGACGTTCAGACGCTGTCGGTGCACACACGGCGATTCTACCTACGGACAAGTGCATCCCAGTAAACACTCCCAGTCCACAGCTGTCAAGCCACGTACTGTGCTTGTCCAGCAAAGTCTCTTCTCGCGAGGTATATTTCGTGTGGCGTTCACCGTCCCGTGGGAAAGAATGTAAAGTGGAGCTTTATACAAGAATCCGTTTTTACCCAAGCTCTCATTGTGAATCCTGCTCACTTCCGCTTTCAGAGTGTAAACACCGCTAATACAGAATTCAGTTCACTTCAGTTCAAATGTCCTCTTCCGTTTAAAGCACGGTTCGCCTCCGTTTTCAGTTATCTCTCACCTCAGTGTTTAACTCAGAATTCAGACGATCCAGGAAAGTAGCGCCGTCAGTGACACGCAGCGCGCCACACGTCGAACAGCGACGCCTGCTGGTTAAATGACAGAACTAGTTCAGTCTGTGGAAAGTGACACGTGAAACCTGGACTTGTAATTCAGTGGAGTTCAAATCAGACATTTGTATAACAGCTTTTTAGCTTCATTAAAAAATAATTACATATTCATAAACTGACTGGAAGTCCATTACTAATAAACTGTTGGAAGACAGTGGTGGTCCGTCACTAAGTACATTTACTCTTCTCCTTTTTAATACTATCTGAGATATTGTACTTTACTTAAATATTTCTGTAGTATGTGATTCACTTTCACTGTGCTCAGCTTTTTGTTCCTTCACGTGGATGGTTGAGTTTCACTGTACAGAGTGATGGTGATGTATGTGCAGAGTCTGACTCCAGAGGGCTGTTTCCACATTCAGCAGCTTTAAAGGTGGTGCCAGCCATTCTAATCCATTCAGTCAAATTCAATAAATATGTTGTCCTCATGGTGTTCCTACACAGCCCTGACTCTGTAAATGGGAAGCAAACACAACATTATTCCAGCCAGTCAGCAACAGGGGGCGTTTGTGCTCCTGCATGGGACGAGGGAAAGAAGAGAGGACGAGAGACAGAGAGAGCAGTGGAACCTCTCTTTAACGTTAATTACAATATGAACAACAAGCGTGAAGAGAATGTCCATTGGACATTGCACATAGTTGTAGAAACAACTGCCACGACAGACTTCCTAGATAAATGTGGCACAACTGATCGGTGGCCAGGCTCAGTATAAGGACGCTGAATGATACTGTGGAGACCTGGAACTAGTAAAGAATCATTTTTAGGGTAAGGCAAGGCTGTAAACCCAGCTGAGGACCAGCTGAAGCTGAGTCCAAGTCCGGCCGAGTCCCCACACCTTACTCTTTTACTCTTCATTCTCTAAGTCCTTTTCTTCCCAAAAACTTCTAAGTGTTCAACTCTTCTTTTCAAAGGAAAACACAAAGAGGCACATCTTAAGCACTGGAGACCAGGGAAGTTGAATCCATAGAGCTTTGTTGTTCAATACAGAATTCAAAAGCTTGAGCCGCCCTGCAGAAAATAACTGATTTGTACCATCTGTACATCACTTATTATATTGTAAATTGTAGGTGTGTTACAGACCAAGGGGCATGTCTGACCCCATCCCCTTTTCCCTTATTTGACAGTTTTTGGGATGATTCTACTCGTGTCTAAGATTCAGCCCTTCCCACCTTGTACCAAAAAAGCACGTGGCCTTACACACAACCAGTGACAGACTGTTGACCAGGTTCAAGGACAGGTCTGGGCGTAACCGGGCATATCCCTTTCTATTTCCCTCTATTTGATTGGTGTGCGTCAAAAGTTACATCAAACTTGTGTCCAACCCATCTTTTTTTCCCGTGTTTTCAGCTGGCCTGATCTCCACTGATGTCTCCCCCTGTTCCGTGTTAGCTACACTCTGTTTTTAAGGGTCTCCACATTGACATTCCTGTTTTTCCTTCTTTTTTGTCATTAGAATAGACAGAAATGGATCTGCCTTGTCTGAATTTGTGTAAACTGTGTGAACATTTATGAAACATAATGTAAATATACTGCGTGCATTACCATCTGGCCTATTCATGTGGGCTGCCATGCTTAGGTCATGGTGAGCCATAGGGGTCCACCTGCCAAATGTGATTAGAGTTAGTGAGTTACAGTCTTGTTCAGAGGGAAAAAAAAACAAAAAAAAAACATGAATTCCACGCAAAACAGTGCTTTTCATCTAGTGTATCAGGATTTTCTTGGTCTGTCGGTGTCACCGTTTCGCCAACATGGCTTGGGGGGAAAATCTCTGTTGACGAGGTTTGATGTCAGAGCAAATGTTAGTAAATGGTTACCCACGTCACACTTACTTACGGGGGTTTCTCCCAGTGGGGGGCGACCAGTCCTTCACATGTGTACACACATGATCTATCATTGCCTCTGTCTTCCTTTCTCTTTCTTAGCCCTACATGAGCAGTGCGCTGACGCACCACACGTCACATGATATCAGCCCTCCGCTGCTGCTGCTGCTGCTGTATTATGTGCCGTATGTGCAGACTAGATAGGTCAACGTTTTGTTGGTATGAATCACATTGTTGTTTGCAATGTGTCTTTATGCTTGAGTTATTTGTATGCTGCCCAGGAGCAGCAGGGGTAGCACAGAAGAGTGAAAGCCTTCTACAGGACTAAATACTGTTCCTATTGAAATGACTGTATTTTAAAAATTTCTTTCTCCTGAATCACCCTGTGATATTATCGCTATATAAGTCATCCTCTTCTTCAGCTACCATCTAATTATGAGGGGTGATATGTTTTTGGTTTAAGGTAAGAATTTAGTCAGTTTTAGAAAAAAAAAACTACCGCATTTATTTTTCATTCTAGTCTCCCCCCTACATTTATACGTGTAGTCCAGAGATCGTGGAGCATACAGATCCTCCAGAGAGTGGTCCACAGCAGTGATGACATCATCGTCACTGTCAAAATGGCGACTACTGAACTTCTTCTTCATCTTGGGGAAGAGGTAGTGGTCTGAGGGTGTCAAATCAGATCAATAGGGAAGGTGTTGGACAAGCTCGGACCCATATTACCTGGATAGCAGCCATCGCCTCTGTGGACTTGTGGACGGAAGCATTGTCGTGGTGGAAGAGCTCTGCTCAGTACAGTCATAAAATGTAACCTGGGCACAATTCTTAGCACCCTTTTGATCCATTTAAAGTAGTCCCCCCAGGAAATAAATGCATAAATGGAGGGGCCATCTCCTTCCTGATGGTGGCTATCTTGTAGAGCAAAAGGTTCTGCAAGCCTGGTCTGGAGCCACTCTAAACCCACATAGACAGGTGAACCAGGCTTTCAGGAGTCCAGATGTCATCTCTATCCTGACCCTGGTTTTGATGAGGGCCATGCTGAATCTTTTTTTGTGGCCCTGCATCAGGGGTCAGAATAGGGGGGGTCCACAAAAGGACAGGCGTCACCCCCCGTCACCACGCAGCACTCCACTGAACAGGCCTGAGGATAAAAAGGAATATTTATTTATTTATTTATTTAACCAGGTGAGTCCCACTGAATTTACAAGATCTCCGTACTAAAGGAGCCCTGGCCAAGATAGCAGCAATAAGGTGTTCCATACAACACACAGCAAACATTTTAAAGTAAAGCCTACAACAACAACAACTGACAAACAGACAAGAGGAAGGAAAAAGGAAAGGAAAAAAAGCAGAGAACATAAAGCAAGATATACCCACAGAGGTAAAAGGAGAGCAGACCAAGGATGGATTTCTAAATAAATATGTATCTATGAATGAGTCTGAGGCCAAAGAAAGCCACTGAACTCTGGCATACAGGGTGCTCTTCAAGAAAAGAAGCTAATACTACTTTTATTTCTACCTTAATGAACAAACGAATAAAAATATGCAATGTACAGTTGGTATACTCTGCTCAAATCTCTGGCACATAGCAGACTCCCTGAAGACCCAGGAGTCATGCACTGACCCAGGCCACTTTGCCTCAGTGCTGATCACAGTGATGCAGTGATGGTCGCTGGTCAAAGCGTTTGGGGTTTAGAATATGTCCAAACAAGACAACAGCATAAAGTCAATACAGCATCAATGTGCATTTGAAAGGACTTCATGGTGGAGAGAAAGGCAGTCCAACTGTTTATCCAGGCTGCTGCATGTTCCTCTAACCCTCAGTGTCCCAGCAGGCAGTGTGCAAAGAGGAAGCGTCACACTGACACAAAACAAAGAAGAATAAAAATCCCAGAAATTGTTATCAACATGCAACTTGACTCAGGGGAATCGCTAAAACCAGATCACACACAGGTGGTCAGAGAGGGCCTGATCAAAAACACAACATTTATTAATATAAAGACCACACAATGTAATCAAATCCAAAGTGTGTCCGTGTTTATGAGTCAGTATGTCAACATGCTGTTTAAAAGCTGTACATTTCAACAATTGACTGATAGTAGGTCTTTTTGTGTGTGTGTGTGTGTGTGTGTGTGTGTGTGTGTCTTGTTTTCCACTTCATGCTACTCATTGTTCCCCCGGGGACAAATAAAGTTCTCTGAATCTGAATACAGTTGGAAATGAGGGAATAGATCATTTATGAGGTCGGCTCATGGTCCCTGTGAGGAGAAGAGGCTGAGAATCTAAAACAGTGGCACACCCCCTGCCCTTCAGCATCTCTCTACAGCTGTTCCTCCACCCTTCTTTCCTCCTCGGGACAATTCCAAAAATATAAAAATATATATCTGAATGGACAGGTGAGGGGCAGGGGCATCCATGCCCAGTCACACCTCAGTAAGTCAGAGAGGATCCAGGTTCTGTCAGGACAGTTCTCTCCAGTTGTTTTCAGAGTGGTAAAAAGAAAAAGAATCAAAAAATCCCTTTAAAGTTTCAGAGTCTACAACTACAAAACCCACGTTTGTGTGTTTCCCCGGTGTGTTCAGGTCCAGCAGTGCAGCAGTCCCATGGCAGAGGAGCAACAGGCCCTAAACCATGAAGTCACTGATCACCGCAGTGGAAGCTAGTGATGTGGCGATCAGGGGAAGAGTCCAGGCTCAGCACTGTGAAAAGGGTTTTTCCAGCCTATAGGGTCTGCACCTCTGTCACAGGCCTGTTTCCGCTGAAGCTCCCTCAGGGGGCAGGTTGTGGAACGGGAGCCTGCTGAGCATCCCCTAGCTGGAGCTGCAGTGGTGGCCAGTGGTGGAAAACGCTCCTCCAGCGAGTGTATCCACATAGTTCACACAAGACACGCACACGTTTTGGGTCCTCACTTTAGAATGACATTAATTAATTGGTTTAAATAAATCAAATAAAAGCTCGCTGAGACACTGAAGCTGGGGGGGAAGCAGGGGCGGGCATGATGCTGATGTGATGTCTAACGTGGTGAAAGGGGCCGTCCCCATCCAGCTTCCCTCTTTATTTATTCATTACTCTCCATTTCTATCTACTTGCGTGTTCCTCTTTGTTTTCTGTCACTATGTGTTTTATGTATTTCTAAGTTTGTGTGCTTCTAACAGCATCTGTGACTCACAGACAAACAAGACAGCAGGTGGCGTGTGATGTAATATGGGGCACATATAAGTCTGCTGTCTGTCTGCAAGATCTACCTGAGGAGGGAAACCAAACTGGGAAATCAGGACCCCAAATCACTGGCAAACTTGGACCCCTAATGGGTTCAGTGTTTAGAGATGTCTAAATATGCATGCTGAAACCTCTCTCTGGGCTTTACAGAGCGCAGACATTCAGACATTTTCTCCATGGTGTTTCTTTGAGAGACAGAAAGCGGAAAGATTTTTATGACCATTTTTGTTAAGGCTTTCAAATACACAATCATTGTGTATCTCGGGGGTTGGTGAGCAGAGGATGTCATCATCATCATCATCATCGAGGTCTAAGCTCCCACTGCTCCTGTATGGGATCCTCCTGTGCAGCTCCTTTGCTCCTCTCCCAGTCATCAGCAGTAAGAGACAGAGCGTCCAGGGCGCCGTGTCACTGGTTCGGGCCAGCGGCAGCTCCTGGGACAAGAGGGAGGTGACAGCTAGGGATGGAGAATACCTGCTCGGGATCAAAAGACTGAGAAGGCTTTACTGTAACGTGGGCATCGGCTTCCACATTCAAGTCTTACCAAACGGGAAGATCACGGGCGTGCATAATGAAAACAGATACAGTAAGTCCTTTTTGCCATTTCCTGTTGAAATCCATGTAAAAGCAAGCAAATAACTGCGATGCACTGATCATTAACCTGGACACATTTAACCTGTCCAAGATCATGACATGAAGAACTGGAGAGAGAATTTTGATTTGAGTGAGGGCAGTCGGGAAGAGTGATTCCTAAATTGTTAGAGATAGTAATTTGTCACTACTTTTTAAAGCTCATAATATTTAATTTAATGTACACATTGTGTGTTTTTTTTTTCTGTTTTTTGGTTTGTCAGGACCTGCAGACTCACTGTAATTAGGCTTGTTTGATCAAAGTATCGATCACCAGTGATCACAGTTAGATTTCTCTTTGACCACATCCTGTCATCTGTGACATCATGCTGACATCACCAGTGGAATCCCCATAAGATTACGGTGGCTGCATTTTTTAAATAATCAGGTGATCCCAGTCTGTCACAGGGCTGACCTATAGAGACAAACAACCAGGGTAACCTGGCTCATATGGGGGGGGGGGCCCTCCTGCTGATGGACGGGGCTGGGTGAAAGGAGGAAAAAGGAGGAAGATAGGACAGCTGGGAATGGAGGAGAGGAGGAGGAGAAGGACATGAACTCCTGTCAAAGTGGTTTAATAAGTTATAAAATTGAGACGCTGTCCTGATATTCACATGCTCCACAGGAGGGAAGCAGCCTTGTATAACTATGTTCTACTACTCATGTGTGAACAGTGAATGTAATGCTGTGGAGACCTGATTTAGTTTAGTGCCGCAGGATCAAGTAGCAGCATGAAAATCCTCATTCAGCTGTTGCTTGTGTTCATTACCAAGCTTCTCCTAAGCACAGGCTGCTGGCTCTCTCCGCTGACACTGGCCCATGTCACATCGGGCAGACAGACATGTTGTCCCATCAGTCATTACAGATACCACTGATAGGTTCACAGCATGAGATCTGTGTGAACATGAGACCACACAGCTGTATGTGGGAAATATGCTTCACTGAGCAAGCCAGATAAGGTAAATGTACTTGGAGGAGGGGGTGGGCGGGGGGTCCCAGGGTGACATGTGCGTCACGTGTGGTATATATCCGTTGTGTGAGTGTGTGCGGCTTAGATTTTAGTGTAAATGTGTTCAGAGACACTGAGTTTGGCCGGACAGCTCAGGATCAGCTCAGGATCCAGGCCTCAGCCTCGCTGTGAGCTGACAGTGCTGCAGCTTTCTGGATGATTTCCTGACGTTCCCGCTGCCTGTGTGGTAAACTTCAGTTTAAACCAGTTTAAACTACTGACAATAAACAGAGTATGGCCCAATATTTATATCTGAAGAGCATTTCCTCTGAGATGCCCAATATACCATATACTCGGTTGCTCATAAAGTTGGAATACAATATATTTTAACTTCTCATGAACGTGATTTATTCTTGATAGATAAGGTGTTCTCTCGTACTGTATATAAAAACAGAAATATTAACACTGTCCAGGTCCTTTCCTGCTTTTCCTGTTTTCTGACAGTACAACACCAGTGGTCCTTATGCTGCAGTATCAGTGTCCCCATTAGTCTGACTTCCCTCCCCTTTTTGATGTAAACTATCTGCTGCTGACCGTGTTTGTATTTCATCCCAGCCCTTTTAGAAATTTCCCCGGTGGAGAGAGGGGTGGTGACTCTGTTTGGGATGAGAAGCGGTCTCTTCATCGCCATGAGCGACAAAGGGAAACTCTACGGCTCGGTAAGAACCGATCAGAACTTGCTCCGCTTGTACCTCACATCTCTGCACTGTACCCACAGGTGGGCTTGAGATTGCAAAAAGCATTGCACCCCTCCATCCCTGTTGTGCCGAGTCAATGATACAGGCCAGGACCCAAAAGCAGACAGATGAGTAGAGTTCAAACAGTTTATTCACAAAGTGCAAAAAAGGGGGGGGGGGAAACAGGTAGAGGATGGATTCCGGGGCAGGGAGGCTGGATCGGCTGTCGCGGCGGCGAGATGGCAGGAGGACAGTGGCCGGAGGTGACTGCAGAGAAGAGAAGCACGCAGGTTAGATGGGAGCAGAGCAATTAAATCCAAAAAGATCAGGTAAGTTAATTCACAAGTAGAAGTCGCGAGGATGAGCGCAGAGAACCAGTCACCAGAGAGGATGACGGTACAATCTGTCGAGGAGAGACAGGGACGCTGGGCCTCTTATAGTTTGAGGGGAGACTGATTGCGCACAGGTGTGTGAAATCAGCCTGATCAGGAGGATGGAGAAGGGAGGAGCTGCCACTGGAATCCACTACCTAAAAAAACAAACCCACACCAAAGACACGCACCCACACATACACACAGAAGAAGAAGAGAGAGAGAAAACAACAAAAAACAAAACAGAAAACCCCAGAGGCAGCAGAGGTGCCTCATGACAATCCCTCCATATCTTCATGCTGTAACCTGCCATTGGCGTTGAATGTTCACTGAGGTTTGGAAGGAAGGTAGCCATGAAGTAGATCCAGGAAATGTTGTGAATCTTGACATAAACAAATTTTGATCTAATTTCCACCAAACTTTACCCAAAAGACAGAGGTGATAGATAATTATCATCCCCTTTTTCGTTTTCCTCAGCACGTCTTAGAAGTTGTGACGCTGCAGTCTGTGTTTCACAAGTCAGCTATATGTATAAACAAATTCAGCGAGTGCAGTCTACAGAAGCTACACGTGAATTGTGAGTCTGTGTGTACATGAGCCAGAGATGATGAACAACGATAACACTGATTTGTGGCACTGCTAAAGACAGAGCTACACACGTCAGCTTTACAGTGCAACTTATGTTACCAGACATGTTTTAAAACACATAAAAATGCTCAGTTTATAACATTAATTCACGTCTGATATATATAATAACTGAATATATATATAGAATTGAACATCTGAAACTATGATCAGGTGATTTTAACATGTGGATGGTGTAAACACTGCTGTCTGCTGCTCCTGTCTCATGTCCCTCCATGTCACAGATAATTGTAGGTCATGTTCTTGTGGCCCTGAGCTGTAGGTGTGATGTTTTCTTTGGTTGCACTGAACACTGGACTGATCAGCTTTAGTTAAAGTTGTTTTGAATGCTGACAGAGACTAACTCAGCCATGAGCTAAACACCAGTTACTCATCTAACAGCAGTTCTTGTATGTGCAGAGGTAGGTGGCTTGTGTGGTGATTCTGTCAGATGAAAATCAGGATTTTAGCAGCAGCGTGCGTTCACATCATTTTACTTTTGTTCTCTCTTCATGTTAAGATACTGGTGTAGGAATGTCTAATGTGAATACACAATGTTTTGTTTCCCAAACAGGAAACAGGAGGAGAAGCTGAAACAAAGAGTTGAGCTGATGATTTCTGCTGTCTTTCTCTCTTCACCTTCCCCAGGGCCACTTCAACGACGAGTGCAAGTTCAAGGAGATGCTCCTGCCCAACAACTATAACGCCTATGAATCAGCTGCCTACCCTGGCATGTACATCGGCCTCGGCAAGACCGGCAAAACCAAGAGAGGCAACCGGGTCACGCCCACCATGACCATGACACACTTCCTTCCCAGGATATGAATCCTAAGATAAAAAAAAAACTCTCAGCAGAGCAGAACAAAGCACACAGCCACTGCTCACATTTTCCTGTTGGACTCCTCAAGTTCTCCTTCTGCAACCAACATGGCAGATCACCAGCTGTGTCCGTCTCACCTCAGCATAGTCTGTATAGTTTAACAAATGGGAGTGTAGAGCATCCAGAACCAGGCAGCTCTGTGTGGACAGCTTGAAATCTCTTCAGCCTCTGAGGTAGCCACCAGTGCGACTGACTCTGGACTCTGATCAGTAACATGAGGGCTCCTGATCCTGAACTGTCTGCATTCTGTGCAGAGAGCCAGATTTTTACTGATGGTAAATAATAATATATTTTAAAGAAATCTCTCGTTGCCTTCACAACCACAAACTGCTGCTCACCTTCCCTCTAACAGCCCAGAACGCTCCCGGGTTAAACATCTGAACTGACCTCAACCGGTCAAGCGCCAGCACCTGTCAATCAAGTTCAACCCTGGACCAGTGTATTTTAGCATCGTTTAACTGGGGGAGGGTCAACATAGTTTTACAGGCATGTTGACACCCCCCCCCCCCACCGCACATGCCTGTTGTCAGTGTTTTTCTTTCTTCTCATGATAAAGTGATGTATAAAACCTCTTGTTTTCAGGTTCAATCTGAGGCCAGATCTCTTTTTTTTTCCCATTAGCTAGCGAGTGCTAACAGCAGCTTGTGTTAATGTAAAACTCATTTGGCAATAAATGAGTCATTCACACAAATGTGTGCTTTGTGTTGGGAGACCCACAATCAATAAACAGTGACCTGTACCATTTTATGGCTGAAGGAAAATACTTTTTGTTTTTAATCCGAACACCATGAGACGCCAATCGTTGTAGGGCTGCAACTAACGATTGTTACAACTAACGTTTAACCGCTGATGTGAAGAAATGAAGAAATCTGACACCCGCCAATCTTGCTCATGATTTATTGTAACATGTGGAGTACTGACAAAAAGAAAATGCAGTGCAGACACATTCGTTAATCAATGTCAGGATTCATTTTCCGTAACATAAAAAAAAAAAAAAAAAAAAAAAAGAGATTATCCAGAAATAAATACCTGGACCGGACATGTGGGCCTGAATTGACTGAAAGACTAGACTGAAAGGGTGCATTGATTATTATTATTTTTACAAATGATCACCCACAGTGACTTAGTGCTTTTAAAACAAATAAACATCCATCACTTAACTTAAAGGACTACGCCACTGAAAATCTATCCCCCAGCTGTTGTGAATCAGAGCCGACGGCAGCTGCTTTCATCCGCAGAGATGAAGGCCGCAGCCTCTGCCACCCCACCCTTCAAAGCCTACAGCAGCCACTACTTGGATCCTTGAAAGCCAGATTTTTCAGTGGATTGTTCCTGTGAGGGTGGAACGCCTATGGAGCCTGAGTGGTTCCCAATCCCACAGCGTTTGCATAAGCAGACAGCAAACTGATAACCTGCCTGGTTTCCAGAGTGAGCCTGGCTTCAGTCAGCCAGTCCTCCACCACTCTCCTAGCCTCTCCTCTCAACTGGTTCACCAGTTTAGCTGCTAACTCCAGATCCCCGTGTTCTAAGCAGTAACTAGCATATGACAGAAGCCTGAACGGGTCTAGGTCCTCACTACTGAGCTGGGTGGGTGGGGCTTCCTGTTTAGCCTCAAACAGGAGTGCGGCTTGAAGGTAGGACAAGAAATACTGGTACAAGGAGTTATGAGATTCGTCAACGAGGGCGACCCGGCGAGCCAGTGATCGTAGGGCATTGAAGCGGGCGCGGAGAGAGGCCTCGCTGTACACGCCGCGCTGGAGGGATTCTTCGGGAAGAGCCGACGCCAGAGCCAAGGCGAAGTCACTGTCTTGGCAGCTGTCTCGCACGACCTGAGCAGCGCTCTCGAGAGGCACGGAGGGCGCATCGGCCTCGGCAGTCTTTAGAGTGTAGCTGAGAGCCTCCACAGAGAGCCAGAGCTGGTGAGCTTTACGAGCCTCCTCCTCTGCTATCACGTGGCCTGCATTAAAAAAAAAAAAAGACAGGAAAGGCATTGACATGATGGGGGTTTCATAGAGTACCATGTATCACCTTTTCAAAGCTCCTATTCAGCGCCATGTCCATACCTTTACATACTTTCAAGAGATCAGAACTATCTTACTGTCTATGGCCTCCTCCATCCCCTTCAGCCTTGCATAGGCAGTGTTCATATCCAGGGTGAAGTTATCCAGCTGCTCCTGGCTCAGCTGACGGTAGCGGGTCTCCTGCTCCAGCATCTTAGTGCTCAGGACCTGAACACAAGCCACAGCAGAGCTTTGAAGGAACACTGTTACAGCTTCAACGGGCTGTCAGACACACACCGCAACAAGAGAACAGCAATGTAAAGAGCGCAGTAAAATCTAGGACAGTGTTTAGTATGGAGACCTGCTCTGCATCAGCTCTCAGTTCCTGCTCCTGGACTTTGAGGACATCTTGACGTGGTCTGTGTGAGCAGCTGCCTGACGCCGGAGCTGAGTCCTCATCTCTGCCTCCATCACTTCCCTTAACTCAGACAGCTACACACACACACACACACACAGAGTTATTGGTACTGTGTAGTCACATTGATAATGGCTCCAAATAGATGAAAGTCTATAAACCCTGAACCCCCCCCCCCCCCTCTACCCCCTCCATACCTTCCTCTCCTGCTCCAGCCGTGCCTCCTCCTTGACGTGCTGCAGGCTGGTGCCGATAGCGTTCTCCGTGGCTTTCTGGTGCTCCAGCTTCTGCTGCTCCAGCGCTGCATCGATGTGGATCTGCTCTCTGACTCTCTGCTCGGCCAGCTCTCGATTCAGCTGGTCGATGCGCCGGTGTGCGTGGGCAATCAGGGCGTTCAGGTCATCCGCTGACAGTTTACCAGCTCACACACACAAAGACACGGAGAGTTCGTTTACAAACATGTCTCTTTCATATAAAGAAGGGACACTTACGCTGTCCCTGATCAAGATAAGTGTGTGTGTGAGTGTGTGTGTGTGTGGTCTTACTGAGTCCCTTCCAGTTGGCCTGGATTTCTGGAGTAAGGCTGCTTACTTCCTTCTGGAACTGTTGTTTGGCTTCATTAACCAGTTCAGTGTACTGGGAGACAATCTTAGCTTCTGACTCTGCAGACCGCACCTACATGCACACACACACACACATACACACACAAACACACACACACGAACACACACAGGCTTAGGAAAAGTTGAAGCTCTGGGTTTACCTGCAGCTCTGTGCTGCACCCCTTCCTATAGTCATGACCTTATGTCTTGTATGTTTGGGCAGGCTCATACAACCTAAGACATCAAGGACCGTTTAGTGTCTGTCTGCCTGAAAATGTCTCTTGATGAATCAGTTTTCATCTCATTCGTGGACGATAAAGTGTCTTGATAATAATGATGATAAGAGCGAAGGTAACTCTCGTCCGTCAGTCTAGGATAACATGATGTGACATTCTGAAGATGAATATTACATTTTTGACACTGTGACATAATGATCATATAACATATTCCCCCTGTAACACTTCACATTACCAGAAAAACAAAAGAAAGGAGACAAAACACAACAGAAGAAAAAGAATGGAGATAATAATCACAATCGTAACTGACCGTCGTCATCCCCATAAAGGCACATGGACACACAAAGTGGAGGCTCCTGTCTATTTCAGTGTGCGCGACAAAATGAAGTTTGGCTCTACTGATAAAGTTGGTGTGACAGGACACCTGTCCCACCTGAGCAGGTGTTTCCAGCAGCTGGACTGATGTTAGCAACAGTAAACAACGACACAAGTCACTCCCACCATGTAAGATAGCTTTATGTATTGGTGATATAGCTGCTTGTACATAATGGACCAAAGAAAAATGTCCTTACCTTAGCAACCACTTTATCCAGGTCCACCACCATGTTATGGAGGTTCTCCTCTGCTGCTAAAACCAGTGGGCGAGCAGCAGTGACCTTCAGCCCTTTCGAGTTCTCGATCACTGACTTGAGACTGTCCAAGGCTTCACTACAAGGAGAGAGACATGGGAGAGTTGGGGGGGGGGGGATGAGGACAGTTTGAGAAGATAATAGGGTGCACGGTTCCTATGGATTTCCTGTGGCCAATCACCTACTCCGTGGCCAGAGTCAGTCTCTTACTTGGCTTTCAACAGAGCAGTCCCAGCATCATTCATAGCGCAGGTTCTATCAGCAAGAGCAGCTTCTAGCTCCTTCCACTGGGCTGACTTCTCCTGAGGTGGTACCTGGATATAATAAGAACTGTAAATCACTCCACTGCACAACAATAACATCGTATTTCTCCAGGATAACAAACAGGTGCGAACAGAAACTGAACACCAAGACCAAAACGAGGGATGAGAGTCATCATTCCCTGTCCATCACAGTGACAACGCTGTCCCTGGCGTATCTGCCTTCAGACAGGGTTCATATCAGATAAGGCCCCGTCCTCTTGAATTTTGGCAGCCAATCAGAAATGACAAATGGCAACCTGTGATGGTCTGAAAAACGCTTCATTTGTGCTGGTGGCACACTGAACTTTGGTTTGTGGAGGTCTTTAAACTCTCTGTGTAACAATGAGCTGTGGTTCCCACCTGTACCAGTAATCACACCACTGTGCTGTGTACCTCTGCATCCATGGCCTCCTTCAGTTTGTGTATGTGCTGCGTGATCGCCTGCAGGGCAGCTTCCTGAGCTCCAATGGCCTGCAGAGTCGCCTTAGCTGAGCTGGCCAGTGACTCTTCAAGATTGGCTGATACAGCTGCAAGACAGGCAGGCAGGCAGACAGACGGACCGTCAGACAGAGAGAGACAGACAGACAGACAGACAGGCAGAAAGACAGACAGACAGGGGAGATACAGTTCAACAGCCCCACAAACCTCCAAAATAATCATATGGTTGAATTAAAAACTGAATTAACCGCCTTCACGAAGGAGGATTTACTGCGGTTGGATTTGCATTAGGTTTAGATAGATGTACCTGTGTGTGTATCACTTTTATGAAAATCATGTTATCAATTGTCTGTACTGTGTGTGTGTGTGTCATGGCCAGCCTACTTGCTAAAATGTCCTGTTCCTCCTGGTCTTGTTGAGCCAGCCTAGCTGCCACTTCTTCTACTGGGCGTTCTTTCATTGGTTCTGTTGCTGCAGGGTGAACTGCCGCTGTCACTGGTGTGTCCTTATGGTCGTGGCACTCTTTGCACTCCTCTGAAGAAAGCACGCACACACACACACACACACACACACGGAGACACAACTCAACACACTGAGTTATTTAGCCTATAGTGCCACCAAATGAAGGATTAGTGTTTCTAAAGGGTGAACTTCTCAAAGGGCCCAGGGGTGGAGATGTGTTACCTTTGACTGTTGCTGCCTCTGTGTCACATGGAGCAGGGACTGACGGGACCTCGCCGATGGCGGAGATGATATGAGTCGCCTCTGCTGAAGCCTCTGGATGGGACACAGATACAAAAAACGTCCAGGCAGTTGGTTGCATGTACATGAGCATGTGTGAGACTGGTGGCAACTGGGTGCTCCATCATGATGCTCAAGTTTTTTTGGAAAAGAAAAAAGTTATAAAAAAAAAAAAGAATTTACAAATGTTATAAAAGTTCGAATTAAAAATAGATTTAGAAAAAAAAATGACGGTCAACACGTGTCATTTAAAGCCGGAGTGCGGAACTTTTACATATCAATGTAACACTATCGCTTAAGTTTTAAATCTGTGATGACATTTTTTTTTTTTTGGCAACAAACAATTGGTTTGCCAGAGCTGAAGACTGGAGCAACTGTGCTGAGTAATACAGAATAGGCTACAGCAAACAGGGCCTATGACAGAGCCTATGGTAAGAAAAAAAAAAAAAAAAAAAACTACGAAGCTCCAGATAAAAAAAGAAAATAAATAAAATAAAATAAAGGATGAAATGAAGGATTACAGCCTAAAGAGGAAAGCAATCGATGGCAAGGACAAACATGGATGGCACTTTATGGCATTGTTTTGGAAGTTTGGAAATTTCTCTGTATGTTTGCAACTATCTCTTGCACTGTTTCTATTTCTGTTTAGGCTTAAATACAGACTCATGAGAATCTGGATGAATAAATGAAATTTTAAGAATCTAAATTTGAAAATGCAGTTGCCACCGTGTCGCCGTGTGATACCATCTCTGTGTGTTGCCCTTAATGGTTTCATCTCTAAATTCATGTCTACATTTCTAAAGCGAAACGATGCAGCATCACAGCGTTCTAGAGGAAAGCTACGGTACGACAGAAGACAGCTTACCCTGAGGCATCTCTGTGGGAGCAGAAAACAACAGAGTGCGCCTTACATCCTCTCAAACACACACGCATGATAACAAAAACAACTTGCTCATGGAAAGAATGTGATCATGGCAGAAAGTAGGAGGTAATACTGCAATGTACAAGTGTACAACTGAGCGACTGCTGTAACAGCAGTGCCTGACAGACGACTTTTACCCTCTATGCTCTGTGCAGGCTGTGCTGGGACAGGACTGGTCTCTTTGGCTGGACTTTCTGCTGCCTTCTTCGCCGACTTGGCTTTGGCTGCCTTCATGTCTTTTTCCATCATAGAAGGAGGCTGGGCCTTCTCCATCTAAAACAGCAGAAACAGCAGCCATTTTAACTGAGGCCTACTAACTCAGAGTGTATCTGTGCAGACATCAGGCTGATGTCCTGTCAGCACAAAGAGTGCGGAGGAATCAGTGTGCAGACATCAGTCATTATTACAGTAGCTGAAGTGTGTTCTACTGAGTACCACTTTTATTATTAATGCTGAAATGTTTTGCACATGTACATTCAGGCCTAAAAAAAAAAAAAATCTAGCTGTACCAATGTTTTAGTCATTTTACATTTGCAAAGGAAAATATATCAGCGGCCCTCAATTTTTTAACCAGAAAAGGTGTTTGCAGTTTAGCCAGTAATGTGACTTTACACAATTCAAAGAAACAGCAGTGTTGCTCACTGGTTGAAAGTAGATGAAATTTAAGTTCCCAGGATAAATTGTAAGAAGCACTATCATACTGGTATTTACTTGATGTACCTAAAAGCAGACTGGAATGAATTTGGGACATCACTGACATCAGGACACTGTAATCTGAATACAGTCTGATCTAATGATAAATAGATCCAAGCTGAGCACAGCTCATTGTCCAGACACGCTGTGAATCTTTCCTGACCTGCTTCTTGACTGGAACGCCGCCATCTTGGGACATGGGTCCCAAAGCCAGATTCAGCAGCCAGTCAGAGTAGGGAACATTGTTCTCCACGGCCGCTCTGAACTTGTGGTCCCATTTGGCGTAGAGTATTGTGCCTCCGATGCCACCGCCTACTGTCACCAAGCCAGCAGCAACCACTTTAGAAGCACCACTGTGGTTGGAAGAAGACAGCAAAGGATCGATATGAATCTGAGGTCAATATGTGAAGGGTTGAACGTAACGTGCAAGGTCTTCATTTGATTAATATAAAATACTGCACAGTTCATCTCTGTACTTGGTGTATTACCCGCTCTCTCCTGATGTGTAGTGCCGGCAGTGTTGCAGATTGGTTAGAGGGATTCTCCCACGGCTCTTCTAAAGAAAGAGCAGGAGAGGAACAAGGACAGAGTGAGTGAAGAGGAGAGAAAATCAATACAATTAATGTTACACCTCCAACATCTCAAACACACACACACACACACACACACACAGGCACACACATCCACTATTATGTGTGGTAGATTCAATCCTGGCTAACTGCACATTACTCTTGGCCTAAAGCAAAAGCCACAGCTGGAGTTTGATGGTCTGAGAAACAAACAGCTCTACAACCCTGAAGTCTGACCTGTGGAAAGCTCTGATTTTGCTAGATGTTTTTTTGTTTTAAATATGAATTGAATGAATTTGGAAATACAGCTGTGTTGTGCATGCCTGTGGAGGCTTTGTCAAACAGATCATTTTTAATGTATGGGCTAATGGTTCACTCTCAGGATTTTGTCCTGGAGAAAGAAGAGCAACAAGCAGCACATCCCACTTGTGCAAACACAAACTCCACGATAACAAAAGCTGCTGCAGACAGCTGATCCAGCTGTGCAGCCGTCAGCAGAGCCTGATGTCAGAAGATGCTTCACAGGGAAGGATGAGTCATTCTGCTAAAAGCCAGGAAAAGATGTTTCCTCACATCTCTCAGCTGATGGCTGAGACAAAAGAGACAAAGTTCAGAGTTCTCTTTGCCATATTTGTTTGATATGTTATATGTCCTGGTGCTGTTTAGAGTCTCTGTCACACAATTTGACTTTGGTAGAGAGTAGAATCTTATTGCGTTCAGCTCTACTAGATGTTTTTAAAGAGGTGATATAAAAATAGTTGCCAAACCTCACTCTCAGAAATATATCCATCATTACTAGATTATGTCAAGCTAGCACAATTTTCACTGAAAACAAACTGTAATAACCAGAAGAAACTGTTCTTACATGATGCACTATTACATTGTTGTTATATTACAGGCAAGTCACTGAAAGCATCGCGAGTCTATATTACATATTTTTTATTACACTATAGTGCGCAGTGCCCATCATCCACAGAATGACATTCTCAGCTTTTACCACAAGGCGGAACTAGACGCCCGCAAGCCAGTCGTGTGTGCTGTGAAGCCCCTGGGCTCAGTCCTAGTCCCTCCAGGACCGCGATAGTTAACTTTCACCAAATGTCACTCCGGATCTTTTCACACATGGAGCCGACAAATACAAGCACATTTGCGGGAGTGACGTTCCGTATTGCGTCGGTAGTTTCGGGCAGAAATGTGGCTAATTTAGCGCCGCGGGCAAACACGAACCGTTAGTCACTTTTTAAAATGTTGGTCTTTTTCCTCTTTTGCTGACACGAAGTAACAAAAAAAGAAGGGACACCCCACACCACTACCCAAAACACTTAGCTAAACTCGTTAGCCTCCTTCTTAGCCATCTGTCACTGGAAGCTAACCAGTTAGCTCTGACATTGTGCTCATGTCAGAGCTAACTGCTGCTACTCATCGGCTCTTTCTCTTCACTACTTCAGTAAAGAGTCTTGTTACTTCTACAGTCTAAAGTTAGCCAGCGGTTTAAGGTTAACAGTGCAACCTGTTCACAATGAAATCCGCTATGGCACCTTGAGCCAGGCTGTGGGTCACTGAATGACAACATGCTAAAGCCGACATGCTAGCTCACGGTGGGTCAGGGGAGGGTCGGCTGCGGCTCTTACCCGAGCTGTGGCATTAGCTCCTCTCAGACAAGCCCTCAGCATGGTCCTCAGTCACTTTATTCTCAAATCCTAATCGATTTAACCTGCACAGTAGCACTGACTCTGCTCTCCTCCTGTTCTCCCCTTTCCTTCTCCCTCTTCTTCTTGGTATTTCTTACTTGGTATAGTAGTTTGAACGCTAATGTGTGCAACACTGCCTCCCTCAGCCAGAGGTACAAATGAATGCAGGCTTCTGATCTGGAGAGCGACTGGAGATGCAGGGACTATTACATTAATCGATTAGTCGATCAAAAGAAAATGAATCAGTAATTGATTTGTAATCTAAGTCACGTTATCATGCAAAAAATATATGATTCCTACTCTGAAAGGTAAGAATTTGCTGCTGAAATGTCTTGATAAACATGACTTGTAATGATTTTACTTTCTATCGGTTGAGAAAATAATCATCAGATTAATCAATAATGAAAATAATAACTCATTGCAGTTTCAGAACAAACCACTGACAAACATCCGGTAACATGAAACAGACCCCCAGGTAGTTAATCTTCATTATAATCTCATTTTCCCATTTTCTGTGGTTTTGGTCTGAAAGCTAAGATTTGGCAGATACTCATGGTTTGGACTGCATGCAAATTACATTCACAGAATAAATTCAATGGCAATAACCTTAATCCATCAGATAGAATAGATATTTAAGTGCAGTTCTGGTGCTTCTGCAGCTGAAGTAACTGGACTAGTTCTAAACTTAATACAGCAGTACATATGGAGCAGTGGGTTGAGTGTTACCGCTCTAAAGCCTTGGCTACTGCCTGAACAAAGCTGACCTACTGTTTCAGCTCAGCAGCAGGCCCAGCTCTAAAACTACGTTTTAACCAATCAGTCACACCAGGACGACAGGATGAGTAACAACCCATCAAAGTTCTGATCAGAAAAGACAATGAGACATTCAAGTTTTTTTTTATTTGAAAGTCTTCACCATGAAAGAAACAGCAATAAGAAACACAGAAACATTTGTATTAAAAAACAACCCATGTAAAAATAAATCACAGCCCAATAAAACTGAAGGAAAGCTATTCAGTTTTTAAAATTCTCCTGAAAAAAAAAAAAAAAAATCTTGCCAATATGAATCATTAAAAGAAAAAGACCTTGCCTTTGGTTTGCCTATCCCCTTTTAACTACTTGGTGAACCCTTGGAGCTCAGTACAATCAGGGCATGCTTTAACATTTTCACCTAAGAGACATCAACACACCCGAATGTCTGCTGCGCCAGGCCACAGATTAGTGCTGTAAGTGTTTTTGCCAAGACTGAATCCTAAACCATTTAAACTGACGAGGCTTGATTTAACATGCAACTTGAAAACCACGTGACAACAGAAGACTCCCTGAGCAGATTAATAATCTGTGAAAGGTTCTAACATATGGGTTAAGAAGCACTAGTACAAATAGAAAAAAAAAAAAAAAAAAAATACTAAAGCTGGTACAGTGCTGAACCAATAACAACCAGCTGAGACACAGACACAGCGTTGTGACGCTGTGCAGATGCGGAAGTGCCTCCAGCGGACCAAGTAGCCAGTACCCGGAACAGACTCACTCTAAGTGACATGATGGACTGTGAGAGGTCAGTGTTGCAGGGAGATGGCTGAACCATCTGAGATGCGAGCGAACGTGCTGTAATGTTCTGGAGAAGGCCAATAACGAGCTATGGCGTGTCAGGCTCCACGGCGGTGTCCGTCTTCTGTATTTTAACAGGAGTACCTGAACAGTCCTCGCCCTGAGCAAGAAAGCACAAGAAATCAAGTTTAAAAAAAAAAAAAAAAAAACTGGAGACAGAGCTCTGACACAGTTGTTAGAGGTTTTTAGTCGATTTTTTTAGTCAATTTCTAGGGGATGTCATTCATCCATTATCAATGGAAACAATAATGTCCATATACTGTGTAGTGAAGTGTATATCTGCAGACAAATATGGCCAAAAAGACTGTGCTTATCCTCATGCTCTGGACGTGTATCAACTGAACACAGTACCAGTTCTTAGGAAACAAATGATCCTCCTGCACTCACAACAGCTTTAGATTAGCTTCAATTCTACTGCACACAAGTAACTTCATCAAACTCACCTCCAGTGACAAGCTGTGTGATGTGACAGAGGCTGGGGCATTCTGGGAGTCCGAAAGGGTTGGGAAGTCGAGCTCGATGTCCATTACATCATCAAGACCCAGCTCCTCACTGCAGGAACAGAGGACAAGCAAACACATGAATACCACCAACAGCTGATTGAGACAAAACGAGTCATTGATTAGCCAGTCCACAACTACTTTGACAATTCAGTAATTACGTTAGCCATTTTCAAACAAAAATAATGATAAACATGGAGTTGGTCAGACAAAAAAACTCATTAATCTTGCATGTTTCAACAATAATCGTTTTCCTACATGTTATCAAGGACTTTGTCTTGGCCGTCCTGTGCTGGGGGGTCCCAGGCGTGCAGTTTGACCTTCCATAGTTTGATCTGTTGGTCCCACGAGCGACGGCTGTACTTCCTGAACTTATTGGGAGTCTTCGGGTGGACGCCCGGCTGACGCATGTGTCTGGAAACACAAAAGGAAAGAAGGAAACATGGGAATGGGGAAACCTTTGTCATGTCAGCTTGGTTTTTAGTTCATCTACTCTTCAGAGATGATGTTGACTAAAGAACAAAAACTATTGATGGCTTTATTTTTAAATGCATTCTCGCTTTACTTTTAAAAACTGTACTGTAAACAACACTGTATATGCTCATAATAGTTTTAGAAGGTGTGTGTATATGTTTGTGTAGACCTACTTTGGAACTTCCTTGATGTATCGGTCGTAGGCCAGTGTGTTCTTGCCATAGTTGATCTGTTTCTGTCGCCGTAGCAACACAGCTTCATCCGTCTCGATGTTTTCTCCCTCTCTGGAGTCACAGCTGCAGCAGACAGACAGGCTTAGCCACATTCACACACATGCAGACTCCAACAATAAAGACACAACATGCTGCTATCCACTGTGAATGCAACCACCAAAAAGCAGTCTGTCCTGCCAGAAAGAGACAACATGAGGAGGAGACATACCTTCCAGAAGAGCCAGACGAGGTCCTTCTCTCTCTCTGGGTGACCTCTGCACCCAGTATCCTCCTTCTGTAACTGAACAGAATGCACACACACACAGTCAGTGAAGCCCGGCACTCACTAAAGGGCAAATTAATCTAAGACAAAGTCACTGAAATAAAAAAAAAAAGGTTGGTTACCGCTGCATGTCTCTATGTACATCCCTCTTCATCTCATCATCCTCTACCTGGCTGCCCCAGTCAGCCTGTCTACCACAGCGAGACACTGGGCCTGTGCTCTCTGGAGTGGTGAAACTAGGGAGGAAACACAAGGGATAGGGAAATGGAAGTCTTTGATGGAACAGTAATAACACATGTACTTTTCCTCTGGGATCACTTCAGATACGTGAGAATCTTACTAACTTCCAGATATAAATGTAAATCTACTTGTATTGTAGGCAAATAATAATGTTACCTGGCAGGTCTGTTGTCAGAGTGCCTGTAGCTGCTGTCGGTGTGTTTGCCGTTTTCTCTGTCACCACCTTCCTCCTCTCTGTTGGCCCGCAAGCTTCCATCAACCCCTCTCTTCCTGCAGTGGGACCACCGACACCGACTGCTCCTACGCAGGGAAGACACAAGAAGGAACTGGATTCAAACATACAAGCATAAGTTCGGCTACATTTTGATTGCTCTTCATTACAAGCATATCTCAAGAGAACCTTTCTACATGTGTTGAACAGGACTGCGAACAGGAAAACAAAACCTTACATGAAAATGAAACCTAACAAAGCAGCTTTGATTGGGCAAACAATACTCAGCAAAGTTAGCCGTTTGTGGGCGCAAACCTGGTTTTAAGGTTCAGCTTAGAATCGGGTTTATGGAAAGGGGCTATGGAGTGTCCTCACCACTACTGTAAGACAAGAATGTGTGTTTGTTTTTTTTTTTTCCCTAAAACCTCTTGGTCCTGATCTGCTAACTGTCAATGAGCCGCGCTGTTACAGGTTAGGATCTGAGAACGTGTTGCTCTGACAACAGTCGCTGATTCTTAAAATATTTTCACGGTTAGAGATTTTAGATCAATTAAATATCGTTTAGACAGAGCTTCGGTTCGGTATGGCTGGATGCAGCCCCACTTAAGTCCGCTGAAAAGACATCCTTAGCTTACGAGGTTCTCCCGCCAGCTATACGAGCTACTCCCTATTGTTGTGACCATCTGTGTAGCCCCTCCATTATCTACCCGACCCTGTTCAGGGCATCTGTGTGGCTGAGGCCTGATCGTCACCACCGGCCATAACAGTTCAGTGGAATAGCGAATAAGTACAGTCAACAAAACCCCAGACTTTACTCTACTTTTGTTAGCTACGGTGCTCAGTTCAGCGCGGTTAAACAAGCTCTCGGCTACTTGCACACACAATGAGAAAGTACAAAGCAACACGGGGAACAACTTTGCAGCTGTCAAGTGTTTACCGCCTTTTTCTCAGCCTGTCTTCCCACGCCAACAACGACCAAACAATAACCGCCACAGTTCTAACGTCGTGTCCCCTTGTTCCCCCGAACAATCCAGAACCCAGTATCGTCTACTCCTGGGCTCCTAGCTCAAACCCCCTCCGAAACACAGGAAGCTAACCATAATGCTAGCGTAGCGCAGGCACAGCGTTATAGAAAGTAATTACACACACAAGTCTCCCAGAAATGAACAGCAAACGTGTTATGTAGTTAGACATATACGAGCTATTCTAGACTTTCAGCGAACCTAACACAGCCTCCCTCCCGCCCAGTGGATAGACACAATGGCAGCTCGTATAGACGGTGTCCGCAGCGGGTCAAACTACAGTCAAACGTACCTTTCGTCATACTGGCTACTGTGACCATCGTGTCGTCTGCCTCTGGTCCACTCAGACATTTTCACGATTATAACGACTATCCGGGACAGTGAAGTATCTCTGTAGTCAGCTGAGGTGCTCTCCCGTGGCCCACAGTCTACAAACACCCGCCAACACCGAAAGACGCGCGACGCCGAACAATCCAGCAGGTCAGGTGACCGGAAAGGGCGGATACACATGCAAATCCAACAGGCCCGCTGGAGGCGGGCGGTGTTTAAGAGCTGACGGTGGCAATAGGCTACGGGCAAGGACGGACACTTACCCACAGGCCTTACTGTTACACAGGCAGGACTGGCGTAATGTGAAGCACTCATACTCCTCAGCCTGAAGTGTACAGACTTAAATTTTTTAAATTTGAATTATTTATATTTTCTCAGTTTGAGATTTTATGTGGACCCAGGTACACTGAGCTTGTGAAGGGTGAAAAATAAAAATGTTAGTCAACAGGTATGATTATTATTTCAGGGAGCAGAGTGACAAGCAGGAGCGACCCAGGTTAGGTTTACAAGCTGAGGGAGCTAACATTCTAAGCATCAGTGAACTGGTCTTTTATCAGGAAACACATTTAACTTTAAAGGACCAAAATGAGATTGAGACATTTATGGGTTGTGTTTTACTCCACTTTTAATTTTAAAACTTGTAATTTCCAGTCACTAATAAAGTTTCTGAATCAGGTGGACCACAGAGATTCTCACCATTTACTTTCCCTTTTTTCATATGTTCATCACTCATATACCAGATCAGATTCTTTTGTTAGGTTTGTTGCCTTTAGTTCTCATATTAGTATATTAGTAGAATATGAGTATTATTGAAGCTGATACATGTAATGATTATGCCAATGATTCATGTCCGGGATTCATAACCGGGTTAATGTTATTTTGTAATGCAAAAAAAAAAACGTGTTGCAGTTTTGACAACTCAGGGGAAGAAAGGGGATGTTGTTACTTAACTTAATGAAAGTCATTCTTTTAAGCAACATGTTGAAAACCTTGTGAAGAAACTCACACTGAAGTTGATTACACCGACTTGATACACATGAAGGCATCATAGGTTGGACCCATATGTTGTTTATCACAGTCGATTAAGAGCTGACACCAACTTAACAACATGAGCATATCATTGTTCACTGTTCTTCATACTGGGCTGGTCATTTCCCTCTCTGTGTCATATATTTTCATTAATAAAGCCATTCTGGACAAACCCTCATTTCTTTCTAAACTTTTTTTTTTCCAACCATAACCATAGATCACAGGATACAGATCTGCTGTCAGTCCCAGCATACAGGGAAAGATAACTTTCATGTTTTCTGCTCCAGACATTTGGAACAGTTTGCAAAGGCAAATTAAACTGAAGGACTTGGCTTCTCAGACTGAATTCAATATAAATGCTGCGATGAATGATTCCTTTACTAGTTGTTCTTAGCTCGTTTAATCTTTCTTAATATTGATAGTAGTGCTGTAACTTTCTCTATTGTTTGTATATTTGAGCCTGCACACATTGTCACCTGGTTATTGGTGTTGTTTTATTTGTATGCCTGCTGTTGTGTTGTCCTGTCTAAAACTTGTGATGCAGCCGTCCCAGCCAGGTATCCTTTGGAAAAGAGGCTGCCAACCTCAATGGAATTTACCTTGTTAAATAAAAGTGGAATCATCTCTTATCACTCTAGATCTCTTGATAAACTCAGTTCAGCTTTTGAATAGCATGACAAAACACCAAGGATTAGGAAAGGATTTATTCACAAGTAAAGATCCTAGGGTGGGTTAGCACATCTACCCTGTGGATGAGAGCTTTTTCTGTCCAACGTGTAATCATTTTTTAACTTTATAAACCAGCAAGGTGTGTTTTTCATGTGGCAACAACAACAACAACAGCACTTCAGTTCATGGACTCTCCTGTTGTTACCGAAGGTTACTGGGAGGGGGGCGCCATTTCCCGCACGGGAGACCTCCTCTGTCCCCCGTAGCGACGGCGGACGCTGTCTCCTGATTGGCTGCCGCTACATCCTGTGTTTTCAGGCCTCGTTAGCCGATGCTATTTTAAAACCACTCTTCCTTAGAGTGCAGTGGATTAACAAGCCAGTCTCAGGAAAGGCCTAAGTCACTAATAAGATTCGGTCAAGAGGCGAGTTTGATAAACATGAAAAGCAGACTCGGAGAGAAGTAGCCACCGGGTGCTAGCTCGGTGGTCTGAGCGCTGCTGCTCCCGGCGACAGGAGCTCTCCTCTGTGGGATTGTTAGCGCTGACAGCGACCGGGGTGGGGAGAGAGAAAGGACCAGCTTCATTCAAGAAAAACACAAGCCAGGGTCCGAACCGGTGTGCCAGGATGCCCCGGGACACAGGGACGGATGTCTGATGCGGAGTAAGAACAAACGCTTGATCGCTGTGAGGAAAGAGAGGGAGGATCATCATGATTTCTAAGTTCATTATGTGCTCTGAATATGAACTGTGGGTTTGGAAAGGAAGATGGCAGATAAATGGAGTGAAAAAAAAAAAAAAAAAAAAAAAAAAAGTGCGGTGTTTCCCTTTAAAATGTGATGTGATGGGAGTAAACAGCAGCGTAAAGTTGAAACAGTGAAGTACAAGTGGCAGGGTTTAGTCTCTGAAGCAGCAGAGCAACAGTAACGGTGTCCACGCTGCCTGTCCACAGCTCCGGGGGGGTTTGTCTGGGATGGATCACAACAACCCAGAGATACTGAAAGATCCTTATGGAGAGCCTGGTCTGACAGCAGGTGACACACACACACACACACACAGGTGATAGTGCCATATTTTGCTGCAGATGCTGGATTTTATTTTATTTTATTTATTTATTTGGTCTCTCTCTTTCAGACTGGGAGACTTCTGAGTCCTTCTGTCCAGAAAAGGAGCAGGTTAGTTTGAATGTCTGTCTTTGAATGACATGTCTGTCTAATATTGCTTATTATTTAAATAGCTTTAAGTTCCACTCACATATTATCTTAGTGAAGAATTAATTTCTAAAATAAGTCAATAATAAGTTTTTGAACCTTCTCTTTTTGTCTTTCAGAGGAGGTGCCTGGGGACAGAGGACGTGGCTACTAATGGTACGATGTCTACGTGCGACAGCTGCTGATGAAGCGGTCGTTCTGTATTCTCTTATCAGCCGCTGTCCCAAATCCATTCTACATACTAATTCTATACAGTTCACTAATCATCATAGTACACTAACAGGAAATGATGCAAAATGTGCAGTGTATTTGAAATGTCTCCTCAAATTAAAATTCACAAATACACAGCAGAGTGTCTCTTAAAAATGATTCCGTAGTTTCGTCTTCTTGGCTTGTCTCTCCCTTGTTTGTCAGTTGTCTCTTTCAGTCTCTCCAGTGTTGTAAATCTTCACTCCCTGCTCAATATTGGATGTCGTCTCCTTCCAGGATCCTGGTCACAGAGGTCCATCTCCCGTTCTCTGCAGCGAGCTGAGACTTTACTCAGGAGCACCTTTAATCCCAGCCTGAAGTGGCTGTTCCACGGCCGCAGTCAAGATGAGGACGCGGAAGAAGGAAATTTTGTCGTTGCTCACAACCTGGTGTCCCGGTCCTCTGCACGTCTCCTGCATCTGCAACAAGCTCTTCTGACTGTGGCGCCGCAGTGGCAGCCGGTCGGCGGCACACAGGTGGGGTCTCCCCAGGTGAGTCTGAGCCTTTAGCACTCAGAAGACGCAGGGAGAAGACACAGAGTCATAATGTGAGTCTAAGGCTGCCTCCCCTCTCCTCCTCCCCCTGTCAGGTCTGTGTTAAAGGCCTCCCATCAGAGGGTGGTGTTCTCCTCCTTCCCTCCTCCTCCTCCTCCTTCCTGCAGGGACACTACAGAACTCTGTGTAGACTCCTGGAGCAGCGGTCCCTGCTGCTCTTCGTACACGAGTACACCAGGAGGGCTCGTCTCACGGCAGCGTACATATCGAGAGTGAGCCACCTGCTGGAGGACCAGCTGAAGAAATCACAGCTGACACTTGACCAGGTTAGGCTGGTCAGACAGACAGACAGACAGACAGACAGAGACAGACAGACAGACAGGCTCTCATACAGTAACTTTTTAAAGGATTCCTCTGGTGATTATTCATAAACACAAATATCCTCCTCTCCTTTCCAGACCCCATCAAACTGGTCTTCATTCAGGGTTGGTCTTGGCTCACTCAGCCAGGAGCTGCGAGTCCATCTAAACCACTGGTCTTGTCTGTTCTCCAAAGTCCAGTCTGACCATTATCTGAGGCTCGCTCTGGTCCAGCAAACCAGGCTGCTGCTGGAAATCAGACAGACTCTGGACTCACTTGGTCTGCAGGCCCTGGTTTTGATGGAACAGTGTGTGTATGTCATGCTGTCTGCTATAGCCCGGACTGAATTAGACACTGTACCAAGAGAAGTCCTGGAGGATATTTTAGCTGGGACAGACATGTATAACCAGGCGGTGGAGGAGCAGCGAGCGCAGCACAGCACCGCCCAGCAGAGGGCTGCGGTCTTGCATCGAGCACATTATCGCACTCTGGGTTCTGGTCTTCCAAACAGCCGAGAGCGTCACCCTGCCACTTTCTCTGTCAAAGAGCTGACAGGGATTTTAGCAGCGCATCATGCAGACATGGCAGCCAAGCAGATGCAGCGCTGGGCCTCTGCGCAGAGCTATCAGATCTGTCAAGTCCACAACAACACGGAGGCCTGTTGGAGTTCTCTTAATTCCTGTGATCAGCTGCAGCACACCGACCTTATTTCATCTCCTGTAAACCATCAGCCCGTTCTGCATTCACCCTCTCATCACACCTGCCCACCTGCTTTCGTCCCTGACCTCATCCATTTGGACTGTACCGTCTTGGAAAATCACCATCCTATATTAGTCAAGTCCACCTCTGTCCAACATAGAGCAGAAGGCTCTAACAAAGACCGAACCAGCCAGTGCCAAACCTACACGTGCCAGACCTGTCGAGCCCAGACCAGTGTGGACGCGTTGAACTCAGCCCAACCCGGTGGAGAAAGACAGAGCAGTTTAGAAAACTGTAAACCGCCACAGAGCGTTTCACCCTCTTCAGACTCCTCCCACCATCTCTCAGCCCTGCCTCTGTCACATGTTTGCCAACAGGAGTGCTCCTCGGTAGAGTTACTTTTTCAGGTGCTGGTTTCCTCCAGTGACCTGCTGGCTCCCCTGGTGTCGCATGCGTCTACGCCAGAGGCACCAACGGAACAACTGCTGCCAAATACAGTAACAGATCTGCTATCACCAAACGGAAAGACCGACCCATTGATTTCAGCTGCTCCGATCATAAATACGGCCGATTCGGTGGAATCGAACAACAGACTGAGAACAGAACCGAACAAGGACCGCGACCCGGGCGGAACTCAGCCGGAAATTACGCGCAGGGTAGAAGCCACTGGCAGGTGATGTCACGAGCAAAGTGAACGTTGTGTTGATTGTTTTCATTTCATCATTTTCAAAGAGGCTTCTTTAGTTCAGAACGAAGGATTTGACCACACTGACACTGCAGGTACGGGCTTTCTTTTACATCTGCACTCTGTTTGTGTCCTTCAGCCCAGATTTTCAGGAGACTGGACACCCAAAGAAAGAGGACACCGTGGGAGCAGAGGAGTCCACAGTGGAGCCAGACCGCGTTCGCTGGCCTCACTCGGTTCAGTGGTTGGACCTTGGCCAGTCGCTGGTCTTTGCTGATCTGTTTGGACAGTACCGCTCCCTGCTCTGGACTCTCTGCAGCAAAGCCTTGTGGCTGCAGATGCTTGCACCACAAGCAGGAAACACCTCGGGAAGCATCAACCTCCAAGACGACCACAGACGGTTCCAGATCCTGCACCGGATCAGTCAAGCCTCAAAGTCCGGTAAGAAGATTAAACCCGAGCTTCCGTACAGAATATCTAAGTCACATACAGCTGCTGCTGCAGCAAGTTGCTTATCTCTCATTCAGCTGATCACTTCCTTCTACACCGTGTCCAGTGTTCTGTGTGTGTGTGCTTTTATTTTATGAACACTCTGGAATGAAATCCACATCACTGGCCTGTCTATATGTCAGCTCTGGGTTTTTGCGCTGTCTGTTGCAGATCTGGTTCCAAAGGAGTGCAGAGCCATGCTGGAGGATTTCAGTCTGAATCTCTTAGTCCTTACAGCACATGCTCAGTGGGACCATGGTTAGTACACACACACACACACACACAATCATTACACCTGGAAGTGGACGTCAGGTTTTCATTAAAGGTGTTCTAGAAATGAACCTCAGCCTACAGATTTATAGACCTGTCTCTGACGCATTATTCTGAGATGCTGTCTCTCACACTGTCTGTCTGTCTGTCTCTGTCTTCAGTGTTGTGCAGAAGTTTAGGTTCAGCTCTGAAAGATAAGTGTCTCACAGATGTGACGCCGTCATCGAACCAAGATGGAAGCGTGGTGATTTCAGTGACCATGGAGCACTTCCTGCTGCTGTCCCCTCCTCTCGTCTCATCCCTGTGCTGCCATCACTCAAACAGCAGGGCCTCAGGTATGTGTGTGTGTGTGTGTGCGCGTATGCGTGTGCGTGCATGCTCCTCTTCATTTGCTGTGTGTTGCCCGGTCTGGAGCAAACAGCTGCTGTTGACAGTGAAGCTGAATCCACTCGCTCTGCGTGTAGCACTTAGCTCCACACAGGCTTGTTGGTGGGGGAGGGACAGTTTGTAAAAGTTCTGGGTCATCTTATCTAGAAAGGTGCTAAATAAAGAAATAAACTTACTGAAGTAACTTGTGCATTTTAAGTGTTCAGCCCATCTCTCCCTCTCCCTGTCTCCCCAGGGCCTTTTAGCCTCCCCCCTGCCAGGCTCACTCTCCAGAGACGGACTCTTAGCTTGGCGTTGGCCACAGTGCAGCTGTCCACGGTCTGGGTCATGTCCAAGGCTTACCAGTTCCTCTCATCATGGAGCCTCAACAAGTTCCTGCTTATCACACAGGGGGACCTCAAAGTACGGTTCTTATGCACATCATGCCAGAGGACCCATCATGTATTGAATCTAATTTAGCGAAGTGTGTTTGCGTCGTGTCCTTTCTTTGTCTCTGCAGGCGATGAGAGAGCCATTAGAGACGATGGTGCATCAGACTAAGCCGCTGATGGTGAACTCAGACGCTGACCATCATTCAGCTCTTCATCACCACAGCCAGCGTCTGCTGAGGCAGCAACTGGAAGCACTTGACAGAACTGTGTCTGAGCTGCAGGTGACTCTCTCTGACTCATTCTGCCAGTCTCACGGCCACATTAACCTCCACCACCACCGCTGGTGCCTCCATTTTTACTTGCAAAAGCAGTGGAAGCCGTGCTTAGCTTTGTTGTCAGGATGGTATATTCCATTAATCCGGATGATGTGGATTAGAGAACAAGAACAGCAACACATCAGATGTGTTTGTCAGATTACACACAGCTGAGCAGAGGCAGATATAATGGAGTCAACTGACCAAAAAAATGATCTCGACTTGGTGCCAGGGTCACGGCTGACAATAGGAGCAGCTGCTAGAATCATAATTCTTCTTCCTCTGCTCTGCCAGCGACAATATCCCACGGTAGCAGTAGAAAGATTTGCCCTTTCTTCCATTTTACCACCATAAATATGGACCTCTGTGAGGAGGAGAGTGTAGCTGTCATCTGACCCTGATATCGCTTGCTCTGTGTCCATCAGTCCTTCTCCTCTCTGGTGCTGAAGATCTTCTCCAGTGACTGCAAGAGGATGTCAGGGGAGATCTTTGAACAGACCATGCCTTCATCTGTACACTGGAGACCCAGCCACAGGACAGGTACTGAATTCTGAATTCAGTTATTAACGTGCAGTCTGGGACATAAACTCACACAACACACACTGAAAGTAAGACAGAGTAAGTGATCCTCTGCTTTTACCTGCATTTATGAAAACATCTGTCTTAAAATATGCTCAGATCTTCATCTAAGTTCCAATCACCAACAAACACAATCTATTGAACCTAGTCACACAGAAATCGTTGTCTTGTTCTCGTCCACCTTAAAAGTATCATTCAGACATTCACAGTGTAGGCTGGAAAAAGTCTGTGAACCCTGAGGCTAATGACACCAACAAAGGCTAACTGGAGTCCAGTCAGTGAAACCAGAGTGGAGGTGTGTGTGTTAGAGCTACTCTGACTCTATGTCTGATGATATCTGAGCTGAAAGCAGCTCTGCAGGAAGAACCAGGCCTCACCTGGTCCAGAACTCCTCCTGAACATGGGGCAGGTGTGTTTGTTCATCACTGTAACTGCAGCTAAAAAGCAGGGAGGGACTGCTGGCAAATGAGAGTAGCTAGCTTTAGGAAAACAGCTTAGGGCTGGTTATTGTTCTTCTGTGGTGGCTTCTCTGGAGTTCCCAGTGTCAGTACTGTTCCCAATTGTTGACATATTTTGAAATGAGTTACGGGGTCAGACATTTCAGTTAATCTCCATGGTGACCAAGGTGTCCAAGTGATTTCTGTCAGTCAAATATCAGAAGTCATGATTTCTTGATTCGGTAGATCTCTGATCTCTGCTTCAGAGGACACACAACAACAACAACTGTGAACAGACTGAGCAAAAGACGCAAGAACTTCATATTATTTCTTTTGATTTCTGATGATTGTGCATTTCTCCGATGCCGCACAGGTTTTCCCAGCAGTCCCAGTGAGTACGCATCTCTGGCAGCTCAGACTGTGATCGGTCAGGTTTTAGAGAGCGTGGCACCGCTGTCCGACGACGCCCGTGTCCAAGCCCTGAGCATAACAATGACAGCTTTCTTGGAGGCGTGGATGGAACACATCCTGAAACAGAAGATCAAATTCAGGTATGTTTTTACATCGAACCACAGTGTTCTCCACCAAATCCATGACCCATGGAATGAGCCTCTCCTGTAAGCGTGTGCATGTGAGACGTTGTTGAGTCTCTGAGCAGTGTTGTGCTGTTGTTCCTCCTCAGTGTGCAGGGAGCCCTCCAGCTGAAGCAGGACTTTGATTCTATCAGGGAACTGATCCAGTCGGACAAGTACGGCCTGTCAGCTGAACTCCACCAACGACTGCTCAGCCTTCGGTATCACATCCCGCCTTGTAACTAACCAGTGTTTCCCCAAGAATATTTTTCAGCAGCGGTGCTGTCATGTTCTGGTATTTCCACGTGTTCTGTGTAGAAACATCTTAAAATGACCTTTGACCTTTTCATGGTCGCCCCGTCATGTTTGTTGGGCGCTTTTGACACTCAGATTATTGATTACTGATTTTATATGATTATTAACTCTTTATGTCAGTGCTGTTCTGTGTCTGAAATTCAAGCATGAATGCACAAGTGAATTTTAAACAAACCCTCGTTAGAAAGTTTCAAATCAATCAGGTTGATTGATATGTTTGGTGAGCAGTCCTTCTCTCTGTCTTGCAGGGTCTTTCAACAAGTGGACTCAGCTGTGGTGTGTCTGCTCCAGCAGCCACAGGCCAAACCATACCTGCAGTCCAGAGCCTGGGAGCCTTTCACACGCTGTTGTGAGTGAATGAAGTCTGGAGCTTTGAAACCTGATACAACTCTAGTTTGGGTTTAGTTTCTTTTCCCATGTTGCATTTCTCTGTCACGGCACCAGCTTCCTCCAGGATGAACCCTGGTGTCCACCATGCACAGCTTTGCATCGTGTTCCGGCCCCAATGTTCGGTGTCAGTGAGTCAGTGACCTCTGTGTGTCACTCTGTCAGGTCCAGCCACCAGAAGCAGAGGCAGCACTGATGCAGCAGTGGGGAGCAGTATAACCAACCTGAGGTGTATGGAGGACGAAGACCTGACTCAGACTGATCCCTCTGTTGTGACCACTGAGCTCCCTCCGGTGGACCCATCCACCCCCAGAGAACCCTACCTCGCTCCAAGGTACATTCTTATAGCTTCCATCTTCTGGTGTTCTGTTAATTGTTTTACTGGACAAAAAGCAGGGACTCAGCAGTAAGACCTGTACACTCTTGTGTGTTTTGTTTCCCAGTCTGGCTCTGGGTGCTGCTCAGCAGGAGTGGTTGGACCTGAGGATCCACAGCAGCACTCGTCGTTGGAGGCTGCCGGGACTGCAGTGTCTCTCTAAGTCTGAACCCTGAGAGCACACACACACACTTCACAGCAGTCTCTCTGCTTTACAGGAAATATCCAGTAAAAACACTAAAACACTTTATTTTTGTTCTACTTTATTTATATGTATATTTTTTGCTAATGAGAACAATTTAAGAACAATGTAAAATTTATTTATTAATGAATCTAAAAAAAAAAAAAAAGGTTGTTTGCCTCAAACATATTTTCATATTCCTGAATTAAATGCGTTTTTATTCATAAACTTCATCATCGTGACTTTGTTTATTCTGCACACACACACACAATGGCTTAATCATATGACATGTCCTCTTTCTATCATGGCTAGATTCCTCTGCTCGGTGGCCCCCTGAGCATAGATGAAAATAAAATCTCCTACAAATAGAACGTAGCGGCATTTGGTGAATGAAAGCCCCAGATGAAGTCAGAGAATAGTTTAAGACTCATTTTTCCTGGTCATCCTGGTTTTATCTTTCACTGTACACTGCCACAGATAATGTCCATTCATTGTATTCAATTTTCAATTCAATTCAATTCAATTTTATTTATATAGCGCCTTCCACAATCAAAATTGTCTCAAAGCGCTTTACAGAGACCCAGAGCCTGACCCCAGAGCAAGCACTTAAGGCGACAGTGGCAAGGAAAACTCCTTTTAACAGGAAGAAACCTTGAGCAGAACCTGGCTCAGATGGGGACCCTCCTGCCGATGGCGGGCTGGGTGAAAGGAAGAAAAGGAGGAAGATAGGACAGCTAGGAATATCGATCATTGTAATGGGGAAGGAAAGAGTGGGAATAAAAAAGGGGTCTGGGACTTTTGGTTGAGATTTGTGCACCGAAACAGCGACGACTGCAACTCTGCAGCCAGCGTTTGAAGGATGATGTGGCTTTAACATGTCAACACTGGTCAGATTTGACAGGGGCCCACAGAAAACCATGAGTCCAACCACCATGTTTAGTAGCCTGAGCTACGTGGACAATGGTAAACTCAGGTGAGAAAGCTTCATTTGGTTGTAGGTTTTATCAGGTGATTTGTGGGATGCTAATTAAGATTTTTGTGATTCACTTATAAGTTGAGAGCAGAGGAGGGAGGTGGTGTCTTTGTTATACCCTGACTATCAGTAGTTATTCCAGAGGTCAAACCGTGGACACACAGAAAGACATGTACCAGTCAGACATCTCTGTGTTTTTTTTTTATCAGACAAGCAGCTCTGGGTTCAGCGGGGCCTACGCTCCGGAGCGAGGGGTGGGGGGCGCTAATGCACCTCATACGACGCTGGGTGCCAGTCGCTGATACCAACCAAGAAGAAGAAAAGGAGGAAGCAGCTGACGAAGAAACGTATCAGGAAGAGGAGTATGATAAACAGCCATGGCCGCACGGTGGTAGTGGACTGAAAGCAGTATGGAGAGCCCGGAGTTAAGTTTTACGTTAGCCTACATCGTCTTCTGTCTGTGCTTCGTGTTTACGCCCAATGAGTTCCGCTCGGCCGGCCTGACCATCCAGAACCTGTTTTCGTCCTGGCTGGGGAGCGAGGATGTGGGGTTCGTGCAGTACCACGTCCGGAGGACCAGCGTCACCGTGCTGGTCCACTCTGTGCTGCCTTTAGGTAAAACCTGACACTCGGACACACAAGGACCAGGGTTCGTGACACACTGTTAAGAGTCTGCAATGAAGTTACCGCCTCATATAACACACTACTTCTGCATTTTTATTCAATTCTAACTAGTCAGTTAATCGACTAATCGCACAAAACATACATTGGCACATGGGTCATCTTTTTGCCAGTTGATTATTAATATGATCCACAGGTCATATGCAGCTGACTGAGCTCAGCCAGCAGCCAGCGACCTCATCCACACACTCTTTGTTACCTTTCAGACCCAGTATGTCCAAAGTACAGAGAAGACAACAGTGAAAGTCCTCACATGATGTGCTTATGTCCATGGTGTTGTTCATCTCTCCAGGTTACTACATGGGGATGTGTATCGCTGCTCCAGAGAAAAACCTGGGATACATTCACCAGGTCAGCCTGTCTCTCTCTGTCTGTACATACTGGACACTGTGTGACACTGCATAACTTCCCACAATTCAGATTAGTCCATTTTGTAATGATGTGGTTAATGAGATTTGTTGTGGAGTGTAGCAATGAGGGAGATGTGGAAGTACCCACAGCCTCACAACAAGTTGTTCTGTCTTTGTCTTGCATGTCCATGTCCCATGGACAGCAGTTACTAAAAGGTCTCGGCGGTGTTGTCATGCTGTGTTTCATCAGGTGAGTGACAGCTGGAGAGCATTTCTCCTCCTCTCTCTCTGCCTCCAATTGGCCAGCTGGACCCTCGTCATCTACTGGTCCCGGCATCACTGGCACAACCACCCAATCAGCCGGTCCCTGCAAGCCCACGTGCAGCCGCCTCACTCCAGCTGGGGCCAAGTGGCAGCCAACATCAACACTGAGTTCCGACGCATTGATAAGTTTGCCACAGGGGCACCAGGGGCCAGAGTTATTGTTACTGACACCTGGGTGTTAAAGGTGAGTAAAAAAAAAAAAAACTCCAGGTTACGATCTGCGGGTCTCATTTATACGGCCCATGAACTACTTTAAAATTAAAGCTAGGTATATTAAAATGCAGTTCTTATTGTGAACACTAGGTGTCATTATGACCGTGTGTAGAATGCCATCAGTGGAGTCAATCTCCTGTGGGAGAAAGTGTGTAAAGTTACAGCAACCCATGGTGCTCTGGTCACGACAGGTGAGTGAAGACACCTGGGGCGGCTCTCCCGGTCTGCAGTGGTGACTATCTACCCACGGTGATCCAGACAAACCGCAAACCTGTGCATCACTGTCAGCTTTTAGGTCTTAAAAGACAGAAGAGAGACTGTGGAAGGAGTCTCCACCCGCAGCTTCTGATGTAATCACATACATCAAGTATGTGAGCAGGCATTTTCCCTGATACTGACCTACGGGATGTACTTCACCTTTGACCTGACCTGACAGGGGATCGCTTGGTAGCACTGTCAGGAGTTTGCACCTGTCCTCCTGCTGTTCCTACTGTGTGGGTTACATTGCCTGAATAGTGGACTTTGATTCATCAGGCGGATTCAAACATGACTTTAAAAATATACTAATGTTGCTTTGCAGTGTTTTTGTGTGTTGCGTTGCCTCCAACTGGCAACGCTTCTCTCCAGTAAACTACACCAAACATCACACCAACTTGCCTTCATCACGGGGCTGTGCCCCCAATTCATAGATTTTTATTTTGAAGGGATTGTAAATCAGGAAAAAGAAAAAAAAAAAAAAAGCTTTTGTAATTCCAACCCAAGCCTGACCCTTTTTGTGTGTGTCTCCAGGTGACCACCTATCACGTCTACATGGCCTTACAGAGAGACTGTCACGTGACAGTGACAGAGTCCAGGCAGCACCAGCTGAATCCAGACTCTGCCTCACCTGCACAGATCTTGACCCTAAGGGTGGAGAGCATCAACCCTGCTGTCAGACCCTTTGACATCAGGTGTGTTTCTGGAAGCTCAAGACCAAAATTGGTCCTGAGGTGTCAGGACAAAACAGTTTATGTAATGACAACAACAACAACAACAACAACAACAAAAAAAACAAGTCACTTTTCTACTGTTTGCAGACTCAACTCGACAGAATATGCTGAGCTCAGGGAGAAGCTGCGTGCTCCCATCAGAAACTCTGCTAATGTAGTGATCCACCAAACCATCAGCGAACTCTTCCTGGAAACATTCAGAGCTCAGGTGGACCTCAATCAGCCGTACAGGCTCCCCAGTGGACAGGTACACTCCTGTTTATGCAGCTGCTGTGCTCAGATGCTCGGATCACAGTTCATCTTAAAACACGTTCTCTGTCCGTACACAGGAGCTGGAGCCCTGTATCGGCTGTATGCAGGTTCCAGCAAACACCAAGCTGGTCAGACTGTGCCACACAGAGGGTGAGTGTGCGTGTGCGCGTGAGCACATGTGTACATGTGTGTTTGTGTTTTGGTTAATGTGACTGCGTCTCTTGTCACTGCTGTGTGTGTGTTACAGGAGCTGATAACGAGTCCGACTGCCAGCAGTGTTTCTGCAGACCAATGTGGTGTCTGTCCTGTCTGGGTCGATGGTTCGCCAGCCGCCAAGATCAGCAAAGACCTGAGACCTGGTTGTCCAGCAAAGTCCCCTGCCCCACCTGTAGAGCCACGTTCTGTATACTGGATGTCTGTGTGGTTCGCTGACAAGGACTCGCACACAGATCCAAACAGACTTTTTCCCAAAAAAAAACCTTTCATCAGCAGACCTCTGGAAGAGAAGGAGTGGACAGGACTGGTGTGAACTCTGTTATGTATCTGTTATGATCATTTAGAGAAAGGATAGAACACTATAAATATTTGGTATGAAGTGCAATGAGCAGTGTGACTCTTTGTTTTACCCACAGTCAGATCATGAATGTTTTAATGTTGTTTTACAAAAGCACAATTGATTTTGTATTTAAGTTCATTTTCCTCTTTCATGTTATCCTCCAACCACACGAAATGGATAATGAAATGGAAACAAAAAGAAAACCAAATGGCAGCATGGACAAAACCTGCTACTGGTAGATGAAGGGCATAACAGAAAGTGTAGAGTTAAAGGTCAGCTGAGCACTGGGTTAGAGGTATGCTGGGGGACAGATCAGTGCCAGCTTCACTCTTGTCATTTACACCTCTGAGGAAACCTTTAGAGAGGACAGCCTATAAGAAAGCAGCAGCTGCAGTTAGTGAGCTAAAGCCACTCTTTTCTGAAGGATGCATATTAAAAATCTAACACTGTAGATGAGCAATTGTTTTCGGTAGGAGTGAGAGTGGAGCATTATCATTCATTTAATCATCTTTCTCTTAAATCCAAACTCATACTCTTTAGCAGCTTAATAAGTTCAGGCTAGTTACTCCAGTTTCCTCCTGTAAAACCAAACATGACAGAGAGTTGTTTGCTTCGCAATGAATTTCAAAACTAAAACATGAACATCTGGTTTTTAGATTCAGTAGGAGATGCCCACATTTCATGCATGAACAGCAGAACAAATGATGTGTAGAGCAATGTTTGTGCAGTAGTGTGTGTGTCTGTTCTTCGGGTAGTTTACTGCCCTCATGTGGCCTCAGTAGGCTCCTGTCTCTGGAGGCTGGGTTGACGATCTGCAGTCACATCTATCATTTCTATCATTTTGCCGATGACGTGTGCTTGTCGACCTGTTCTTAACTCAGATCAATTCTGAGATCAATTAGGATTCTGAAATTTTACGTCAGTAGCAGATTGATTTATCATCTCAGATCTGAATGAGTTGTTACTCATGTTACTATAAGATAACTTAGTATGTGTGGACTTTTAATTACACCATTTTAATATTTCATATTTATTCAATTTAGGTATTTACAGTTAAACATGGAACATAAACCCCCAAGCCTTTTATTTCTGTTCTGCTTTTCCTTTCTATAAATCAGGGTGTAGGGTTTTTCTGTGCAAGATCTACAGTAAATTTGAGTGGTTTGAAACAGAATGTTGTGGTGGGTAAATACAGGTTACCCAAAAAGTGTTTCAGATATTTGTCCTCTGTACTGCAAACTTCATACGGTTACTGTCCATTCAAAGAAATAATCCGAATGCCTCTTCAGCCAGGAAGGAGGTCAGAAAGGTGAGGATGTGCAGGCAGAGAGCAGCAGGATGCAGGAGAGAGACTTTCAGCACAGGAAAGACAGGCAGCACAAATCATGAGACAGGACAGGCCCAAATGTAGGAGGGAGTTGTTACTGCTGCTGTCACACACAGGCCTATGTTTGTCCGGTCCAGTTTTCTCTGTCACAGAACTTCTTCAATCAGAGTCAAGTCTTATTTATATAGCGCCAAAGCAGCAAAGTTATGATGTTATTTACAGAGACCCAACTCTTTTCCCCAAGAGCAGCATTTGGACTTGGACAGCACTTAGACAGTGGAGAGGAAAAATTCCCCCTAACTAGTAGAAACCTTGAACAGAATCCGGCTCATGGTGGACAGAGAGAGGAGAGATAATAATACAAACAACTAGACAATTCCCCTGCGGGAAATCGTCTGTGTGTTATTCTGCTATTGTGTGAATTATTGTGCTATTGTGTGTCTGTGTGAGTGTGTGTGTCTGTGTGCATCTGTGTGAATGTGTGTCTGTGTGAGTGATTTATTGTATTGTGCATAGACGTGAATGACTAAGCCATATTAGCAAATTTATACTGTATTCTATTTCCCCAGGATTTTGGTTCTCCCTCTGCTCTTCTTTTCAAGAGCCCATATTACTTACAGATTCTCAGGCTGCCCAGTGCATGCTGGGATAGCTGCCTGAATCTTACATAGCAGTAAGTAAAGCCATATTAGCAAATTTATACTGTATTCTACTTCCCACAGTCCTTACAGCTGCTGAGCATGTACGTCTAGAGCTGTCAATGTTAATAAACTGCCAATAAATGGATTTTGGTTCTCCACCACATAAGTGGTGTAAGTGTCCACTGGAGACGTCTTCCTGATGAATTCAAGAGCCAGATGAAAGGACAAAGGAAGATCACCCTGGAGGAGGAGTGTACGGCAAGATAAGGAATTTCTGCACTACCTGGCAAACTACAAACGGAAAATGAAAGTTTTGATAGATGAAACAGCACTGATCTATAAAATCGACAGAGTGTAATCATTATGCTCAGAAGATTTTACCTACACATTACTGTGTGTTAAACTGGAATCATCACAACGGTGACATCTGTAGATCAAATGCTTTGTAAGAAAAAAACCTCTGTGACATCAACTACATGAGACAGTTCTGAATGCATTAAAATGCTCATCAAGACGTATTGTTTTGTAGTGCAAAAGAAACAGACAGTAATGGTTCACCTTTAATAGCAACATGGTGGATTTAGAGGAAAAACTGGCCTCTCACAATGGACTCTGAGACAAACAACTAAACCTGGATGACACAGGTTTCCATGGTGATGTTTGGCCCACCTAACATCTAAAACCACAGTGTCAGTCGGTTCCTGGAGAGTCTCAGTTATCTCACAGCTCCACTCCATCAAATTTAAAGACAACATGTTTACCTGGACCCCTCTTCACTCTGTTGGGGTTAAACGTCTGCCAACTGTGTGTTATTTGACTTTGGTGTTTCTTTGCCAATGTTTTAGTGACATTTTGTAAGATTTTGAATTGTTTATTAAAAAAAACGGTGCTTTGCTTCATAGCGCATGCAGCAGTTAGATGCAAAAAGTGGTCCAATTTTAAGAATACATGTGGGGGTATTGCACCATAAAGGGATGTTTTGGTAGCAGTCTCTTGTTTGGTAAACTAATGTACTTGGCCATCAAATGATGTCTAAGAATCTTGGAAACAGCGTGAATATTTCTGAGGACTTCACATGAAAGGTGCAGATAGATTACAGATTCTCAGGCTGCCCAGTGCATGCTGGGATAGCTGCCTGAATCTTATATAGCAATAAGTATAAGGAGCTGCTGTATGACTGCATGCACTATTTAATAAAGTCTATCTTCTTAAAACTGTGTGGAAAAGCTTTGAGTGTAGTTTTTATCAAAAAATAAATGTTAGAAAGGAATCAGTATATTAATCCTATCAGGGGAGATGAAGCACCAACCATGTTTCTTCAACCTTAATTTCATCAGATTATGAATTTGGGATGAACTCACTGACAAGGGCAGGTGTGATTGCTTGTATTGTAAACCTGTGTTCATTTAGTGGCGCTTTACTGCTGATTGACAGAGGCTCAGAGTAGAAGGTGGTCTCCACCCCACACTGCGCAGTGGTGGGAGGTCGTCTCATGACAATTAGGCCTCTGTGCTGCAGTTCACAGCCCATCTCTCAGTTCTAATTATGTCATTTATCATTGCCATGTGTAACTCACAAGATTAGCCAAAAACACATATTTGCCTGGTGATTGTATCCATTAACACTTTCTCTATAGTTTTTCTTTATTGGAACACAGTGTGTTGTCCATTTTCTTGTACTATGCTGAAAATTAAATTTGCACTTAATACATCTTTTAATCACAATCAACCTAAGTCTAGAGGAAAAAAATTTTTTTTTTTTTAAATTTAGGTAGAGCCCCAAGCCCCACAGCGGGGCAAGAAGCAGCACCGGAAGGGTTATGTTAAAGCTGAGAAGAACCTGGCAGCTCGCGACTTATTCTTTAGGTCAAAGTAGGCACTCAGATGGCTTTTTAGATACTTTACAACAGCATCTTCAAGAGATGTGTTTTTTGATGCTATAATAATAATAATAATAATAATACATAATACATCAAATTTGTACAATTGTACAATAATAATAATAATACATCAAATTTGTATAGTGCTCAAAGATGCTGGACAATGGAAGCAACAAAAAAAACAACAAAAAAACCAAAAACAGAGCAGTAAACAACAAATGATAACATTAACAGAAGTGACAAATGGTGGAGAGATGAGGTGGTTCAGGGGAATGCCAGAAGAAACAGGTGGGGTTTGAGCTGGGATTTGAAGGTCGGTAATGAATCTGAGTTTCTGATTTGCTGAGGGAGAGAGTTCCAGAGGGTTGGGTCGGCAGCGGCGAAGGCTTGGTCCCCCAAGGTTCGGTGCTTGGTTCTGATGATTGGGGTCAGGGTGTTGGAGTCAGATGCTCGGAGACGGCGGGTTAGGGAATGGCGATGGAGGAGATCAGTAAGGTGGGGGGGGGGCAAGGTTATTTAGAGCTTTGTAGGTGACGAGGAGGAGTTTATATTGGATACGGTATTGGACAGGGAGTCAGTGGAGCTGTTTGAGAACGGGGGTGATGTGGTCTCTGGAGTGAGTGTGAGCAACTGGGCAGCTGAGCTCTGTATGTATTGAAGTTTATGAAGGTCGGTAGAGGGAGGTCCGTAAAGAATGCTATTGCAGTAGTCGAGTCTGGAGATTATGAAAGCGTGGATGAGTATTTCTGCAGCGGAGTGAGAGAGGGAGGGACGAAGACGGGCAATGTTGCGTAGGTAGAAGAAGGATGTCCTGGTGATGTTGCTAATGTGGGATTTGAAGGTGAGGGTGGGGTCCATTGTGATGCTGAGGTTTTGTACTGAGGGGGAAGGGGTGACATTGTGACCGTCGATAAGGAGGGAGAAGTCCTGGGCAGAGGGAAGGTGAGCTTTGGGTCCAATGATGATGAGTTCTGTTTTATTGCTGTTGAGTTTTAGAAAGTTGTTGTCCATCCATTTTTTGATGTCAGTTAGGTGGTTTGTGATGGTGGAGAGGATGACTGGGGTGATGGATTTGGTGGAGATGTAGAGTTGTGTGTCATCGGCGTAGCAGTGAAAGTGGAGTCCGTGGTGGTGTATAATGTGTCTGAGAGGTAGCATGTAGAGGATGAAGAGGAGGGGGCCGAGCACTGAGCCTTGGGGTACTCCGTGAGTGACTGGGTTGGTACGGGATTTACAGCTATTGATGGAAATGTAGTGGTGACGATCCGAGAGATAGGAAGTGAACCAGGAGAGTGCTGAACCAGTGATGCCAAGAGATGATTGTAAGCGGTTGAGTAGGATGGAGTGGCTGATGGTGTCAAAAGCGGCACTGAGATCAAGGAGGAGGAGGATGCTGAGGAGCCTCTAGTAGTTTCTCCAGAGAGCCAAACTCCTGTTGAAGTTCTTTCATCACAGACTTGATAATTTCCTTCTTGTTCTTCAGGATTTTTGTGACCTGAATGTAATAGGGGTCATACTCGTCCATTACTTCCTCTGACATTCGCTTGATGATATTTATATATGTTATATCAGAAAAGTGAGGTCTGTGATGTCAGCCAGTGCACCACACACATGGCTCCCGTCCCATCCAGAGAAACACCTGCTGCAGGAACCCACTGCATCCTCTGTCATGGCATAGTGAACTTCAAGAGAAAGGTGTTGCTTAATGGCATCCACCTTCCTCACATGTGCAGAGATGTCCAAGAGACGTGTGTTCGCTGGAACCACGGGCCTCTCATATGTCCAAGTAACCATCACATGATCATACATGTTACTGACAAGCCTCTCGGAAAACTCTCTGATCTCCGAACTTGATTTAATGTCTTCCAGATTGATACGAGTTCTCAAGCTGTTTCACTGACTTAAACAAGCTTTTAACCTCAGAGTTTGTCCTCAGTAACAAATTTGCACTGTTTTTCACCACTGATGTTCTCCCAGTTGGATTGGCACCATCAGGCGTACGACTGGGTGAGTCTGGAACACAATCAGTCCTCATGTTTTCAGAATCCAGTTTCAGAATCAACAGGAATCAACTGAAAAAGCGCGTTTCCTGGTTGGCGCTGGAGGTGGCTTTTGTAGGTATGGAATGTCTTCTGGAAAAGTCTTGCACCTCACTAGCAACTGACATTGTGGTAAAATAACATCTCGAGTACACTTTGTCAAAGGAAAAACAATGTAAGTCAACATGAAATAATGTGATGATGTACGATGCAGTTTCCTTGGCATTTTGAGGTTTAGGAGGTTGGGGACAGCCGTTTATGGGGGGTAGCGAACAGCCTGAGCTTGGTGGGGTACACTGAACATGTTGGACAAATGGGGAAGGTTTGCAGGATCTAACTCTTGTGGAGTATGTATACACTCTGAACCATTTCTCAAGGATATTTTCCACAGCTTTAGTGGCTGAGGGAACATCCAGCTTAAACATTAGATACTTAATCTTTCCCTCTCAAACCTATCTTTTACACTCTGAGAGCTTGGATTTGGGGTGGACTCCAAGTAGACTGGGCTCAGAAGCATGTAGCAATTCTCATAACATCTGCCTATATATGTGCAAACCTGAGTCACCATTTTATTGAGGGTTGACCCTGGAATGCAGCATGAAACATAGTATGTGGGCTGTGGTGGTAATGTCATGTGGTAGGCTTTAGAAAGATGGTATAAGACAGTCTTTCTTTGCCATTACCGACTCGACAAGTTTTGCCAGCTCTCTAGCACTCTTGCATTTTACATGCGGCACCTGAAGAACACAAGCAAGACTTTGAGAGAAGCAGTCTCTCAGACATAGGGCCTGTGATATCCTCTCGAGAAACTCCAAAGAAGCCTTCTTCATACAAAGCCTGGAGTCCTCTTATTACAAATATGGAAAGGGTTTGAACAATTTTGATTATGATTATTGACATGTCGGCAAGGATAGAAGCTGTGGCCGGTTCTTCCATCCCTTTTGCTAACATGCTCCACTGTATTTCAGAGGAGGATTAACAAGGCCATAGAAACACTTCTGAGGGAAACGCAGTTGACTCTGGAAGGTGCTATCAATATTTGCCTGGTGAGTAATCTGTTCCAGATGGATTTGAGGATGTTCAGCCAGATCGCGGCCGGCGCACAGGTGAGGACGGTGCAGCAGACGGACGGAGGAATGTTCAGCAGCAAACGCTGCGGGACGCAGCATAAGCCAAGGCAAGACTTAAACACCTCCCACAGGTCCAGAGACACACACTCCAAGTGAACCTGTATTGAAAAGATGTACACGTAAGATTAGAAAACCTGACAGGCTCAATCTGTCATTAAGGACTGGAATAACTAACTTATGGTGTTAGTGACAAATTTAAAGCTAACATATAGCTTTAAATTTAAAAAATATAGCTTTTTAAATATGTTCACATTCCAGGCTCTAATTAGTGTAGGATTGTAGGCATTAACCCAACAATCATTTGGATGGCGCCTCAGCATCACGACATGGCTGTTTGCCAGTTGCTCAACGGTGGAGAAGTATTCATCATAAGTTAAGTTGCACTGGCAAAGCAGGTATCAATAGTGGGGGGCCTGGTGATGAATGTTTTATCCATCGGAAGTTTTGGAAAGCCAAACCTGCAGGTAACATTTCCCTTCTTACAGGACTTTGAATGTTTCCTGCTGTGCACCTGGACCTCTGACACCCTAGGACTTGTCACGTTTCCCCCATGAAAATATTGAGAAATATTTTAATGTTTACTGCAATAGCAGTGTATTAAAAAATCTTGTTTACGTGCGAGTCAAAGGCACAGAAAAGTTTTTTTTTTTTTTTACTATTATAGGATTAAAGATGAAAAACTGTTTTTTAATGCATTTCAGTTAAAATCAATTACACTCAAACAGAAAAACCATATGAAGCCCACGATACACCCCAATATAAATGTCCTTACTTTTTTAGCTGGGGAACAAGAGGTGGAGAGTCCGTCATCGATGATCCAAGGCCAGCTGGTTGATGAGGGAAATGGTGTCCTGACGGTCTTTAAGAAGAGATAACACCTATTAATATTTAGATATGAGGCAACACAATACACCTACACATACAAGTTGATACAAGGAAAGTTTCCCAAATGTATTTCAATAACTCACTGGTACTTGTGTCCTGCAGAGAAAGATAATGCTATCAGAGATGTTAAATGAAGTAGTTTTATGTAGGTATAGCTGATTTTACAGTAAACATTCTGTGCTTGTCAGTTGTGGAATAAATACCTTAGCTGAGCGAGAAGAGTGACGGGCTCTGGGTCCAGCTGGTGAAGGGGCTGAAGGGGTCTTCATCCTGGCCGTCAAAAATAACAACAATAATTCAGTAAAATAGAGACTTTTATTACATTATGGATTTTATTCAAGAGGAATGATATTTACCTTTGCAACCGGAGAAGAGCATTGGGTCGCCGCATCACCCAAACCACAGGACAACCTGACTGGAGGCGATCCAACCAGCTGTTGATACATCAGAACAAACATGTTAAACTTCATACGTCTCAGTGAAAGCATTGTGTGTTCTGTGTGAGATTTTGTCTGTTCTGGCAGAAAGTAACATACGTTGGTCACTGAAGTTTGGGTGGGTGGGGGGGTTGTCCGTCCGTGGTCCTGGACCGTCTCACCAGAGGAACCGGGCTGGAGGGGGCGTCGTCCTCCAGTCCCCGTGACACCCTGGTTGGAGGTAATCCAACCAGCTGTTGACAGATGATAATATATTAAAATTCAGACAGAGTGGACAGTCCATTTATGTTTCCATGAAGACACCATGTCAACTGTAAATACTGACGGTGTGTGCCAGTTGTGTAACATACATTGTTCACTGGAGACTGGCGGCTGTGGGGGCGTCTCTCCCTGGTCCTGCGACGCCTGGCTGCTGCTGGGGAGGCCACCTGCACGGTCAAATAAAACATGGCACCAGTAACTGTAAGGAACAAGATGAAACTTTATAATACAGCTGAGAAAAGATGTCACACAATTTACCTTCTTGCGCGCTGGAGGAGACCTGCAGTCCACCACGCCACACAGGTGAGAAGGAGACACTTCCTCCATGGCATGAAGAGCCATGCCACCGAACCACTTTGGATTCAGTGGAAGGAAGGACTCCTCCTTCTGTGAAAGACAAAAAAAACCACAAAGACACGTGAACATTTGTCTGGTTAAATACACAAACTTTAAATACTCACCAGTTAACCTGAAGTAAAAAAAAAAAAATTGGAAAAACAACTCACCTGCTGCTGAGCCACGCTGGCCTGGCCGGAAACCTGTCACTGGTAAAGTTTATATGACATATTTGATTAAATAGATGCTTTTTAATTACGACTGTAAACCCATTTAAAAAAATGTACTCATAAACACATGTAAACACACAAAACAACAGTAGAAAAACCTTACTTTGCTGCCCTGACCAACGACCCTCCACTGGAAGGGGTCAGGAACAACCAGCTTAGGAGGGAGTGGGCGGTGAAGGTGTTGGGAGGTGGAGGTGGTGTCTCGAGGAACCACTCCCTGGTGCTCCACACAGCAACTGCGTGAGGATCCCCATCCCCTCACGGTCAGACAGATGGACCTGCAGACATGACAATACAAATCCATTTACAGACAAAGTTCAACTGCACGTGTTGACTAAATATTTCACATGAACACAAGAAATGATTCGAATTTTCTATCACACACAGATATTCTACTTAAGCCATCTCTGCTCCACAGATCCAAGCGCGTAAGGAGGAAGTGCTCCGCCGCAGGGAAGTACCTCAACCCTAAAAATATTAAAAGGAAAAAAAATAACAGTCATTAAAACATCCATGCATTTGTGCTTTTTGTTCATTACCACATTTTAACACAAATTTTCAAGTACATTTCTTATTCTTCTCTTTATTGAGATGATATTTATTCTTTACACATGCATACGAGCTGCCACGCGGTGGTACTCTTGCCGAAGAGTAATCTTCTTCTAAACTCATCCTCCTTCAGGCGGGGGCGGGAAGTCCAGCACAAAGACCTGTAGAAAACAAAATTTTAGAAAACAAAACATGTTTGTTACCAATTTACATTTTCATTCAAAATCACACGTTACAATAAATACACATCATTTTTTAACAGCTCATACATTTAATCTAATTAATCAATGTACTTCTACTGTTATTAAACTACTAACAATACAACAGACATGAAATAAAGCTTACCTCCCGCCAGCGGCTCCTCACAGCAGTGAGGAAACGTGCAAAGTCGACGGCCGCCTCGTCGATGGTCCTGCTGGCGCTCAGGTTGTTGCTAGGGGCAAGAACACAGACAGCATGAGGGGCAGAGGAAGTACGGCATGTAGGACCTCAGTCCGCAGCTCAGTGGCTCATGGGCCCCAGGGGTTGACACGATACCAAAAGAATACTTATCTTCTGGCATCATGGTGAAACCGTCAGCAGTGGACCTTAGATGGGAGTCCCCGACAATCAGAATGAACTGCAAGAACAGAGAAAATTTCTTTAGCATGAAAATCATTAACCCCTCTCAAGATCAACTACTTCCCTCATAAACTGCACAATAATAACAACACCTTCTTGTCAGAAAATCTCCGGTGGGATGACCAACTTGTGGCTCCATCCAGTGAGCTTCGAAATTGGTCACCTCAGCACCCGATACCACGGCCTGTTTAGAAAAGGACAAAACAGATAAATGTAAAATTGAATGAAGGAAAGCAAAGCAGGAAACATCAACAATCACTCGTTTATACCAGTAAAACAAGTAAAGGAAAGAAAACCCATTTTCAAAAGTTTAATATTGATGGTGAATTAATTTACTGATTTTTTAGGGATAAAACAGGTAGATACTCATGTGCACGAACTTCAGCATGCGCATCACCCGGGCTCCAGAAAGGCTTCGCTGGGGGTGAAGATCCAACCGCCTGATGACAGATAAAATAATAATCATAAGCATCTTTCAAAACTCTTTACGTGACTTTACATCTCATAAAATGAACATAGTGAAATCAAACCGAGTTAAGATAAAGTCAAACATGTTCCAACAAAATATAACACAAATTTAAAAATACAAACATTTTAAACACAAGAACATGTGTGACTGTAAGCACATTAAACTTGTCTCTGTGTGTCTGTGTGTGTGTGTGTGTGTGTGTGTGTGTGTGTGTGTGTGTGTGTGTGTGTGCATGTGTGTGTGAGTTGTGGTAGGAATGTATATAGGAATGTACGTTGCTGACTGGAGCTGGGGAGCAGGGGGGTGGGTCTCCCTGGTCTTCTTGGTCCTTGGCCCTCTGGAAGGCTTCTCTCCGCCTGGGGGGTGGGGGACCATCTGCTGAAACAGTAACATCAAAGACATGGCAGTTACATACTGAATTCAGCACTTATGAAGAATGTAACATTTCTACAGTCATTTTCATGCAGACAGTTGTCATTGTGACACTTATCTACTGTATAAGTACCTTGGGGGGGTGACAGAAGTCAGCTCCTCCAGGTCAAGCTTCCTCCATCGCTGCTTCGCCGCCGCAGACTTCGTGGACTTCCTTGGCATCCTGCTGACAGAAGGACAAGGACAAAACAAACAAGAGAAATGCTTCTCAAATGTTAATAGGCTAACCTATCAAACTAATCTAAACCTAACCTAAACTATACCTAATATACCTAACCTAATATATAAAATGAAATGTGAGACAGATATGAGGACAGATTAGAGATAGAGTGTTGAAATACAATGACGTAGTGATTGTGTGTGTGGGTGATGTGTTGATACTGTTCTGGGAAGGTTGAGGGCGATGAAACTCCACGAAGACGATGAATCTCACCTGTGAAACAGCTGGAAACCTTTAATCTTATCAATATGCAATAAAAAGAGAAATGTCTCTCAAATGTTACAAGTCAGTGTTAGCAACAATCTCATAGCATAACAGACACATGTTAAACATATGTACTTGTCATGATGTGTGTGTCTGTGGGCACAATATTTATTTTATAATTCTATTTTATAATTTATAACTATAATAAAATATAATTATAATACTAGATACATTTTTATAATACATGGTATTATAGTAATAGTTTATTCCTCAAGACAAAGAATTACTATAACACTATAAATATACTCCCACAAACAACACTAACTTCAGCAAATGTAAGGGATTTTATCAACAGCAAAATGCATATTTATTACCAAATGCAAAAATAGTCGTGTATGAAATGCTTCATTTTCTATTTAATCAAGGTAGACTGCAAAACTTTATAAAAAAAATAAAGAATGATATTTTTCAAACTCCAGAAAAAAAACATTTAATCGCAGTTTATCACAGACAAACAAAAGGTGTTTTTCCCTGGTCAGAGGGAAGTATTGAATACTACAGTCACACACTAAACAACAAATCATGAGGCAGTAATGTCTAGCTTCAATAAGTTTACTTTTAGCACAGTTAGCTTTTCGCTGAGCGTAATGTTTTTCGATAGAAAAAGCAAAGTCACCGCTGTTGGCTTATAGCGCGACTCCGAGCAGCGGAGCTATCAGCGGTGATTTTTATGTCACCGTTGTACCACAGCCGAGTACCGCCGTTAGCTGATAGCTAGGCGTAATGTTCTTATATAGCAACAGACCGACCACAAATAATTAAATACATTAACCGAAATCACGATATAGTAATTTCTAGTGTAATCTCACGTTCATTAACGATTTCAGTACGCTAACGTATGTAAGATATAAAACTCACCGCTATTGGATTTGAGCACAACTGCTAGCCCCAGAGGGGAGCTCCAGGTCTGTCGGCGGTACTAACGGCTAACAGAGATGCTCGGCTCAGTCAGCTTTTATACCAAGGCGAAATAAAACGCACACTCAACTGTCCAATCAGAGTCCTCCTGTGTCTCATTCGATGTGAGTTGTCAAATCAGATGGCTGAAATCTGTGCACTTGACACAGACACGTATGAGCCGTTCACACGTTCGAGTCCGAATGGTCATACAGGATTTAATTATTTATATTATTTTTGTATTATTGTATTATAATTTCGTATATTATTAAAACATTAATATTAATTTTACCACATAATTATTGACATTGATCAATTAATATATTAATAATAATATATTAATATTTAAATATTAAAAACACTTAAGGCCCTTTTAGGTGTATATATATATATATATGTGTGTGTGTGTGTGTGTGTGTGTATATATATGTGTGTATATGTGTGTGTATAAGAGAGGAGAGAAAGAACAGAACTATAGGAAAGAGAAGAAGCTGAGTTAGTAACTTATTAATGGAATATGAATGAGAGCAGAAAGAGAGGGAGAGGAGAAGAGAGGAGCTCAGTGCATCATGGGAAGTCCTCTGGCAGTCTCAGCCTATAGCAGCATAACTGGGGGATGGTTCAAGGCAAAGTCTGAGTCAGCTCTAACTATAAGCTTTATCAAAGAGGAAAGTTTTTAGTCTGTTCTTAAACATGGAGAGGGTGTCTGCCTCCAGAACCCAAACTGGTAGATGGTTCCACAGTAGAGGAGCCTGATAACTGGGATCTGTCTCCCATTCTACTTTTGTAGACTCTACACCACAAGGCTGCGTTCTGGGAGCACAGTGTGGCAATAGATACTATGATGGTGACTGACCATTGAGGGCTTTGTAGGCGAGGAGCAGGATTTACAGTCTATTATTACATTAGCTTGATTTCTCTGCACAAATGAAAGCATCACCAAGATGTATCAGCCACCTCTGATTCCTTCTCTGTTTAATGTTGTGTGGCAGCAGACAGCAGGGCAGAATAGGAGGGAAATCTCATGTGTGGATTTACAGCACAGACATACTGTACAAGCCGCCTGGTTAGCTCAGTTGGTAGAGCATGAGACTCAACCTCCCAGGGTCGTGGGTTTGAATCCCACTCTATGGGCTCACCACCCGTGGAGGTGCCATAGGCCTTCGGTGCATTGTGAATTGGGCGGGCTGCCCCCGCGACCTGGGCCTGGACCCAGATAAGCGGCAGATGATGACATGACATACTGTACATTCAGTGGCCACTTCAGCAGGTACATCTAAGAGTGAGTAGGACTCCCTTTTCCCTCAGAACCTGGATTCTTTGTGACTGATATCTGTCATGTTCATGAAACCAGTTTGAAACCAGCATTATCCTGTTGGAAGTAGCCATTAGAAGAAGGTAAACTGTGGCCATAAAGGGATGAACATGGTCAGCAACAATACTCAGATTTAGGGCAGGAAATATACCCCACACCACCACCACCACCACCACCAGCTTGAACTGTTGACACAAGGCAGTGTGGATCCAGGGACAGTGAGTCCTTTAAATTTTTACCATCTGCAAAAGAAATTTTGCTTCTGGTGAGCCTGTGCTCACTGAAGTCTGCAGAGATTCCAACCAGTCTGTCCATCCTCCTTTGACCCCTCTCATTAGATTTGGGAATGGACAGTAGGGACATGTCCCTACCAATGTCAAGGTGTCGCTTAAATATCCATCTCGATGATTTGTCATTAATGTCAGGCATCATTTTATTTTGAAAATCCTGTGGGCGACAGGTGAGTGGCAGGTTCTCAGGTGAGATGTGAAAATGGCTGATAGCAGAAAGCAGCAAACTACCCCCAGGGTTTTATACTTTTGTTATTTTAACATTGTCTTGAAAATTGATCACATCATGATTTATTAAAAATGTAAAAGTCAGGTCTTTATGTGTGTGCAGATGAATGAGAAAAGACAGAGAACAAGTGAACACATCATTTGACAAACAATGTTCCAACCAAAGGTAAATCCAAAGCAACACCCTTGCTTGAACCACCTCGCTGTGTGTCTGCAGGCCTTGATGCACTGAGCTGCTGCCGCATGATTGGCTGATTAAGACATTAATGAGCATGTGCACAGGTGTTCCTAAGAAAGTGGCCCGTGAGTGTAGTTCTAACACACACTGAGCTGCAGATCTCTGATAATGGCAGATTGTGGACATCAGTAACATAAGGAAATTTGTGTTAAATTAAGGAAAATTAATGTACTGTACTGTTCAGTATTCATGTACCAACAAGCACATAAATATAAAACTAATAATTTAAAAAAAATCACTACAAAGGAAAAATATCCAGGGTCACAATTTATCTTTACTCTGTATTTTGTAACAAACTGTTTTTCTGGACTCACTGGGAGCTGGTGTAATATTCCAAATTAAAGGAAACTACATCTCCTCAACCAACACTCCATCCCGGGTAAAAATCCAATTGGCTTCCTCCCAAAACACTGCACCACTGACCATATATATACCCTTCACACACAAATGAACAAACATGCCCACCAAACATAAAGTGGTCAGATACTCACACATGCATTTCTCTTCCTAAACATCTAAGAACCAAGCCTAACTTTCAGTTTTCCGTTGCTGAGAGCAGATTCCTGGTCAGTGTGTAAAAACAGCTGAAAACATGACGCGGCTCTGGAGGAGCTTCGTCCATCTGAGAAAATAACCTGATGCTGATGTTGCAGTGATTGTCAGGGATCTCACGGCCGTGGGCGCTGACGGCAGAGAGGTGCTGATGATCGATGCCATCCAGTTTTTGGAGCTTGGCTCACATTGTGTGACTGAAAAGCAGGATTTCATTCCCAGCTTCATGCAGGTGTCTGTGGTTCACCTTTCATATATCTCACATTTTTCACTACTGTTTCTTATGGCATTAATGATAAGGCACAGAGATAAACATAATGTCTTATAGCTCTGTTGAATCTGATTACTGTTTTTGAGAAATCACAATGGGGTTAATCAGTTTTAAACCTGAACATATATAATTGGCATATTTTGAAATAAAACTATAAAACAAACATGTAATATTAAAACACACCAGCACCCTGAACAGCTTCAAGCTCATGGCAATTTTGCCAGTTCAAGTGACATTTGCCAGGAAATACTTCAATGGTATTGACATGACCACAGTGGGAAATAATGTCATGTATATAACAGTACGGTGCATCCGGAAAGTGTTCACAGCGCTTCACTTTTTCCACAGCCTTTGCTCAGTACTTTGTTGATGCACCTTTGGCACTAATTACAGCCTCAATTCTTCTTGAATATGATGCCACAAGCTTGGCACACCTATCTGTGGGCAGTTTAGACCTTATATAGGCATGGGTGTGCCATTCCAAATGTCCAATCAACTGAATTTACCAGTTAAGCTGTAGAAACATTTCAAGGATGATCAGTGGAAACAGGATGCACCTGAGCTCAATTTTGAGCTTTATGGCAAAGGCTGTGAAGACTTATATACATGTGATTTGTTGATTTTTGATTTTTAATAAATTTGCAAACATAAAAAAAAAAAAAAACAGTTTTCACATTGTCATTGTGGGGGGTTGTGTGAAGAATTTTGAGGGAAAAATGAATTGAATCCATTTTGGAATAAGGCCGTAACATAACAAAATATGGAAAAAATGAAGCGCTGTGAATACTTTCCGGATGCACTGTATGTACAGCTGAGAGGAGTCTGAGGGATTCAGTTCCATCTCAGATAAGTACTGAGTTAGTTCATGACAAAAAATGTATAGTCATCTTGTTCCCTCCTCCATTTTCCACGTCCTCATTGTTGCGTTGATCCTCATCTCATCATTTGTCCTCCCAGTGTCTTGCATGTCCCATCAGAGCTGTAAGTGTTGGGCCCGTCCACTGTTTCAGCCTCACTCCTGAAACACAAAGAGGAAACATGAAACCATGAAAACAGTCCAGGTCTGAACATCTATGGGTGACGTTTTGAAGGAATTCAGAAATGTTCACATCCCACACACTGTGATTAGGACACGTTTACACACTGCGCTGTGCTTATTGCCAAGGAGCTCATCAGGCTATTCAGCACTGACAGTGGAACTTCATACACTAAATCACAAAGCACACATGTCTGCAGTGAAACTGAGAAGATAAAGATGTATTACACTCCATGCACAGTATGAATGGACTCAGATGACTTATGGTTTGGAGGCTCTGCTGTTTATTCTGAGGTGGTTAATGTTGGAATCTACAAGGAACAGATGGAAAACACATAATCATTCCACATGTAAAAGGAGAGAAAGAGAAGAGAACGTGTCTGAAAGGACATTTATATCAAATATCCACAAATGATCTAAATGTACACACACACACACAGACACAGATGCATTTTGTGGCATTTTCCTCTCTTTTACACTGACTTCAATGGGATGGACAAAATAATAGAAACACCTGTCAGTATAATGCGATACAATTCAACAGCAGCACAAACTGCCTCCTCAAAATGACCATGAAACTGAATGAATGCCTCTTTAAAACAGATTCAGCTCACACTGAACATTCGCACCTTCATGGAGGGAATTTATTAAATTATTAGACTGACTTAGTTTTATACTAAGTGCACATTAGTAAATATGTACTCTGACGTCAAATTCTCACCCCCCCTAGGCTTGTTACATTTAATTCACGTTACATTAACACCAAGTTATAATCACACCAGCACTGATCCCATAGTTCAAGCATTCAAATGTACCAACAAGAGGAAACTCATCTACAGTCAACATGCTTTCTATGTTTAAAAGAGTGTGATTTAATCGCAATGATCCATACAATTACCATTTCATGTTAAATACCACAGTCAGTCATAAATCAGCCGTCTGAAGGCAGCAAGCCTTCAGACGGCTGATCTACACTGTGCTTGTGTCTTGTCTGAGTTGCACCTGCTCAGTGTCTTTAACATTTGCATTGTACCATTGGTGAAGGGTTTTAATTGGTTTCCTCAGGACTGTTGGCAAAGGTTTTTCATCGGTTCAGACCTTGCGTGAGCCTGCCCTTGACAATGGAAACATTGTGGGATTCACTGGGTTTGATTTTTATTTATGTCCATTTGATGTTATGGAGTTTATCCAGAAGGTGCTTGGTACATGCTGGTAATGTCATTAGTGTATGCTTCTAATTTGGGGAAGGCTCACCCGACTCTAGAGACGTCCTCCTGCTATTACTCAATGTGATGCTGTGCTGATGTGATCTATTGCCTCATCCTGCCATCAAGCCTGTTCCCAGATTCTGCCACCCCTATTCTTTCACTGAAATGCAGAACTAGCAGAACCTGCAAACACGATCTCACACTCCTGCACTGTGCATCCATTATGACATTTTTGAGATGTGTGCCACTCAAAACCTGCCAGTCCAGTGCAATGGAGGTTAATGCCATTTCATTTGGGTGGATGCAGAAATCTCAGACACAGATATCTAAATGCTTGGACAAATAAAACCCAAAACTATCTGCAGAAAAAAAAAAATGTCTTTTTGTAAAGTGGGTGAAGTGAGCATTTAAAGTAGATCAGGCAATGAGGTGATTCACTTTCAGCTTGAAAAATATTCAAAAGAAAACACTGGTAAAAGAATTTTTATTTATCATTGTGTATGAGATTTTATGAACGGCACATTCATCATCTAACAAACAGCTTAAAGAACCAACCGCTGTGAGCTGCGAGTGAATCACCTCTCAAAGCATTATGGAATAGCAGGCTGCTTAACTTTATGTAAATGAGAGAAAAAATTGTCGCTAAGCTTCATAGTGACTTGATGTAATGATGTGGTCTTCACCAGGTGTTTGATAAGCACATTATAATTTATTTTTTGGATCTGAAATCTTTCTGGACATTTTTTCCTTCCATATGGGTCACGTATTTACACCATGACCGGTATGAAGCAAGCTACTTGTGAGAGGAGACACAGGCGGTGTTGCACAGTTTACTCATTTCCAATGGGCCTTCGCTCTTAAGGTGTGTTCAGACTGAAGGCAAAGCAAATTTTCAAAGCTGCTCATGAAAGACATGACTTGAGCCAAATTCTTACTAACTGGCACAAATTAAGGCAAAAACATGTCTGTGCAAAGTGAATCTGAGCAAAAAAAAAAGTGTTTCTGGATCCACATGGTGGTCTTACATAAAGAAAAAAAATGAGAGACGTTAGTAGGACAATAAGAGAAAGAAAGTTAACAGCAAGTTTAAGATATGTACGTTGCTTGTAGCTAACATCTGTACAGTCTGTACTCTGGATGTTTTGGAAATATAAACACAGACCCCTAAAACAATCCAGCTGTCAAATCTTCAGAACTTAAATGTTCACAGTTCATTCTGAATTAGCATCAGGAACCAAGAAGCTTACTAATATTTCTTAGAGTGATATACAACATGGTAACAATCACCATTAATCAAGATGAAAATCAAAACATTCAATGTACGAAGTGTAGCTTTATGTAAACACTGTCAAAATAAAACTCAGGTTACAGATGGTGTTAGAAGAGTCCAGATGTCAGTTAGAACTGAATTTTCCACTCTATTTTAAAAATACAACGTCTACCATTAGTTGTCATCATCACAATCATCATCATCACCAGCTGCCAGTTCCATCCCAGCATGCACTACGGGCACAATGAAAGCAAAAAAAAAAAAAAAAAAACGTTGTTAGCCACTTGCATTTGACTGATTACATAATGTAGCTCTTCTTCCATATCACTTGTTTCTGTAGTGACCATTATTGTTCTCCATGGAACTGGATCTTGCACTCTATCCTGATTTGCTCAACCCAATACAACGGATGAGCTGAGCCTGAGGCTGGTAGTGTGATCATGTAGCGATGCAGCCTGCATCAGTAAGAAGAGAAGATTCTGGTAACAGTAGCCTGAAAACATCACACATCCTCTGGCATCCTCCCAACCTGTCAACAAAATAAAAGCACTTTAAAAACAGAGAACACAATCACTCTGGACAAACAGGTCACGCTCAGATATTTCTTTTCTAGGATATAGGCTATCTATGGTATTTAATGAATTCTTTCTTTTATTGTTCAATCAGAAACAGAATCAATGAATGGGAATCAAATTCATGATTTGTAATATAACTATCTATGTCACATGTCACATGTGGCCCTAAACCCAGTTTAACTATGTTTAGTTAAACTTTCCCATCACATCACAACACACACTCTGCACAAACAGCAGCTTCAAACCCAGCAGAGCCAGCTGCCACTGGTGGACCCTGGGCTCAGTTTGAACTACACAGAATTCCCTGTCTAACGGCACCTTATTCGTGAGCTACACTGCCAGGAGAATCAAACCTGGACACAACCGAAAGCAAACTCCTTCAGCTGACTCTTCAACTCAGATGCATTGAATAGGATATCACCTCTGTCCCTGAACTTGACTACAACAGTCAGGACATTTCAGCACCTGTAGCACAGATTTTGATCATTAATTGTTTGATGTAGATGACTGTGCAAAAGGTTTAGACACTTCAGAGGTAGATTCTCCACCATCAGCCCCATCAGGAGGCGTCTGATGGTCCCAGATGCATTCTACAGCAGGACAACGAGCCCAAACACAAACAACTGTAACTGCTCATGCTCCCTGGGCACCTCGCGCTTTTACAGGAGAGCTCTGAATGCCTCAAACTGAATAAATATATAATATATATATAAATATATATCGCTATATAACTTTACCAACTGCATTTACCATGATGTGAGCAAAAAACAGCAGGCCAGATTTAGTGTCAGTTGTTTTCATTCATTTAAACTGTACTAACAGCTAACTGGTAGCATACAATTCATGGTTTGTGTTAAGCTAACGTTAGCTCACTTTCAGTGCCTCCCTAGGTAGTAAACTACTTTCTGATATTAAGGTTTAATGTTGAGCAGTTTACCAGCTGTTAGCTAACATGCTTTTTATCCTGTATTGTTAGAAGACATATGCAGACGGAAAATGGAAATATCTGAGGGACAAATGTATCAAAATCACGGTTAGGCTATGGACAGGTGATTCAGTCGTTGCCTAGCAACAAGTTATAAAAAAATGCACTGCACTGCTCTTTTTTTCAAATCATAGGCTTTACATACAGTCGATGGCTTCAACGAAAAAAGCAGTGCGGTGCAGTGGGCCCCAGTGTTCATCCAACAATTCATTCATTCCCAATACAACTGACTGTTATTTTCTTTAGTTATCAATTGATTGTTCACCGAATGAAACAGTGAAAATGCTTGTCATTACTCCCTGAAGCCCAGGTAAACATTTTCAGACTGATTCTGCTGTTTGACCTAAGGTCAAACACACAAAGATGTGGTCTTTACTGTCAGAGGTTAACAGGGGCAAATTGTTGGAGGTTGGCCATGCTAATGATAATGTATGAGATTGTGTGTACAGATTTAGGTTGGACTTCCTTTTTAACTAAATACAGTTCTTCTCCCACTGCTCCCACTACAATGTGAGCAGTGGGGACTGTGGATTAAACTTGGTGCTGTTGATTGGTAGTATTGTTGCGATGAAAACATTTCCAGCTGCTCCACTCACAGATTTACCATGTAATTCATTTCATTTACTCCTGATATATCTCCTGCTGTTTGTGTGACCTCAGGCCTCAGTGTGTTGGTGCAAAATCACAATGAGGCAAAAAAAAATGTCTTTTTCCTTCTAAATGCGCACACAGACTCAGTGGCTCGGGGAAAATAAAAAGAAAGCATTTCAACACCCCCCCCCCCCCCCCCACACACACACACACACACATACATACTTCTGTCTTTATGAGGACACTCATTGACATAATGCATTCCCTAGCCCCTCACCCGAACCTCAACCATCACAACTAAATCACAGTCCTTTGAAGGTGTTTTAGAAAGTGAGAACTGGACAAAATGTCTTTACTTTCCCCAAAAGGTCCTCACTCTATAAGGTCTGCAACTCAAAGTGGTCCTCACAAAGATAGAAGTACAAGCACACACACACCCTCTCCCTCTGTCCTTCCACCAGCTGCTGCTGTCTGACAGGCTGATGATGACTGTGTTTTTTCCCCTCCTTGTTTCAAAGTATGTTGGAGCAGATGGCCTGGAGAGGCAGAGTGGGGGAATGTTGGAGAGACTGCTGGGGAATGTGCCAAGTGTGTGTGTTTGTGTGTGTGTGCGTGTGTGTGTGTGAAGTGTGTGTGTGTGTGTGGTTTCAGTTCGCGTGCCTTCTCGCTGCCCTCTGCCCTTCATGGCGCCAGCTCCACTTCCCCTCCACTCTAAACATCTGGTGTCTGGGACTTTGAGAACACACACACACACACACACACACACGCCGGCATGCACACAGAGAGAAACAGCCAGCTAGCAGGGGAAAAAGCCCTCAGCCAGCGTACATCTAAAAGAGCAACATGACTGCAGCAGTGTGAAGCTGGATGTGAGACTGACTGTCTCATGAATGAAAACTTTTTCCTCCAAGCTTTATATTTATTTCACAGACATAAAGGTGTTGAATATGTTTAGTTGACCTGTTGGATTATGCTCCTTTATTCTGTTAACATTAAATATATGTTTGAATACTCAGTTTCCACAATATCAGTTGTATCCTATCATATACAGCATGAAGGTGCGAGGACCAGAAAAAATGTTCTCACGATTTCACACACACACACACACACACGCACGCATGCACGCACGCACACCTCCTACATGAAGAAGCACCCTCCAGGGTGGAAAGTATTATTATACTGAACAAAGGAAGTGATTGGCATTCATACTTTGCGGTTATCAGTGCTGTAAGGACCTCAAAGCAGTCTGCAAAGATGAATGGGAGTGAGAATGGAAGACCACATAACAAAGACTACAACGTACATATACTGTATATTCAATACAACACCACCAAGTGTTGTTTGAGGGATTCACCTTCAACTCTGAATCAGTTGCACTGAGTTACATTTTCAGCCTGTTTCCTGCAGTAGAGTCAGAGCCAGTGACAAACTAGGGACTGTGGCTAATATTTTGAAAGACATTGTTACAGCAAGCAAAACTTGTTTCAGAGTTTCTATGGGCGCCTGACTATTGTCTTAAGACAGACTTTAAAAATGGAAAACCTCTTTTATCTTTAAGAGGCTCTGGAACCTGTAAGAGGAACCAAAAACTGTGTTGTGTGAGTGTTATTGTCTTTGTTCATTCTTAAGTCTGTACTTTTATCAGGACCACCAGTGGTCTTTGTTCAGTGATGTTTGATGTAAAATGAGTTCATGCAAAATAAGAAAAACACACACCCACACAAATGAACTGGATCTAACTGAACAAATGATCAGACCCTGCCATCATCGTCCTCCTCTTCCCCTTCTTGCTTATTGTATCAATCTGTTCTGACTGAAATGCCATTTTCCTGTCGACAAACTCAGAACTTCCTGTTTCACATTAAAAGCCTAAAAGGAGAAGATTATTTCCCTATAAGCTGCTGGAATGCTTTTAATGTGACACAACTGTAGAAAAACAATATTTGTGTTTGAAAAAAGAATGTGTTGAGGAAGAGTGGTGTGGATTTCATGACTGGTGATGCATTACACCAGATTTGTTGTGACTGTGTTAATGGAAAATGAAAACAGAAAACAGGGAGGTGTCTTATTGATACATGATCACATATGATTATAAAGCAGGGAAAGTTAGAAATAAAGACCCAGTTCAGTTGATTCTCTGTGTAGCTGTAGGTTTTGCCTCACCTTCCTCTTCTTGTTCCTGCCCTCAGCCTGAAGGGTTCTGGTACACTGCTCCACACACTGAGAGAAGCTCAGACTGCTGTGGTCTGAACTGTAGTCCAGCTCAGCCAACTGAGCCAGAGACAGGATGTAGTTACAGGCGATACGTAATATGGCCAGCTTGGATAGCTTCTGCCCATAGGAGTAACATGGCACCTGGACAGAGAAGGAGATGGGAGTGAGATGAGGACATTCTTTACATGTTTGAGTGGCGTACTGTCAATTAACTGGAATGGATCCACAGCCTTTAAAGTGGAAAAATGACATTAATCGACAATATGTTTATAAAATGTTGAAAGTGATAAATGGCATAGGCAATACAAGGTTTATAAAGGTACTTAGAAAATTCTATATAATGTAACAGGAAATGAACCTGTGTCCACAGGTCTGACTAGTCATTTCATTAATGAGAACAATAAGGTTCAAAAAAACATGAATTAAGTGGTTAATGAATTTAATTCCTTTTTAAATGCTGGGCCTTATCTTGGAAATTCAATTAAAAACAATGATGGGTAATAGAGGATTGCTGGAATGGGGGAAGTAAAGTGCTTGCAGCCTATGTTTCTTGGAGAGATGAGTGAAATCTACAGCTTTAACATTAATTACAATAACTGAAGAAATTATAACAGCAAAAGAAATAAGAAATATACAATATGGGGATTTATTGATTGAAAAAAAGAGTTTGATACTACAGATCTTTAATTCTAAACCGGTTAAACAGCTCTTTAGACAACACACAACCAACATACAATTTGCTGGTAATACATCAGACAGTCTGAAGATTGAAGGAGGAGTTCCACAAGGCTCCAATTTGGGGCCTAAACTTTTTAATTCATATATCAATTCATATGTGATGTGTCTATAATAATGCAGTTTGTGTTGATTGCAGATTTTTTTGTCCAGAAGATGATTTAAAAGCTTTAGCAGAAGCGTTTAAAAAGAGTTGACGAAAGGTGAAAAAGATGATGGAAACAAGTTACACAAATTGAACAAAACTCTTGGGTGTGATAAATGATCAACTGTATTTTCATATAGCACATAAAAACAAAAGTGTCTAAGAATATTTCTGTTTTGAACAAAGCAAAATACCTGTTACATTTCAAGGCAAAACTAATTCTGTTCATCAGGGCCTTCAGGCTTTTCTAACCTAATCTGGTCAATCTGCTAGGAGGAGTACATCAAAATATAACATAATTTCCTGATGTTAGTAGGTGGCGCTACAACTATGTAGATGTCTTTAGGCAGAGACTCTGATCAAACAGTTTTCTTTGGCTGTAGTTTGGGGCACATTTAACCCTGTATATTTGAGTTACAACAACTTCCTGTTTCATGGTGATGCTTCTAAATTCGCCATGCCACAACAAGGACAACATTCCATGAAAACTCAGTCTTATCTTTGGAAAATAGTCTCAAACCATCGTTGGTGAACTTTGACCCTGGCGGTTGCTATGGAAACATGGAGTACACTGAATTGTTTCATATCTGCCCAGTCTTCAGCTAAACTAAATAAAAGAGTTTGACTTTAACAGTGAAATGAAATCTGTGAAATAAAATCAGCTGTTAGTCTACACTGCATCACTGCGTCTTAGGCATGTTGTTTACCCTCAGGTTTTTCATTTCACTACTAATTAATGCAAAATAACCCCTGGAGAAAATCATGATCTGCCCCTTCAGAGACTCTTTGTAGTTTGGTTTCTTTGTTTACAGAGGCCTTTGTTTTGTGTTTCTTGTTTTATTTCATTTCATTTTCTACCGCTTAATCCTCTATCAGGGTCGCGGGGGAACTGGAGCCTATCCCAGCTGCTTATGGGCGAGAGGTGGGGTACACCCTGGACTGGTCGCCACTCAATCGCAGGGCTGACACGCAAAGACAGACAACCACACACGCACACATTCACACCTAGGGGCAATTTAGAGTAGTAATTCACCTATCCCATGCATGTTTTTGGTATTGTGGGAGGAAGCCGGAGTACCCGGAGACAACCCACGCAGGCACAGGGAGAACATGCAAACTCCACACAGAAGGGTCCAGACCGGGGTTCGAACCTGGAACCCTCTTGCTGTGAGGCGACAGTGCTAACCACTGCACCACCGTGCCGCCCTTTGTTTTATTTATATGAAAATATGAAAATTACTTTCGCTTCTGTGATTGTCTGCCCTGCCTTGATGAGTTCACCTGTTTGCAATGACCTTTTCCTCCCTTGTGGATTTAAGTTTCTGTGCTCCCTTCATTCCTTGTCAGTTCGTCTCTTCAGTTTCTTGGACTTATGCCGTGCTCCTGCTTTGTTCCTAGTTATGTAGTTTTCCTCATGTATTTTCCTGTTGATGGTGTACATGGTGTACAATCTTGTCCACCTGCCTACTGTTAGATTGTTTCATTTATCAAAACAGATTTCACTGCATTGGCCTGTCTCCGTGTGCTTGTGTTTGGGTCCTTTCCTACTGTTCCTGGTCTCTACTGTGAGAGTGTAAACTGACCAAAACATGGACCCAGAAGACAAGCTCCTGCTTGCCCTGCCATTTTTCTGAGAGGACTTTGATGTAACAACGGACATTTTAATGAGGAGTCAGGGATCCTGAAGTTACTGGCTACTGTATGGAAGCAGGACCCTGAATCTGCCCAGGAAGTTGTCTTCTTCATGTGGAATTTCCACTCCAGCCCTGTTCCATGTCCCATTTTTCCTGAGCCACCTCAACCACTTCCAGAGTCTGCTAACCTGCTTCTAAGTTGGCTAGCACCCAGTCTGAATCCCATTAGCTAGCTTTAAGCCAGGAAGCCTCCAGCCTTCTAGCATTCAGCTGGCTAGTCTCTGGCCTGCTAGCCTTCAAATGGCTAGCTTCCAGCCAGCACTCCAGTCAGGCAGCCTCCAGCTTGCCAGCCTCCAGCTAGTCTCTAAATCGAATGGCCTCCAATCTGCACCCAGGTCGGCTACCATATTGCTTGGTCCTGTTCCAGAGCCAGTTAACCACCTTTCTGTTACCGAGTTGACCAGCTTCTTGTTGGATCCTGACCTCCGAGGACCTGGGTCTTAGGCATGGGGGTAGCAAAATGACTCAAGGCTTGAAAATTTTAAAGTCAAAGGCCCAACCTTTAAATTTGAAGGAAACCTCTGCCACGCGAAATTGTGATGCTTTTTAGCTTACATGGAATGCCTTTCACTTTTGCCCAAAACATGAAAGTAAAAGTTGATGTAACTCAAATTTACGTTGTCTTATCTGCCCCAAATTTCTCATACTTGGGATGCTTGACAGCCAAGGGAAAGTGTGGATGCCACTCCCCTGACAGGCTCAAAAATGTGAGGGCCTGTTCAACACTGCCTGCAGCTTTAGTCTTCTTGTTTTGTTTCTTACAGCATCTGCACATGTATTATTACAAACACCTGTGCAGTGTTTATGTGTACAGTATGGAAGTGTTTGAACCTGTACACACTTTGTTATTTGTGAGTTCTCAGTGTGGACTGTGAGTCTGACCTGCTTCCTCAGGGCCTCAAATGCAGCACTGATGGTGTGGACACGGGTCCTCTCCCTAGCGTTGGCTAGAAGCCTCCTCGTCTGCTGGATGGCTTTAACCTCTGGAAGACGCCCAGGTCCATCAGCACTCATCCCAATCTGCTTCCTGGGAGACTCCTGAGAGCAGAAAACCAGAGAGGGGATCCATTATTGAGTAAGTCATTACCAATTGTTGCTGTGTTCTTGTTTTTTTTTTTTCACTTAACTAAACAACAGCACACCCTAGAACAGAGGTTTTCACTTACATCACTCAGTTCATTATTCTAACCAAACGCTGGTCAATACTTCACCATAATCAGCCTTTGGATCATGTGGACTGAACTACTAATAGTTCTAGACTACTAGTAAATGATAAGGAAATGCTGAGTTACGTTAATTGTATTAATATATATATTATTTGTTATATAATAATATATATTTGCATTTATTAAAGAATTAGAGAGCAATACAAAAGCATCTGTTTGAACCAGTAATTCTCTTGTAAGTCATAGTATTTAGAGCCTTTGTTACACCTGTTAAGACCTTTTTCCTTGAACCTGCTTTCAGCTCTTTTTGCTGTTTTATTAGAAATGTGTTACCTCACTGGTCTGGCAGATATTTAAATAAGTACAATTTTTGGACTCAGTAGAGGAAGAAATGTCTGGTTAAGCCAGATTTTTTGCTGTGAGTTCATAATGGAAACCAGGAAACAAGGAAGCACACTGTTCAATGTCAGTATTGCCCATCCCTAATTAGCCACAGCACACAAACACACACATATTTACCTTAGGTGACTGGACCTGGGTCTCCACATGTTCCGGACACTGAGGGGTCTGGGAGTTTCTGGGTAGAGCTGCAGCTTGGCCTGACAGAGAGGACTCCAGGGAGAAGCCCTGGTGGCTGGGTGAGTGGCTGTGGCTGCTGCTGGTTGATGCTGACAGAGGGAAAGTGGAGCGAAAGCCCAGTTTGAGTCTGTTGGACAGAGGCTGGGAGATGGCCGTGGGCCAGTGTGAGATCTCTGGGCTAGAGAACGGAGAGACAGGTAACTGGGACTGTTTGGAACTCATGGCTGGCATGTTAATACCAATTCTCATGTCTATGGCACCACTCTGAGCTGGAGCCATGTTGCCTTCTGGTAGTCCTGACAGGATCCCTGTGGTACTAGCTGTTGCCTCCTGGGACATCATCAGGTGTCTCTGCAGTGGAGCCAACCTGGTGACACTACATGCCTCCGTCTGGGTGTCATCTACTGAGTCCGCATCTGACATGTCCCCTGGGCAGGTTTTCACCCTCTCTGGCTCAGGTGCACTGAAAAGCCTTTTAGGCTCACGAGACTTCCTCTTGAACTTCTTGTTAGTGCCTGGTGCAGAGATCAGTACTTGGTCTTTGTTAAGGGGTCTTTGCCACGTATTGCTCAGTGGATGAGGATTCTTCATTTTCCAAAAATGAGTGAAACTAACCAGATAAAGTGAAATAAAGTTAAGCAATAAATCTAATTCCAACTGCAAAATGGATGTTTAACTGAACTAACAAAGCTGAAATAAATGTTTCAATTCCACAAAGTTTAACTCGCTATTTAAGAGTGAGTGTCATCTTTCTATAGGTTCACCTGCTGGAGGCATAACAGTAAAAAGTCAGAGGATTTTTGTGTTTCAGACAAAACTTTTGGTCCCAGTCTATGTCAAACGTTCTGGTTTATAATGTGCACACGATTAACCGGTATGAGTTTTGTCCAATTAAACACCATCTAAACCCTGCAAGGACCTTCAGCAGCCAAGTGTGTAACAAACTGTTCAACTGCACTGACAGAAGCTGCACCGCAGTGTGTTACTTTAACTTCACCAGCAGGTTTTCTGTGGCTCCACTCTGTCTGCATAGCAGCATCCTGAATAATCCACATTAGTACACAAAGCTGTGTAACATCTGCTATTCCACACAAGTGGTCCCCCTGGATGGAGACTTGCAGAGAGCTTTCCCCTCGGCTGTAAAGGTTTCTTTCTGTGTGAGCAGCTCAGGCCTGTGCCTCAGAATCAGGGTTACAGTGGAGCTGTCTGAGTGTGGCTCCAGTCAGTCTACATAGCAGCACTGTGAATAACCCACACTGATACACACACTGAGCACAGACAGGCTGCAGTGGAGCTGCAGCTGCTGCACAAAATAATGGGAACAGCACATGAACAGGATGGCAGCTCTTCAGGAGCACAATCCCACTTCCAAAAGCAGTCCGTCCGAGCAGTCATGTTATACACAGAGCAGCTCTGAAACACTCACCGTTTCACACCAGTTTTCAAGACAACTTGCAGGGACAGAACTTCAGTTCTGTTCAATTACAGAATGAAACCAAATGACTTCACCGTGAGAAGCAGTCATGAGTGTCAAAACACTTGAGTAACACTGCTGAGTTTCTAAACTCCAGCAGCAGCAGCAGCAGCTCAGGGTTAAAGGCAGAACTGGTCCTGGCCTCGACTATTGCAAGATCATAATGTCCCTACATGCTGCCTCGGTATCGATGCATCCCTCCGTGAAGCTCAGGGGCTCGTCTTTAAGAAAGCTCCGGTATCCGGTATCGCGCTGCCACTTCACGGCTGAGCAGTGGGAGATCTGGCGCTCAGTGAGTTGGCTCCACGGGACTCGGTGGCGACAGGAAGTCACTTGTTACCCAGATATGAATGACTGTTCATTAGTCCACCAGCTGCCTCTGGTGTTGACACCGGTAGATCCTCCAGCTCCGCTCCTCCGCCTCTGATGTCTCTGCTCTCGTCTGGAAACGTTCACGGAGCTGCCTTCGGAGGACGGAGCAGCTCAGTGGTTACTGAGCAGAGGGGGCTCGCTCTCCTCTGACTCTGCTGGCGTCTGACTGGCTGGAACTGTCTCGAGCCACACACACACACACACACACACACACGCACGCACGCACACACACACACACACACACACACACACACACACACACACACACACACACACACACACACACACATTTTTGTTTCACTAGCCCCGTGGGGGACACATTGACATAATGCATTCCCTATTCCCTAACCCTAACCTTAACCATCACAACTACAAGTCTAACCCCAACCCTTACACTAACCCCTCACCTAAACTCACCTAGACCCTGAAACCGGGTCTGAAACTCAAGCAATCTATATGTGTGGGGACGTATTTTTGTCCCCACGGTGACAAGTCCCCATTGGTTAGTGGTTTAAGTCCCCACACCGGGATATAAAAACAACCCCCCCCCACACACACACACACACACGACATCATCCTCTTCTCAAAGTGACAGGAAAGACTCAGCAGCGCCACCTGCTGGTGTAGCAGGAACTCACGTGCTTGATTGAATTTGCTGAGTGGCAGATTTTTTTTTCCAGCTGGTCAGGAAGGTGCTCTGAACTCAGCATCACAGTCACAGGAAGATCGTTCCAGTGTTTGGGAGCATCAGACAAACTTCAGCTTCAACTTGTCTCTAATAACAGTAATTGCAGGAGCTCAGTGGATCAGAGGCTGGCCTGCACTTGATGTCATGACTTGGGCTCTCTATGGTCAACCAGCTAGCCCTCGAACCAGAAGGCAAATTTTGGTGATGGTGTGTGGTTGGAATCCCATTTCACCAAATTACATGGCCACTATGTTGCAGCAACATAACTTTGTGACCAAACTATTTTCTTCTTTGTTGTTGTTGTTGTTGTTAATAAACAGCATGGTAAACACAACAGAAAATACATAAACAGATACTGGCAGGGGATCAGAACGCTGACAGGAATCATATATCCGCTCACCTTTGGAGTGATGTTTTCATGTTGGTGTGCAGAGCCCCTTTTAACAGCAAACAATCTTGCTTTAGTTTCATCAGTCCACTAAACATTTTCCTAAGCAGTCCTGTGGAGAGTCCAGCTGCTCTTTGGCAAACTTCAGGTGCAGTGATGTTTCTTTGGAGAGCAGCAGCAGGCAGCAGCTGGACTCCAGTTTAACTAAATCCTGGCTCAAGTTAGCTTTTGTTGATGTTATTAGCCTCAGGGTTCACAGGCTTTTTCCAACCACCACCATTAAATCTCTGTCAGTCTAAATCTGTATTATTTCATTTAATTTTAACAGCCATTTTACAGCAATTTTCAAGTCTATTAATCAACCCTGACTCTAGACTCAGTTAAAAGTCATTCAAAAGCCTTGTTCTTAGTTGGTCACACTCAACCTGGAAAACACTACAACACTCTGAATTTTATCTGAATTCTCTGAGTTTTTATCAGGTTTAGTCCTTTAATACAGATAAAGTAACCATGGCAGGTGATTTGAATATTAATGTGGACACTGATAATGAACTATAGCTCTGTGTTTATCTCATTCATCTGTTTACCATTTATCTGTGTGAACAAACCCACTCACTGATTTAACCACATCCTCCACCTTGTTCTGTCATACTGCTTCAAAATTAAACAATATCACAATGTAATACAATATAATAATACAATGTATTTAGTCCTACTACATCAGACCAAGGACTTGTTTTTGTACTTTTGTACTTGTAACTCTTAGTGTTGCATTTGACACTATTGACCATCACATGCTACTACAGAGACTGGAACACTGACATCAAAGGACCCGCACTAGGCTGGTTTAAGTCTTACCTTATCAGCTCGATTTCAGTTTGTACACGTCAACACGTCCTCCATCTACACAAAAGTTAGACATGGAGTTCCACAAGGTTCAGTGCTTAGACCAATTTCTTTTCACCTTATATATGTTTCCCCTAGGCAACATTATTAGGAAACACTCCATAAACTTCCACTGTTATGCAAAGGACACTCAACTGCTCTTGTAAGTGAAGCCAGAGGAAACCTTTCGGTTAGCTAAACATACCTTAAAGATATAATGATAGGATAACCAATAATTTTCTGCTATTAAACTCAGACAAAACTGAAGTTATTGTATTTGGCCCCAATCTCCTTAGAAAATATTATCTCTTGTTATAGTTACTCTGGATGACATTGCCCTCTAAGGAATCCCTGAGTTATCTTTGATCAGGATATGTACTTTACCTCCCACATAAAACACACTTCAAGGAATTTTTTTCCTTGAATTTTTTTTTAACCTAGGTAACATCTCTTACAGTGGTGCCTTACCTGTTATATTAATTGTTATGAAATTCAAAGTTTCCCTCCACACATCTCACACCACCAGTGGAAACTTCAGCCCACTTTTCTGTGCTCTGACGTGTCCGACTTTCTCTTCTTTGCAGACCCTGACCAGCCAGAAGGAGGAAGAAACAACACTGCAAAGTTCTGAAACTCTTCTTTTATTTTGGGTAAGTGTTACTGTTCTACATATCATTTTTCGTTTCTTGCCCTTCACACACAGACAGAGGACAGGAATGAGCTGAGAGATTACAGTCAAGCACCTGAAAAGTTGATAAATTACAGTTTTAGATCAGTGTTTTTTTTTTTTTTTTTTTTTAAACAATGTAGGATAAAGTATCAGCCTGCTAGCAGCTCCACAGGTAAGATTGTAGACATAACGAGATCATTAGCAAAGCATGTGTAAGGTTTTGAGGAAAGCTGTAACCTAAACCTCAGGCAATACAATACAGAGGATCAGCTTTGTTAGCTTGCTGGGGTTTCTGCGTTTGCCAGAGGGTGGCAGCAGCAGGACTACCTAGTCATGTCCTAATATCAGCAAGTCATTTATACTGTACAGCAGCTTAAGGCCTAAAAATACATTTCTATCCAAAGTGTTTAAGGGTAAGGTACAAAAAAACCCTCCAATTCCAAATGTCAAAATGTCCCTTTATTTTTGATAAACTGTAAAAACATAGATGTAAATGCCAGCAGAAAATAGAAGTGAAGCTACTCAGCCTGATGCGAGTCAGCCACAGCTCAAAGGAGAAGTGTTTGTTGAAAAAGTCACTTTGTCATTTAAACAGAGCTTTGTTTCTTTTCTATAGGCTTTTAAGGTTCAAATGGTTGAGTCCAAAGCGGGTTGCTCTTTTCTGTTCTGTGCTGCTGAGCATCCGTGTGGGGGCCCTGATCAGGACAATGACAACAGGAGAACACCTGACAAAGGCTCTTTGTTGACTGCAACAAGCTGCCCATGAGCAAGGCATCAGACCTCCAGTGAACGTGTACAGCAGCAGAAGCCTGGCTGTGCAGCTCCTGGCGGTCACCATGGAGATTACAGAGGGAAAAATAAAAGCATGCACACAGAGCAAAGCCTCTGTGACTGAAGAGGTTTTGTTTCCTCCCCTCAAACTTTTCTGTTCCCCAGATGAACGTATATTGGTAATAAAAGTTGTTTATGTAAAGAAAGACTTGGGAGCCTGTTGTACCTTGACAAAAGATACCCACTACTAAAAAAAGCATATCAGGTTGTTTGACTAACACATGTCCATTCTTGGTAAAGGCAAGGGTCAGGCAATAACAGCAACCATGACATGCACCTCCTGATGAATCTCAGTCCAGTATTCCCTCTCTTTTAGCTCTGTTTTTGGTCTCTACCAGCTCCTGATGGAAATATCTGGCTCTTTAGCTGCACTCTGACTGGGTCTGTCTGCTGTTTGCTGCTGAGCAGGTAGTGGACAGAGGCTTCTTAGGCTTATTCACTGAAAAAAGCTTCTGCTACCAGAAAGAAGGCAGGGGGGGAGTGCTGAGTTGGTGATAATCTCTCTGTGAGATTGCCCTTCACAATATACTCTGCCACCTGACCCACTGTTAATATAAAGAATTGATTAGAGCAGCTTTAACTGTTTGTTTGTTAGTGATGTGGCTACCCAGCTGAAGCTGCAGCTTGTGGCACTGGCTCTGATCACAGTCACATACAGTGGAATCTTAATAAAGTGGACTCAGGCTGGTGGTTAAAGTGATGAGGGCAGATGCAGCCTGTACTGGTTTTGAACAAGGGTTGACTGTTACCAGTATAGCTGCTCAACTGGTTGGTTTAGTGTACATCAGACTAACTGCTTTGAACCGGGGAAGGGTACTGAGTAAAAGTTCTGCAAGTCATCAGAACAGAATGATCCAGGAGACATGCTGCTGAATACCTTCCATGACTCAGTCATCAGGTATGCTATCCACACTGCGACCACTGAGCCTCAGCCTGTATCTCATCTAACAACTGGAATCACAAGAGCCATGTGTTTTAGTTCTGAGCGATAAATCACAGCTGCGTTTCAAACACATGAAAGAGACCAACTATGAGATGTGACAGGGCAGAATTCAAGTTCATGACAATAGTGGGGCAGGAAACTTCTCTCTGGATAATCAAAATAAATAAACATAAAGACTCTGAGGAGCTGTTGGTGGAGTCAAGTCAATACCTTCAGAAGCAGAAGGACCAGACTTTGTGTGGTAATTCTTCATCTTTCCGGCGTGCAACCAAGACGCTTCCTAGTTTCCCCGACTTCTGAACAAAATGCTAATTACAATGCAAATACACACATCAAGGAGGTTTTTTTTTTTTGCATAAGTAGTGAGTCATGATACAGGATTGAGAGGACAGTTGTGGCTGGACGCAGTTAGCTTGATCAGCAGCTGCCTGTCCTGCCAGAAGTCACTCTGATGGTTTCAGGCGTGAACAGACTCTACTGTCCTCTCCGTCCTAAAAGCAGACAAACAGGAAAACATGTTTTATTGCACTACGATGTTTAGCGTCACTACTGTGGTTAGTGTGTGAACTGGTATCCTCTCTACACAGAAAGCACGGTGACTGGCCTTTCACGCTATCATCTGTCTGAAACCATTGGCCAGCACATTGCCCTCAACAGGAATGGAAACAAGCTGATGGATGGTTCACGACAACAGCAACTCTTATCACATCCACTCACCACACCTTCATGCCTCCCCAGTCCCAACTTCACCCCAAGCAAGCAGTGACGATGATGAGAGAGCTGGGAGCCATGAAGGTGAGAAGGGCTCGGTCAGTCCTGCGGCGTGGTCTCAGCAGAGCCGCTCTGTGCTTGTCTCTGCTGTTTCTTCTTGTAGCTGGGCCAGCGACACACAGGGCAGCAGTGTCTGCCTGCTGCCAGCCACACCACAATGCACTGCTGGTGGAAGGCGTGGCCACAGGGCAGACCCATCAGCAGCTCCTCACTCACAAAGTTCTCCAGACACACCACACACTCTGAGCACTGCAGCATGTCACATGGCCACACTGACCAATCACAGTGGTGCCGGTTGGAGACGCCCTCAGGTGTGGGGCAGCCATCCTCCAGTGGCCTGTCAGCGGATGGTGAGCTTCCGTTCTCGTGACAACGGCAGAGGGGTGATGCAGCAGAAGCGACACACACACACTGATGGCTGCTGCTGTGGTCCATGTTGCTGTAGCAGTTGCTGTCCTGACTGCACCTCAATCTCTTGTGCCTTTTGCTGCAGTGTGGAGGTGTGCAGGGACCTGCAGGGGGGGATGCCCTCTGCCCCATGCTCTCCGTTTCTGAATGTGAGCTTTCTGTCTCTTCGTCCAGCTGTCCACCAGAGCTGCTGCTTCCCCATCGCTGACCCACAGCTCTGAACCTCCAGGTTGGCAGGGCCTTAATGTAGTCCACGTTTACTAACGGGCGAAGCCAGAGATCAGGGAAAGCCAACCGCTCAAATAAGAAGTTGGGATCGTCCTCCCAGTCTGAGTGGTCCGATGGGACCTGCTGCAGCGATGTGATTGGGTGGAGCAGATAGGAAGTGTACCAGTCCCACAGACTGGCCAGCCACTCCAGGTTGGTGGTGCTGTCCTCTCGGCTCCTGACGCCGCAGCGCCGTTTCTTCTCAAAGTAGTCCACCAGCAGGCCATGGGCCAGGTATGTGGACAGGAAGAGAGCCGGGTGGGAGGAGTAGAAGGTCCAGTCAGCTCTTACCAGGCTGGCCAGCGTGGTGGTGTCAGCATAACGAAGTAGCTTCAGACTGTAACCATACAGAGTGTCCAGATAGGGCAGCTGAAGGAGAGCCTGGAGGGAGTGATCAATCCATAATTAGTGATCAGTTATTAGTCTCTCCTCTACAACACTGGACCCAAATGAAAAGTCTTTCGATCTTTGTGTTTGATCAGGTCTTACCATTTTGTGATCAGCTTTCCTTTACTGTGCTTCCTGAATCTCATCCTCTTTACTCCAAAGTACAAGTGCTAATACAACCAGGAGATTATTACAGCTGACACACAATAACATGCCAGCTCGTTACCTATTCACAGCTGCCTGAACTGATTCTTATCAGCTGCTCTGTGGAGTTTGTCCTGTGCTGACGTTATGGTTTACAGAACGAAGCGCATGTGTCCTTTAGACCGGACAGATGTGGAGTGGATTTCCTTCCTCATAGAACATTTAAAAAGCTACAGTTTTGAACATTTTGAAACAGAATCCTTCATGTTTACTAGCTTGCAGTCGTCTTCTTTACTGCTTTTGCTAGTGCACTGCTGCATATCCAGGTGCATTACTGCCCCCTCTGGATCAGCGGTACGGAAGCTTTAAGTTAATGTTCAGGTTTCAGTTCAGGGTTTGTTCAAGGAACCTTTCTGGAACAGGCCCAGACCAGAAAAAAAGAACTGGGCTCGTGCCACTGAAACAGCTGCAGGAAAAACTGCTGAAGCCTGGTGTGATGTGTGATCTGTGTGGTGTAGATGATTTCCTACCAGAACAGGAAGCCAGGACACCAGCAGGATGGAGTTGTAGGTTCCCAGAGTTCGTATCAGAATGACGAATCGTTTCACTGTTGCTCCCTGTTCACGACAATGAAGATGTTAAAAGTTAACTGGACAGTCAATACAGAGCTCGGTGTCTCTATTCTCTCTCTCTCTCCAGCACTGTGTAGAAAGAGTAAGAAGAATTCAGATCCTTCACTTTACAGAGTGTTATAAATTTGACTTCAGTAAACGTACATCAACACTCTCATCAAAATGTACTTCAAGTATCAAAAGTCAAAGTTTTAATGTTAAAGCTGCTCAAGATGGAGTTATATGTTAGTCTTTATATGCTGTTGGACAGTTCAAGTCATGAAAATGGACGATATTTAAAAGATGACCTGTTCCATGTGTCAAATCTTAATCTAAGAAGGACTCCGGACAGCATGCTCCGTGCAGGGACCCCCGCCTAATCCTCTCACTCTGTCTGTTTAATCAGGACACTTCAGGAGCCAACTCTCCCAGAATGCATTGCACACAAACCAGTGTGTCACTTTAGGAAATTTGGATTTTATTTTTTTTTTCAGGAGGGAAAGTATTTGTTTCGATTTTTAATAAGTGCTCAGTTGATTCAGTTTAATGGCACAGATGTGGAGGACTGCTCATCATCTCAGCAGCTCCCAGTCTGACTCCTGACGTGACCTGTCCTTTTCATCTGCTGGTTATCTGGTTATTGGGTGCGATTTGGAAGTAGACAGAGGGTTGGGCTTCCCGCAGACCAATGTGCCAATCATCAACAAGGAGCCTTGTGTGGTTAGTGCGGTCACAGACCGTGATTCACCTGTGAGCCCACCACAGGAAGCATGCAGCCAGCTTTACTGCAGTTGCAGATAAATGCAGCACAGTGAACGGCACAACACTTTCCTTTTCAAAGGAGAGCAAATGGAAAAACAGTCAGTGACCTGTGTAATGAAGAGGTCCATCCAGGCCAGCAAGTTGATGAGGACCAGACTGAGGACAAACAGGTCATTGACCTCTGGCTGAACTGAACGCAGGAAAGTGTCCATGGCAGCTAGGGAGAGGAACTCCCCCGTACTACAGGGGGGGTCAGAGTAAAGATGAGAAGAAGGTGAGCAGAGGAGGAGAGGAGAAGAAGAGGCAGACAATCCAGAGATACAAATCAGTGTTGTGTCTGAAAAAAACAATAACTATCATTTCTCTGCTCAATCATCACCTGTTGCCATAGCGATAGATGCCCTCGGGCATCTTGAGGATGTACGCGGGGCTATGTGTAACACCGATCTCCGACAGGCTGCTGTCGTTATCCCACTGACGTACGTCCACGAAGATGAACTCGATCCTGCCGGTGAACTTGACGGACAGCGAGGAGAAGAAGGCGGGGGGCTGGGACAGACGGGCGAACAGAAACATTTTGACTGGGTGGGCTGGGTCGGAGCGCCACTCCTCCGCCAGCTGTTCGGAGCGACGCAGGGTTTTGATTCGATGAGCCACATGTGAGGTCATCCAGCGGAAGATGTGTTCGGTTTCAATACGACGGCCGTTGTACTCTTTGAGCATGACTTTACCCTTCGACGCGGAAGTCTGAGGAACGGACATGATGAGCGTGGAGCGCTGCCAGCCGCGCTTGATACACGACCTGGTGGAGACAACGCAGAGGCACCATGTCACAATCAGATACACATTATGGGGAAACTGTAACACCCCTTTTATGCCAGTTCACTACCTTTTCACAGTTACAGCAGTCAACCAATGACAGAAAACACAAAATGAAGCCTACAATTATTTGGTTTTCCATATAGTCTCACCCATTGTCTCATAATCTGTCCATGCCTGGACTCAGATGCTTTTTTTTTTTTTTCATGAACCCTGAGAGGATGAGCTTCCTAACAGCTGCCTCCTGACAGCCAAACGTCCTCACTAATGTTTCTGTCTACAGCACACAAGAACAAGGTCTAGTTCCACTGGACTCAGCAGCATGCTGCCCCCCCATTCATTGACCACTCTTTGGTGTCCTCTCATGACAATCACCATGTCCACGATCCTCCTGTCCCTCACAGACTGAGCTCCCATTCTTAGTTGTAACTCCTCCTTCCCGGCATCATGGAGATTTTTAAGGAACATGTGTGTTGAACACAGTGTAATCCCACTGTTTAATAAGAAGCCCTCTCACACACCGTTTGTGGTTTGTCATCACTCCTGCTCAACACTGACCTACTGCAGGTGCCTTTGAGGAACACCCTGCTGCTCACCTGTGGTCATTCGAGCAGTTGAAGGTTCCGGTTCTGATACCGAACTGAGACACTTTTTGCACCATCTTACCCCAGTTGGACTGACTGAGCAGGGCTTCCCGGTCCTGGGCAATGACCTGCAGGTACACACACAATGACATGACAGGGTCAGTAAGGTAATACAACACCAACAGAGTGATCAAAGGCGTCATGCCCCCCCCCCCCTCATCGTGTAGCCCTTAACCCATGTTACTGAATGCTTTTACCTGAACCAGCCAGATCCCATCCTTAGTGTCCTCCACTAATTCATAGAAGTGCATCTCTCCACTGAAGTGTGTGGTGCTGGAGTCTCCTGCCTCCGTCTGCTCCCTCTCTTTCTTGATGGCTGAGTACAGCTCCCCCTGTGTCAGCTCTCCTGTGGGGGGGGGGGGGGTTAATGATTTAATCCACACCTAATCCTTAAAGCATCATGTAGCTATTTTACCTTTAAATTCCAGCTTCACTTGCTACTCTGACTTGTAATACGGAGAATGGCACCTCTTCAGCTGGGTATGACTAAAGGCTAGCTCAGACATCCTGGCAGAGGCGAAGAGACTAACTCGGTGGTGTACCAGCCGTTGGGTATGCCTGGACAAATCTAGGAGGGCTGGAGAACCATTGTAAAGTCCATAAAGTTTTTACCGGCTCTCTGTGCACCCATCATTCAGGGTGAACATAGGAGCCTGCTGCGTGAGTGTTACAGGACTGGGATCACTGGCCATGCTGTATATACTGAACATATGTAACTAACCCTCACCTACCTGACCCGAGTGCCCCCCCCTCCCCAAACTGGTTCTAACAGGTAATTCCAGGCCTTCTTTCCCAGTACACCACTGGACAAGCTTCTAGTATTTACATTTTAACACAAATCTGTCCAGTGAACTGTGAAGGGATGCTTTGTTTTCTGTACACAAACTGTTATACTGCAGGATATAATGCACTGGCATCCTGTAAATTAGCACCTGTGGCTTCAGAGGCAGCTGTTGCCGATGCTCAGCAAACGCTACGTAGTCTAAACTAAAAGGTAATGCAAACATTTCTTATTTGATTCCAGTTGTAACATAAACCATCCACACCAATGGTACCGCTCTGTGGGGCTGCAAATGCATTCAGAGGTAGCACATTAATAAATCTAACACATAGATTTCCCCTGCATCAGCATGTTTACTGACCCACTTGAGAAGCTTGTTATTCCACCGTCTCTGCAGATTCACACTTGGTATCAGACTGAATCCAGACTATGTGGTGTACAGATCTTTAGCATGATCACTAAACACAGCATCAGTTCATGCTTGGCAGGAGAAAAACAGCCAATGCTGGCTATTCCCATTAAAACCAAATTACATAATTGACTAATCTGACTTCTTGATGAATCATTTGGTCTGTAAAGTGTCAGAAAATTCTAAAACATGTCTGTGACTGTGGCTTATTACCTCTACAAATAAAGCAGTGTCTACCTGTAAACCCTCACAGCAGGTGTCAGGAAGTTGGACGCTTTGACTCCGAAACTTTGCATTGGTCTTATTTACATTTTGAGGCCACAGAAGTGAAACCATCTGGGGGGGTTTTTCCACAACAAAAGCAAAGACTGGAAATAAGAGTTCAGATCTGTGTAGCAGAACTTTGTTTTTGTTCCTTCTTAACCTATCCCATGATGCATCTCATGAAGAGCCTGTGACCCACAGGAGGGGTCCTCAACCCCAGGTTGGGCATCACTGATACTAGACAAGCAGTTCAGTTACTAGACACTAATTGACATTTTTGTCTGAAAAATGATTATTTGTCTGGTGATTGATGAATCACTACCTGATCTGAATTTGAGGGGGGGGCGGTGCCTGTGGGCCCTGACCGTTACCTGATTTCTCCACCAGCTCGCTGACGTCCTTCTTCTCAGCCAGTCCGGAGTACCCCAGCCCCCTACATTCCAGGATGGTCTTCAGCTTCTTATAACTGAGAGTGACTGGATCCACCAGCTGAGTGGCGAACACACCGGTCTCATACCAGACCACCGCCTCAAAGATCCTCGCCAGCATGAACAGCACCACGAAGTACAGCAGCAAGAAGAACAGTTTGAGCCACATCTTCCAGCTGGACCAAGGTGGACTGTGCTGGAGCTGGACTGAGCTGGGACAGGAGACACTGTCGGTCTGTCTTGCGACTCACTTACATTAAACGTCTCTTAAGTCCGTCAGGGCGTCATGTCTGTCCGAGTGGTACTGGGGGGGGGACGTTCCCTGACAGTCTACCTGCGGTCTGCGGTCATGAATCCTGCTGACGGTGACAGCTAGCCACTTAGCTTAGCATCGCAGGTAGAGGCCCGCTGGTCTGTTAGCCACAACGAACAGGCCTCGCGGAGCTCGAGCGTCAGCTGCACGCGCTGCAGTTTCCCGCCGAAGGTGAGCAGCAGGTGAGCTCCAGGTCTTCTTCACAGCGTCAGAAAATACGAGAAATGACGATCTGACCTGCTCCGATCAGCTGCTGTACACAGAGGAGCTGACGTCACGTCCGGCTCCACCTCACACATGTAAACAAGCTACAAAGTAAAAGCCTCTTCCTCTTCCAGTCCTTTGCGTGAACTCACGGCTCCAGACCACTGATGCCCCCCCCCCCGCTCGTCCTTTGTCCCAGGGAGAACCAAGAGCCCTCACCGGCACAGACCCGGTGTACAGAACCTGTCAGCTGCAGGTATAAGAACACAGCCTAAGCACTTTTAAAGACGGTCTTGTCTTTGCCTGGACCTCCTGTGGTCAATGTGCCAAACCGAGGACGTGCTTGAAAACAAACTACTTTAAATGGAAAGTAGCTAAAGCTCAAGCAGTGGCTAAATGTCACCAAATTGTCATATTCATGGCGTCGTATTTGCATGCTGATGTCTAATGTCAGCTGAAGCGACAAAAAGCAGCCACAACAAGCATGACACAATATGTTGGTCAGTCAGTGGTTTTCCTCCCCATGTTTGTGTGAACAGGAAGTGAGAATCACCTGACACCTCATCTTACTCAACAGCATTCACTATCACATTTATTTAAATTACTGCAGGATAGTTTGTATTAGAATTAGAAGACCGTCCACAGGAGAACACAATATCCACACAAGTCCAGTCAGTGTAAATCCTAAGAGACATTATTTGACTTTTCATATAAAGCAGGTCCAGACTGGACTCTTTAGAAAACAGACCAGGCTCTTAATATTTCTATAAATATAAATATATTCTATAAAAAGATAGAAACTAGCAAACTAAATTCAAATGAAGAACACAGCATCACACACAGGTGAGTTTCATACCAGTCGGACCTTTACATCCCCACCTTCTGAAGACAGAAAATCAGTGTGCCACAGTTTTATGCCTCAACCATGAAAAAAACATGAAAACAAAGGACTGAGGAAAACCTGTTTAAGGGTTCAGGAGGTGGTGCATCATCATCATCATCATCATCCTTACAAGCTGTGCTTTGTAGTGTCAGTCAGCACAGACTCTCTCTTTTTGTGGAGCACCTTCTCTACAGTGCCGGCTGCAGGTTTTCTCTTCCTACCCATGTGTCAGCAACAAGGGTGAGAACAGACATCTGTAGAAGAGGCTCTGTGCTGGAAGACATGTATGATCATGGGTGTTTGCCATTTTGTAATCAAAGAAATTCTTCTATGAAACCAATGCTGCAGAACTGGGTTTCTATACACTTCCATGGGGAGAAACCAATCCATCACGTCCGCATGGAAAGCATGATAAGTCAGCTGCCATGTGATCAGTCGGATGAGATGCATAGAGAGGTCTGTGGGGGTAAAGCCCGATGCTTGTGGTATATTTTTTGTGAGATGCTTTTGGGAAAGAAAAGTCACTAAAGGGTCTGAAACATCTGTAAATCTAGTGACAAAGGTACTAAATTGGCAACACTGCCTGGAAACACCCCCCTGATAATAGAGACTGTTCATAAAAACCTATAACAACTCTAAGGTGGAGTACCTACATGCATTTTACTGTCAGTTTTTATGATGTCTCCTGCTTCACCCGCAGCCAGTTCTCAGTGTGTGTGTGTGTGTGCACTCAGTGTCAGGTTTCCACATCACACAGGTGTAAGCTGCACATTGGACCATGATTGGCTTCAGCTCTAGCTGTGATGTCATGAAATCGTGCCATGCATCTTAAAAATGACCTTTTCTTGCCAGAGTTCTGGAGAAAGTTCTCCACACACAGCTCCAACCTGATCCATCATCCATCATGTCTAGGCGAAGGCATTTTCTCTGTGTCTGGAGGGAGTACCTGGTCTTCCAGTGCAGTGGGGCCCCCTGGAGCCTATTCTTGGAATGAATACAGAATAATGCAGCATCAGAAAGACAAGGAGCAGTACAGAATCCACACTGTGACCAGGACTCAATCAAAAATGAAGCTTTTGTCAGCAGCCCCACCCCTCCCTATACGCAGACCACGCACTGTGCGTAGGACCCCCACGTTTGCGGAGGGGGCCCCGTTTTGAGCGAGATGCGCAAATTGCGTGAATGATTTATGCAGCGCACCACTGCGCACATTGCGTCAGTGATCCGCAGCGCTGCGCAATATGAGACTCACGATGAGCACCCTTAAGTGCGTCATGATGATTGGCAGCAATCAACATCGGACCAATCAGCAGTCGGAGGCTGCAGAGATGGCATCCAAAAGACAGTATGAGTCCGGAGCATCTAAGAGGAAGAAAAAAATAAAACAGGGAGAAGCTCTTGCTTCACTTGAAGGTGGGTATGTTGTTAAAATGAAAGTATAAACCACCCGACTTGTACTGGAGATAAAATTATTTCCCAGCAGCATCCATTATCGGTTTTTAACCGTCAGGCCTTGCTTTGTATATTTTACTTTTGTTATACAGTCAAGAGGAGTGGTAAACTCACCAGATAAGATAAGATAAGTGGGGAAATTACACCGTTACAGCTGCATAGGGTACAGGCACTCAGAATATACAGATAAGATCAAAAAAAATATAAGACTCCAAGAAAAATGTACTTATTAGAGGAAAATAATAATAAATAAACAGAATGACCAAAGTGACCATGTGCACTGTTTGAGCAGTATGGGAAATGGTCTTACTAGGCTGGTGGTCATATACCAGCTGGTGGATAAATTTTAATGGACTGATATAGTTTACCATCGCCATCTACTGGGGAATCTAATTCATAACAGCCATAGCTCTTAGCAGAGAGAGTTGATAGAATAGAAATGTGTTGACAGAGGAAATACATTTTGAAATATAAGTCTGATCAATGAGAATGTTTCCCCACAATTGTACATAATAATAATAATATCATCATCATCATCATCATCATCATGAAAGACAGTAATAGTTGCAATATCTTTGTATTTTTTCGATTGCTGCAGTTGTAGGTGTGGTTTGCTGTAAAATGTGAAATGGCAATTTATTGTGCTTGTGTTTTCATGAAAATAAGCGGGGGGGGGGGATCTGTGTTCACCTGCACTTTTAGGCGCGACCCGGCTGAAAGCGCCGAAAGTGTCTCTGTTTTTTTTTTTTTTTTTTTTACAGTAGAAACCAGTGGGAGCGCGCACAGCACTAAAGAGAAACGTGGATGGACTTTAGCCTCGGTGCGGACATGGACGGAGCAGCACCACGGCCCGTGCTCTGACGCTCACGGTGTTGCACTTTCAGGCGGTTTGTTCCTCCAGCTCAGTGAGGAATCCTTATAATGCGGCGGAACTTTGGACAGTGTTGTCTGTACCTGCCACAAAGCCTCTCGGTGTAATGGGGATTGTTTGTTATGCCGTTGTTCAGGGCAACATGTCACTGTGATCACACTCTGCTTGCCCGTGAGCGCGCCGCCACAGCCACCTCCGTGCACCTGCGCTGCTGTTCACTGTCATCCTCAGCAGTCCAGCCAAGGATATCACAGCGATTCTCTTTCTCTGTTATAGAAGCGAGACAGCACAGCGCCGACAGACAGCAGTGTGTGTGAAACAATCCGTGATGGTTCTTCACTGATAATATACTCAGGTATTTACGTTAGTAGTATATTTTTCAGGCAGCAGTCGAAGTTTTCGCCGCGGTCCAAGCTGGTTTCGAACCGGGGTGTCTGAGGTTCAGACATTGCTCTTTCATATACAGAAATGTTTACAAACCAATGGAAGTTCATGATTATGAGCCTGTCTCGTGGTGATTACCCAAAACAATCGTCATTTGGTCATGGAAATAAAGTTCAAATGAAAAGTTACTGATTTTTCTTTGTTTTTGTGTTGAAGGTTCTCAGCGACCTCACAGGCTGAGGAGCACTGTGTTGTAGATGATCACACTGTGATCACACTCTGCTGCTCCGCGGTTCAGGATCGTCCTCAACAGTCCAGCCAAGGATATCACAGCAATTCTCTCTGTTACAGTGAATGTGGAGTTCAAACCGAGAGAAGCCTCAGTGTGTGTGAAACAATCAGTCTTAATGCTTGTCCGAGATGTCCAAGATGTTTAAAAACAAATGTAAGTTCATGATTATTTCTAACCAACTGGCCCCAGATTGTGAGACTCGGCCCCTACCTCTCCTCCATTCGCACGCTGGGCACCGGTTCTCCTCATCTCCACCGCCATCTCCTGGACAGAGACCATCACAGCGGCTACACTTCCTGAGGGTCCTCAGGAAGCACAACCTGGACTCCATCCTGCTGCTGACCTTCTGACGTACTGCATCACAGTATGGTACGGCAGCTGCACCATGGCAGACAGGGAGAGGCTTCAGAGGGTGGTAAAGGCAGCACAGAAGATCATCGGCTGCCCCCTCCCCTCCCTGATGGACAGCAGAGCAAAGAGCATTACCAAGGACAGCTCCCACCCTGGCTTTGATCTGTTTGACCTGTTGCCTTCAAGAAGGCGCTACAGGCACATCAGAACAAAGACTAACAGAATCAGAGACAGCCATAACCACACTGAACTCACATGCACTGAAACCCAGTCTATTCCCCTGACCCCCCAGACTTCCTTCCTTCTATCCACTCACTGTGCAATATCTGTATACTGTGCAATATCCATTGTAAATGCTGACCCACATTGTCTGTATTATGCTGCATGTCTTTCTCCCCCTCTCCTCCATTCCTAGCTGTCCTATCTTCCTCCTTTTCCTCCTTTCACCCAGCCCGGCCATCGGCAGGAGGGTCCCCCATCTGAGCCAGGTTCTGCTCAAGGTTTCTTCCTGTTAAAAGGGAGTTTTCCTTGCCACTGTCGCCTTAAGTGCTTGCTCTGGGGTCAGGCTCTGGGTCTCTGTAAAGCGCTTTGAGACAATTTTGATTGTGGAAGGCGCTATATAAATAAAATTGAATTGAATTGAATTGAATTGAATTGAATTGAATTGAATTAATGTGCAGTGTGCTTTTTTGTTTTATTATGTTTTTGTGTTTTATTTTCAGTTTGCTCTTTGCCTCACAAACACACACACACTCCAATCTGTAGTGATGGAACATGACACCTGGGTGGACACTCTCATTTTCCTCTCTTTTCTGACATCATGCTTTGACACATGTCAGACGTTGGTGTGTAAACAGCCAGGAACATTTATTGTCTTTACAGCGTGTGGGCCATCTCAGCCACAAACCCCCATCCATCTGTCAGCAGCGCTCCAACACTGTTCAGCTGGTGCTGAGTTTGAAAAGACTTTAGTAGAAGATATTAAAAAGTAACCCCTGAAATATGGTCACTGGCTTCCATGTTTTTCTGTTTACTGACCCCGAGCGGCAAACTTGTCTACTGGCAACAAGAAAGAAGCTGATCACCTTTTTAGCAGGTTTCCTGCGTTGTAAAAAAAACCCAAAAAACTGCGCTTTTAGCTGTAATTTTGATGTAAAAGGCGTAACTTTATAAACCAGTGGAACCATCGTGGGGTTGTTTGACTCTGCACATGGAATTTGTTGACAAGAAAAGCATAATAAACATACTTTTTTAAAGTTTTCTTTTAATTTTGAAGAAAGTGTCATTTTACAGATGTGAAATCTCACACAGCAGTGTGTTGTGATCCTCTAACACTATTTCATTTATGTAGTTATAAAGTTTTAAAATCCAGGGAAACCCATAGAAACCTCAGCACCTCGTTTTGTTTTTTTAAAAAAAGCACTTTTTAGGCCCTAATAACAACTTTTTTTTTTTTTTTTTGTTTTTTTTAATCAAGCAGAAGTTTTACTTCCACAAATTGTACAAATGAATCAGTATTAAAAACATCGAGCTGCTGAAACTTGAACACGTATTTGCTGGAAGTGCCTGGTTAGGACAAAGAAGGTCTGCTGTGTCAGTGGCACATAAACATTGTAGAAATGGAACAACAACATGGCACAGTTAACTGGAGGATTACAGCATTTTTTTATCCACTCAAAAAAACAAAACAAAACACAACACAACAAATCAAGGAAAAACACAGACTAAAGCCCCATTCAGTCAGTAAGGAGGCAGATTTTGATCCCATCATGTATGGATCACCCCCACTCATCCCCACTACAGTACTAAATACAGCCACAGTGACCTCCTGACTCTCTGTGAACCGGCTGCTGTCCCTGTATTTAAATCCAGGCTGGAACCACGTCCTCGTATCTCAAAACGGATCTTGAGCCGCTTGAACTTGCTGCTTTCTTTTGATTTCATTTTTAGTTTTCTCAGTGTAAAACCTCACTTTCAGAGTGAAAATGGAGGAAGAGAGAAACGTTGCTGCTCATCTAAGATGCTGTCCAGAACACGGTGCAGATTTCCTCCCCCCCCGTGATGTTCATCCTGTCTGAATGGGGCTTTTAAAGAACCACAGCAGGAAAGACACAGGTGGAGTCAATAACATTACTAACAGCTGCATCCCATTAAGATTAGACAGTTCCAGCACTTGGCTGCTGTGCATGCTGGTCCCTGGTTCATGGTTTACTGGGACACTTGATGGAACAGGACCATTTGTTACTGCTATTCAGAAAAAAAAAAGTCTATAGGCAAATTATTTCCATTGGCAAATGGTGGATAAACACTGCTCTGGACCATCCCAGTGGTTTTTTGCATGACTGCATACAAATCACTCACACTTTACATCACAGCTGGCCATTTTCCAAACCACATCAATCTGCACTTGAGCTGAATTAATACAGCGACCTTGTGGAAGTCATGTTTGCTGCAACAGAGTCTGATTCATTCAAAAAAAAAAAAAAAAAAAAAAAAAAAGGTCAACGACGAGTGTGAGAACATCCACAGAGACACCACATCACAGACATGCAGAGAGACACTGAGCCTGCTGTCTCTTTGTCTCCACACCGGGCCGCCACTGTGTGAGCCGACGATCTAAAAAAAACAAAAACAAAAAAAAAACACTGCGTTTGCTGTGGGAAAAGTTTCCTTTCCTTTCCAGACCAGCAGAGAGCAACATGCTGAGCTGATTTCCCACTGTCAGTCGGTTCGCTAAGATCATCTTAGCCTTCAGATGCTTTGGGAGACATGTTTCAGCTTATTCACTTCAAGCTTCAGCATGTTGTTACTGACAGTGAGCGAAAAGAAAAGAAAAAAGAAAAGAGAAGCTCGGCCACAAACAGAGTATTTTGGATGAAGTGCAGATGGTGACACGGCGCAGGTAGAGCTGGAGTCGGTCCAGAGAACAGTGAGGCTGATCAAATGACACGCTGCATTGCTTCCTGGCAAAATCCCTTGTGTGTGTAGGCAGCTCATTTTAATCGAACCCTAATATAAAGGTGATAAAACAGGCTCTGAATTCTGAACATTTGAAGGATTAGAAATGTTACAGTGATTAACCTCTTTCATATAACATACCTGTAGTACTCTGTCATCAGTACTGTGATTATACTTTGGACTTCCCTGTAAATTATCACGTACTGTGCGGATCTATGTTCTGTAGGAACTGCACTGAGTGGAGAGTATTACGGGGGGAATGTCTGTGTGTCTCCTCTCAGGATTTTCTCCAGGTAAGGAGAGAAAGGTGAAATATTCATGACATAGAAGAGAACCAGTGAGAACCACAGGGTTACCAATATGAAACTAAAAGCCTGATTGTTCTTTTGACAACCACATACAGGTAGGAACTTTCCACAACAGGTCTGATACTGCTTACAGTTTCAGTCGCTCCGTTAGACACCGCTCCCTCCGCAGAAGCAGAAAATGTGACTGCGCTCAGCTGACCTTATCTCAGGACGGACACGTGTCTCGGCAGAAGACACCTTCTTTGCCATACATAAAGCGGAGGCCTCTGGTCTGTGGGCTAGGCTCGCTGTGGTGCTGTTACTGGGAGGGTAAAGGGCTTCAGACCTGCCACAAGCCTAGTGCAGGTTGGGATACTTCAGGCAGAATCTGTTGAATGCATCGTATATGGCCTGTCTGGAAAAAAAAAAAAAACAAACCAGATACAACAGCATAGCAATGGGTGGTATGGCAGGAAATGATCATGCACAGAGTACTGTAAATACTGCATAAATAAGTCATAATACACACGAGCCAAATATGAAGTGTGTGTCACTGAGCACTAACAAACAGTCCGTTTTCTTTAGGCACCGTTTAATTACCTCATAATATCTGACCTCACACACCGTTTGCTCTGCTATGAGTCAGCAATTTACCTGAAGACGTTCTGTTTAAACAGGTATGCACTGACGTGTCCTCCATTCAGATATCTGACTTCACATCCTGGCCAGATCTCCTGCAGACTGAGGACCCCTGTCCGAGGGATGTAGGCGTCCTCTTTGGCCTGGACCACGATGATGAGGCTAGTGTCAACAGGGACTAAGACAGAGGGATGTGGCTGTCACTTGAAAAACATTAAGTCCTCTTTTTAAGGGTTAGCGTTCAAAATCTGGCATTTTCTCTCGACCTGATCAACGGAAGGTAACATACAGTATGCTGCAATATAGGTTAGATTATTCTAATTTATTGTATTAAGTGTTTAAAGCCAAAAAAAAAAACTACACACAGAAGACAAGATCATATCACTCCTGTTTTAGCCTCTCTTCACTGGTAACCAATTAGTATATCTTCAATGTAGTTATCACCAGGTCACCAGGGGTAGCACTGACCACCCCCTGGTGACCCCTGGTGATAACTACACTGGTGATAAGCACCATAAAACGTACCAGAGAAGTTGGCCATGTGTGTACATTCATCCATCACTCCCTTCATGAAGCTTATAGACTCTCTGTGCAAAGACGGTCGGAAGCATTTAGCTGAATCGGTCTTCTTCCCATGTGGCGTGGTGTTTGCATTCATGTTTCTAAGAGGAGAAGAAAATAAAACTGTAGATGAGACCAGAATGATGAAGCAGTGTCACTGGTGCAACATGTAACAGTAGGATCAGTCATGCAACAAATGCAACATTACCCTAACACTGACTTCTGATCTACCTTGGTAAAGAGTCCAAGCTCGTCCCACCGCTGTTCACCGATGAAAATAAACGGTCGACGCGGTCTCTAGCCCCGCCGCTTTCAAGGCATCCACCGATCAACAGGCCTCGTCCAGCCTCCGATTTCCCTCCTCTCTCACCGCCAGACAGACCCAGCAGATGCTCTACAGAGTCCACATTCTTCACAAGTTCTGGACCCATCTTAAAGGAGTCAGCCTGATACACGAGGACACACAGACCAAAGAAAAAAAACAGATACAATCAATGGACAACTACTTTTTGTCAACTTATTAGTCAACGAACTAACTAACTAGTCAACTGGCTATGTATTTATCAGAAAGCTGAGAGATAACATACCCCACAGTACTCCAACAGGTTGATGATCTCCTCTTCATACACTGAATTAATAGCATACTGCTTCTCCAGCTCTGCCCAGTTCACTGCTTTACTCAGAACACCCTACACACACACACACACACAGTGACAGGGCCATACAATAAGATAAATGAGATTAGTCATAAAGAAAAACAAACAAGTTAAAGCAGCATTTGCATGTTGTGACAAGTCCACAAGTCTTCATTCAAATGCTACAAAAAAGGACACAGACATTCTCTAGATGGTAGATATCAAGTCAACAGTCAAACGGTGAGCCTGCAGTGATATTCACCCTAATGCTGTAATTTGTACTGTATGCACATTTTGTTTGGCTCAGTTTGTTTGGATTAAAAGTCCCCAAAATATTTTTGACTCTTGTAAGATTGAAAAGAAGACAAAAAAATACCCCCGTTTGGCTCTGTAGTTTCCCATGTTCCACTGAGGCTTTGCGTAGAATTAGAACAATGTACAAAATCTGGTGTATATCTATCTGCCACTAGGTGGCACTTTTACACCAAGTTAACAAAAAAACTTCTACTTGTTCAAGTAGAAAGAGTCAGGTAGAAAGAGTGCGTTACCGTTGTAAAGACACTAGAGGCGGTGGACCAGGACAAACAGGGAATCAGAGGAATGGGCTTCGGCCAGTTAGTCACGGCCAGGGACGCCATCTGGACACAAAGGCAACAAAGAAGCTGCATGAAAAACATGCTCTTTGGGTGGGATTAGTTATTATATTGGAGCCACTTGTATTAGTATGCAGGCGTGCATGCAACGTTCACTTTCAAATTTCTCGTAAGGTGCGGGTGACTATGGGTTTGGATGACAAGCATGTTGGCTGGTTATTTACAGGAATACTACAGGGTTTGATAAAAGGAAATCAAAATGCCTTAACAAGGAAACGACAGAGTGTGTGCTGTTCTGGTTACTCACATATCCTCCCATGGAGATGCCGGTCATTCCCAGGGGCCAGTATCCTTCTCTCTCCAGCCAACGGAGAAGCACCGTTGACTCCAAGATCAAAGCCCCTCCCATGACAAACAGGTCTGACACATTCTTTAGACAGGATCGCCTAAAATACTCACAAATCATTTCCCCGTTTACGTCACACACAGAATCATCTGTCAGCTACACAACAAAGAGCAGAGTCCTTCACAACCTGAGGACTGTACACATTTCTTCTTTTCAGATTTCAGTCCATGGCAGATCATCACTGACAGGGCTGAGAGAGCAAACTGTGCTAAACTGAAATATTGATTCGATCTACCTTTTTCTTAAATTAAAAAAAAAAACAACAACAACAGCCAATTGTCAAAATGCTAATCGATCAATCGAGTCACAAACAAACAAAGAACAAAGGGAGTTCACTCACAGTTGGTCTTTGGGTTTACGAGAGCCATGTAAAAGATCGGTCAAGGAATAAAAAAGATGTTCAGAGCGAGCATACATCAGATAAAGATAACACAAACATATAGACCAGAGGAGGGAAGTCAGCCCCACGTGTGAGTGCTGCAGGCCAGAGCATGTTCTCTTTTATGCTTTCTGATTAATGTCCAAAGCATCTACGGATCTTGGCCTATGCTGCTTCCTACTGCTATTTTTTTTCACAATTCTTTTTGTCTATTGTGAGTCTCACAAGCTGATGGAAGTGCAGCACTGGAGATAAAGTCTATCACGGTGTGTCCTGCAGAATTATTTTAAAGGAGATGTGAGAAGCCAACAGAAGGATATAATACGGGTTCTCCAGAAGCAGTGACGCCATTCCTGCCTCTTTGATCATGGGCCTGGCCATCAGGGTCCGCCGACGCCAGAAAAACTACACACACACACACACACACACATCATAAATACCTAAGTGTATTTTCTGCTTGGTGGAGGCTGCACTGGCTGCACTTTGATGTTCGAGTGATGTTAAAGTTAACAGATTAAGAGCCTTACATGGTCTCCAGTCCCAGCCAAGTGGATACATACTGGTCTGTTCTTCTGCCACCTCTTAGGAACTATAAACTGGAACCTGAAACAACATCCACACTGTGTGAACTGACTTGGATGCAACAGACACACGAACACATCATGAGCAACTACTTAGCGATTCAGTTAAAACTTTCTGTTCCTAAGCTCGTATTTCACCAGCGCTCCTATCAGCTTTTGCCACACCCTTGCATTAGCAGTAGAAATAAGAGTGGACATCATATTGGGTACCTGGCTTTGACAGCCTCTGGCGGTAGGATTCCAGGAACCAAGTGCTCCAGAGGAGAGATGAAGAACCCTTCATGGATCTGACAGTCGGAGTGCTCCTCTGTCTGGACACACAGGCACAAGCCAACACACACATATCTGTGAGAAGACAAAAAAAAAAATGCTTACTGCATTTATGATGAACAATAACAAGGGAACACATGGAGTACCTTATTTATGTAAACTGGATAGTCCTCAGGAACCAGAGTCTTGCACTTCTCTCTGTCCCCAATGAGCTTACGGAACTCAAAGATTCTGTAAAACACAAGAGAGCATGAGTTCCAACATCGGTACAGGACGATGGGTTTCATCTGAGTCCACAATCTGAACTGGACAGACTGCCTGACCTCAAAACCTTTCACCATGCTAACTTCTGATTTCATCACTTGATTAACACAGCAGGAGTATTTACAGACTGTTTCCTCGTCAGCAGCTTAGTGTCAGTAACTATGTTTTCCTCTTCTGCATCATTTTAAAATCCATTCTTTAAGAAAACATTAGATCTTCTAGACTGATTCACACACAGATCCACTTTTCTTTCACAAAAATTCTCCTCCTCTGGCTCCAGTAACTGACAAACCAAATAATGTGCGATATAACTGAAACTACAGGCTTCAGTAAGTCTATAATAAGACTTTATTGATCCCATAGCAGGAAAATTTACTTGTTAAGCAGCTCACAAGAAAAACAGGAAAAAAGGATAAAGTGCAGAAAAACAAATGTGCATGCAATTCGAGTACAAACATACACAGAGTAAGAACATACACGCTAACATAAACGCAAACACCTAAAACAAACATACCCAGAAGCGTTACTGTTTCCATTTCTGTCCTCTGTGCTCGTTTCATAAACTCACCAGGTGCAATTCTGCACATCTGTAGCTCTCACCATCATCTCTGTGTTCTCTGTTAGCCATACCTCTTGAGGTCTTCAGGCTTCCCCCATCCCCCTATGAAGAGTTTGGTGAGGAGTAGCCTTCTGTAAAAAACATCCAGTCGGCTCACACCCATGGACCAGCACCTGGCATCTACAGAGAGAGAGAGAGAGAGAGAGACACACACACACTGCATTCAGAATGTGCAGAAAACACTTTCCCTGGCATCATCAGGTGCTGCAGCTGAGAGACGTCAGACTCAGTGTGTCATTGTGTGTCAAGGGTTCCCTGCCATCCCAGCACAGAAGCTAAAGCCAACAGCAACTCTACTTTATTTATAGACGTTTGAACACACAGATCACTATGTACTATGTATGATCTTTACAATATGTTTCTGAGATCCATAGCATTTATTTTGCCTGTTTATTGTCATGAAATGTAAAAACATGTCGCATTAAAGATCCTCCATCCATAAAGTTTTGTATTCAGAATGTCACCAGGAAAATTTGCAAGCATGGGATTTATTTCTCGAGCCTGAAACATGATGTGGAGCTCTTGTCTTCCAAACCATTGGGGGTGTAATAATTACACCCCCAATGATTTGCTGTTTCTCAGTCAACTCCCACAGTGTAAGTCCCACCCGAAGAGACACCTTAGATTTTTAAAATTCATCTCCAACTTTTAGTGCACCATGAGAGGCATGATGGCTTACAGTTTCATCAGCTCTGCACAAGTGTTAGGTATATTTTACTAAAGCCTTTAAGGTTACAAACCCTCAAACCTCAGACCAATGTGACCTCTGGTAACACACATATATTCACATTTCAAATAACAGGTAAGTGATTGCCTGCGCTTTGCTGTGATGTCAACCTTCACTTGTTGCACCCAGAATATGTACCATATACCGATCTACTCACCAGTTCATCTTAACAGCCTCATTGTGTTTACTCTCCCACTCAATTTTTGCTTGTCATAAAAGTTATTTTCTTAAATAATGCAAAAGCCAATGGAGAGGACCTCTTAGCTTTTAGCAGAGGGGTGTGGTATTTGCAGGGCTGACATAGTTTTGTAGGCTAACCCGGAAGTTAGCATGATCCTGGTTCCCTCGACCAAAAGTCAGTGGGGGTTTTATGATTTCTGAGGCCTAGATACAATCGCAGTGAGTAAAAGCCTAGTGTTAGACCATAAACGAACTACACCACGGTCGCATGACTTCGACGTCACCATCATTTAGCTTCCTCCAACTTGTAAGCTGTGTCCCAATTCAGGGTCTGCATCCTTCGAAGTGCGCAGCCTACGTGGTCTCCGAAGGATGCGGCTTCGGAGGATCCTCCGAAGGCTACGTTAACCGTTGGTAATTGGGACAGTGCTTCGGGGCACTTCCTGGTTGCGGCATAACGTCATAACCCCCCCAAGCCGGACGAACGGCAGATAAACGGCAAAACAGACAACAAAGCTGGCGGTGCTGCTGCTACTGCTGCTTGCCATTGCCGTTAGTACAGGCGCGCAAAGCATCTTGGGATATGTGAGGCCACGAAGGATGGTAGTGATGCATCCTCCGAATTCAGGGAAAAGTGGGACGCATTAGAAGGGCGCATTTTAAGGACCCTTCGATTTTTGGCGAATTGGGACAGCCTTCGCGCAGCGTTGTGACGTAAGCGGCCTTCAAATGCGCACTTCGAAGGATGCAGACCCTGAATTGGGACACAGCTGTAGTAGTTTGATTTTGAGCGCTTACCTCATCTACGTGATGACGTTTTATGTCCCCGACAACCTCAATGGTTTCATTTAGCCACCACCGCCTTTTAAAAAAATAAAAATAAAAATCATGGGCGGGGTATTTACTGACGTATATTATATTGGGGAATAAAATGTCAAAATTTCTTAATTTTAGGACTCACTCCTGCGGCACTCTATACCGGTTTTTGAAAAAAAAAAAAAAAAAAAAAGACAAGAAAAATAGAATCCAAAGATCATAAGATACACGGACCCGTAATGACAGGAGTAGCGGCGCAGCGGCTGGACGTGCTTCAGCGCACATTCCACCCGGAACGATGAGCAGCACAGAACACATACAATATTATCCCGTCAGGATGGACATTTTAGCTTTGTGATAGTATTCAGACACAATGAAGACAATATGAGGACTGACATTCTTTGAGCCTATAGCTGCTGAGGACGAGTGTACACAGCTGTTAACAATGCCAGTGTTAGACTCTGCCAAATGACAAAGCGTGACCTTTGTCACACTAAGTATCGTTGTATTCTGCGGTCCAAAGTTCAGCTTCAGCTAGGGTTCAGTTAGCTAACTTAGCCTTGTTGATTCATTACGCTTGGTTTCACACGACAGACACACCGGTGGACACACAGGTGGAGGTGACACACACAGACAGACAGACAGTAAGGTTACTTTACCTCACACAGTACACGGACGGCTCTCGGGCTCACTGTGGATTTATCTGCACGGTTTACTACCAACTACCGTCCTCAGAGGTCGTTAGTCAAACTGCTGTAATACCGTGTGTGGGACTTCCGGTACAACATTCAAAATAAAACTCATCATGAATCCTAATGGTTTCTGTCATGATGGTGGATCCCGACTGATTACAGAGCCACGAGAACCCTACAGCTGCTCGACCAGCTATCCTCCAGGTCTGGGTGGATCAAACACCATCTACTAAACTATGGCACTGGTGGAATTATTATTTATTTTATTTTATTTTGCATTGGAAAGATTGGCATCAGAATCATAATATCTTTATTGTCGTGGTACATGTACAACTCTCTTTGAAAATTGAATCGAAGGCAACTGGACATATGTTTGTCTGGGAAGACGTTTCGCCTCTTATCCAAGGGGCTTCATCAGTTCATACGCATCGGTCTATCTACTCCGCACTAGTCTGACCAAGAAAGTGGAGTAAGACCCAGGTATTTAACCTGTTGTGGGTGGGACCACCAAAGTACCTGTGAAAGTACTGGTTTCACCTGACCATTGTTGTGGTCCCCAGTGAACGACAGTCGTCAGGCTCATGTGACCTAGTTTGTGTCTCATGTGAACGACCATCGTTAGGGTCAGGTGAGTCCCTGGTGGATGACGCTCGTTGAGAGTCGTCTGAGGTTAAGTTGTTTACTCTCCTGGGTACACATGAAAGGGCTACATTGTAGATGGGGGATAGGTGGTGTCGCAGACCCCCTCCTCTGTTTAGTGAAGGTTTTTCCACTTTCACATAGATGGCTTCTTTGACTCCTCTCTCTTTGAGAGAGGAGTCAAAGAAGCGAGAGTAAGGAGAGTAAACAACTTAACCTCAGACGACTCTCAACGAGCGTCATCCACCAGGGACTCAACCAACCCTAACGACTGTTGATGCGTATGAACTGATGAAGCCCCTTGGATAAGAGGCGAAACGTCTTCCCAGACAAACATATGTCCAGTTGCCTTCGATTCAATTTTCAAAGAGAGAACTATGACCTGGATGAATGAGAACATTCACAGACATACATGTACAACGAAAGTGGTTGCAGTCCTTATTGTAAGAATAATAAAAGTAAAAATAAATATGTTATCTATCTATCTATTTTCAGCCATTAGTAACAAAAAATGTTTTGTGTAGTTTGCTGTTTCTTTAAGAACAGGGGTCTCGGACCTCTGTTTCAGAACAGAACTGCACTTAATATCTTAATATACATTCATTACAGTTGAGGATCATGTTAAGGTTACTTTATTGTCTTCCATGGGAGGAAACTGTTTTGGGGGTATGGGAAGTGCTGCATCACACAGATATTACAAACATTACAGTAAAAACACATTACATACACTTTAGATAGGCACACATTTGCAAACATTACTCTGACAGTAACACACCTCTCACTTTACACGCATGTGGGAACAATGTGGATTAAGTGTTGCCTGTGGTGTTAAGATACCAACAGCTGGTTCCTGTGGACCAGCTAAACGTTCTGTCCTCTTATTACACGTCTACGATCATTCAGTCAAACCAAACTGTCAGGTATTGTAGCTGTAAGATGGTTAATGCCATGGATAAGGTCACATAAAGAGGTCACATTAGACCCCTTTCACCTTCGTCTCATTAGCAGACCCAGATTAACCCCCTGTGGGGGCCCCCTGCTGGTCCCCACTACATATGGCACTTATTATTTTCCCAGACACCCAGAAACCAGTCAGAACTCTAGAGATGAAAAGACTTCATGATTAATTGATTGATAGAAAGTGAATTTGCTAATATTTTTGATTAACTGGTTGTCATTTGCATTGAGCAAAGATGACAAATATTCACTAGTAAGTGAATATGTGCTAGTTACCCCCGTTATCTCTGACAGTGAAGAACACACATTACTTAAAAAAACATTTTTAAACTAAACAGTTAAAACTTTATTCTAGATTTTGACACTGTCCCTCCACAAGACCAGAACCACAAATCTGAGGATGGAGGATTAATAAAGCACAAATTAATCAAATTATGTGGACAACACTGGCATGGGATAAGCCTGGAGACAGAAGCCATCGGACTCCTCTGAGACACTGGTAAGACTCATAAACCATCATGGAAAGTTTTATGTCTCAGAGCAAAAGCAAAGATTAATGGAGAATTTGAACCCTTAATTAAACGGCTGCAGAGACGTTCAAACGCAAACAAATATTTCTAAATAACAGATTGAGTGAACTTGTGATTTTAGGTGATAAATAATTTTGCCACCTTCTTCAGCGAAAGACCAAAAGTTAACAGGACCGTCTCTCTTCACTATGAATCACCGATTAAGACTGAAAGCTGGCAGAGGCCTGTACCACGAAGCAGGATGTGTGGTTAGCAAGTTAGCAAACTTTTATACTGGGTTATGTGTTTAACCTCTTTGTATGTGTCTAATATTATAGCTTGCTCTTGGTTTGTAAAACATGCCGCTCTGCCGCCAGTAGACTGGTCACATGCTGCAAACGCTGCTCCTTCAATGTGAACGCTCTGGGAAACCTGGGTTGACTTACCGAGCTGAGAAACACCGTCGTGCTTAGCGTGACTGTCAGCTGGTGAGCTCGGTGAAGCCAGATAAGGCCTAAATGTCGTGGTTATGCTGACTAACTTTGTAGTACCGGCCCCAGGACTCAGACTTGCTCAAAAAATGAGGCCAGTTTGATTTGTTGGTACAGTTCAAATGCTGATCATTTAGGTTCTCAAGGTCCTAATGACTGAGACCGAACAATAGAAGTTGGTGTTTAGACAGAACACATGGTTTGATCAGTCTTTATTCTCCAGTGACAGTGTTAGGGGAATACATACACACCACAGAGCAGAGAGATGGGCATCATGGCTGGGCTCCATTCAGTCCACAAACCTAACATAAACCTAACATAAGAAAACCAGCTGAAGCGTCTCCCTGCACATAAACCAATCAGTGAAGTCAGCAGGCTGCTCAGGTGATGCTGTGGTGTGTTTGCTTCTCATACCCACGGCTTTAGGGATCAGATCTGTGAAGAGTGTCCACTTCTGGACTGATCAGAGTGGAAATGAAGACAGTCGGTCTGACAGACACACTGTGCGGGGATCAGTTAGCCCATGTTCTGGCGGTTTCCATAGCCTCTGCGATGAGTGTCTTTCCAGTCGTCCCAGTTTCTGGCTTTCAGCAGAGACTCCTCATCATCCTGTTCAGCCTTTTTCTCTTTTTCTTCTTCTTCCCTCTCCTTTGCATCAGTGTCGTCGTCCACAGCGACCCTCCTGGGTATCCCCTGGTCGGGCAGGGCTCCATGTTTCCTGTGCTGTTCATACCAGTCATCTACTGTCATGGTGGGAAGGCTGGGGTAACCAGCCCCAAAAACCCGAGCCTGTGGACAAAACAGACGCACATGTCACAGACAGCTCTAATCTACATGCTATGCCTGCAATCAGCAGTGGCTCTCTTCGCTCTTCATTTGGCTGGTTCAGGAGCAGCTAGCCCCTACGCTGCCTCCTACACACAGGCTCACCTGTACAGCGTCCTTGGTGAGGATGAATGGTTTCATGGGAGGCCTGACTGGCTGAGCTGGCGGTGTGGCAGCGCTCTGCTTCAGAACATCCATCTTCTTGAGTATCTCCGCCTCCTGATCGATGCTCTCTATTTCCTCCAGACACACGGTGACCCACCTCCGGGCGTTCAGAAGGTAAAAGTCTCTGCTTACTTCGTCGTCGGCCTGTCCGCTGTCCACAGCTCTCCGTACGTCCGACAGTCTGGCTTCCAGCTCCTTCTTCTGACGGTACCGCTCAATCTTAGCTTGTCTCTGTGCTGCCATAGCAACCAGGTCTGACGGGCGGGGGACAGACTGGAACAACAAGCACACATCACAGCTCAGCGACACTTTAATAGACTCGTGTATTTAGAAGTCACAGTGTGTGTGTGTGTAGTACCAGCTTATTTATCAGCAGCAGTCATTCTGGCACTTAGACAGCCCTGTCCCTACAGCAGCCCGTCCTTTATTCTGCTCTGTTCATAGTCAGCTGGTGTTGACATGTGAACCTACTGCTGATACTGAGTCAAACTTCCTGCACGGTCTTCCCAGAATAAAAGTGTTTTCATTTGAAGGCAGTGACTGTTAGTAAGATCACATGCAAAAAAGATGACGCAGAGACCGACTGGGACATGCCCAGGACCTTTTTTTTTTCCTAAAAAAACAAACAAACTAAATCCTCAATGCAGCACAGTAAAGTGAGAGCGAAAACCCACGGCTGATCCTTGGTCTGTCAGTCACCTGCCTATACAGCAGCTGTCTATTACTCATGTAGCCCAGTGTACATTCGCTTGCCAATTTATTAGGTACATCCAGCTAAATTTAACCCATCAGCACTGCAACAGATGCTACCTTCAGAGAGGTGATGATTGATTGCATCATCAGAACGGTGGCTGTAGTCAGTCAGATGGTTTTTGTTGTGTTCTGTTTACTGACCTCCGTCTGTTGTCTGCCTTTGGCTCCGTTTTTAGGATATCACTGTCCTCTCTTTACCGTTACCTGAACAACAGCAACTGCTATTGTTAGCATGTTAGCATGCGGACATTAGCATTTCCCTTGAAACCCCACTGTGTGCACGTACAGTCTCACAGAGCTGCTAGATGGCTGGAGACCCTCCTTACCCAACTTGGTTCATCTACTAAATCTGCTCCTGAGTGTTTTTACCTGTGCCGGACACTACACCTGTTACAAACTAATAGCAGGTCTGTATCTGCACACAAAGCCATTAATAATACATATATAATAAATGAAGAAGTGTGTGCTTCATGTATCACACTAATCAGATGTGATGATGTGTCTGGTCTCAAATCAGAAGGGAAAAACTTTGGTGTACCATTGCTGACATGGGATAACTTCAGTTTCATAGCAACGGGGATGTCACTGCCTCATCCGTAATAAATAAAAAAAAAAAAAAAAAGGACACAGACTGGGACAAGTTTTCCTTCTGGGTTCTCAACTTGAATGGATTTTTCCATCACAGGAATACTGAAGGCCAGGTCAATCCAATCATCAACACTAGGTATTTTTACTTTCCAGCCACACGTCTGCTAGGGATTTCTCACGAGGCACCAACAGCATTCTCAACAGATTTTTTTTCCCTTTGTCTTTCATTCAGCTTCCTCCTGTTTAATCAGGTACGTCAAAACTCAGGGACAACTCCAAATTTGAGCCTCTGTTCCCACAGAGCAGCCTCCAGCTGTTAGTCTGACAAATCCTCCTGAACTCTGATCTGCAGCTACTGGAAGAGCTGGTTTGAGGTTTTTGCTGCCAAAGAACGTTCCACCAGTTATGAAATCCAAGGGTTCACTTACTTTCTCCGGCAGCACTGTGTGATGTTTAATGGCTGTGTCCCACGTAGACATGGAAGATTATAATAGATTGTGTGTTATTAGCTTAAGCAGAAGATCAGATCACAGTTTTTGACCAATTTATGCAGAAAACCAGTTCATTCCAAAGGCTTCACACACTTTTTCTTGCCACTGTACCTGGAGTAGGTAAATTTCTACCACCGTGTTTGTCTGAAATGTTTAGTAATTTGTAAGTATTTAAAACGGTTTTGAATCTGCGAACTGAATTTGTCCTCCTAGAGGACTCCTAGAAATAGCTTTACGACAGTGTAATGTGCTGCAAACCCACCAGGGGTCCAACCTTAAACCTTCTGTCACGCTTGTTTGTAAATCCTGCATCATATGTGAACCATTTTAACATTTCAACTGGATCTGGATTGGAGCTGCTGAAGTGTTTTGGGTGCACAACTGTAGCGAACAAATGAGCCTTGAGTTACTGCTTTAGCTGGCTGAATAAGCAAGTTGCATTTATTCCATTACATGTAATGAAATATCTAAATTAAAATCATCTTTTACAGACACCGATGCTTACCTCTGTGACAAGACATGAAAGCATGTTAGAGCATATGGCCGGTTAGCTCAGTTGGTTAGAGCGTGGTGCTAATAACGCCAAGGTCGCGGGTTCGATCCCCGTACGGGCCAAACTGATTTTGGCGCAGCAAGTTAAGCAAGCTTTGGACTTTGGGCCGCCCGGAGATCGGAGGGTCGCCGGTTCTATTTCTCGACCAAGCACAATGGGTATGGGTGGTGGTGAAGGAGACGCGCCCCCCGCCTCTGCGGCAGTGGTGCCTGAGCAAGGCACCGATCCACCCCTAAAGTATAAACTTAAGGCACAAACTGAGGCTAAAACCCAGAATGAATATTTGCCACTGGAGTAAGGAGACCATCACTGCGGTCAAGCCAGGCGTCTCTCCTTTTTGCTAAGTCAAGCCAGCCGCTCCAGCATTTCAAGTGCTCTGGTGTTACAGAGTTTAAGGTAAATAGACGGATGCGGTTGAGAAAGTCAGCGCTAGGATGCTACAGCGTCGCCCAACTTCCGGTTTTCAAAATAAAATGTGGGTTATTGAAAGGCAACGAAGAGACGTGTCAGTGCGATCCTGTTCTGGTTTTGAATCATGATGTCATATGACCTAGAGGCTATTGAAAAAAATTGATGATCAAGAGTGTTAAAAAGTAATTTCAAAAAAAGGTGTATCTCAATCAGCCAGTGTAGTACTATGATCCTGCACTGCTATTGAGCTAAAATGCTAATACTTACATTAAAAAATTTATATTAAATCTCAGAAATGTTAAAATGGAACAAAAAAGAGTGCATCTATTGAGCTAAAATGCACATTTTTACATGCAAATATGTGCATTTTAGCTGAAAAGCTTTCACGTCATGTGACCTAATGACTCAAAATCAGTGTATGATCATAGCACTACACTGACTGGTTGAGATATACCTTTTTTAATTACTTTTTAACAGTCCTGACCATCAATTTTTGATATATAGAACATAATTTTTTTTCAATAGCTTCTAGGTCATGTGACATAAAATAATTGAAAACCAGTACAGGATCGCATTGACACGTCTCTTTATCGCCTTTCAATGACCCACATTTTATTTTGAAAACCGCGCTGTAGCATCCTAGCGCTGACTTTCTCAACCGCATCCGTCTATTTACCGTAAAGTTTGTAACACCGGAGCACTTGAAATGTTGGAGCGGCTGGCTTGACTTCGCAAAAAGGAGAGGCGTCTGGCTTTACCGCAGTAGACCATCATTGTCAGCCACTCTGCTGCTGCTGGTGACGGTGAACTCGATACTAACTACTACCTACTGTCAACAACTGATGCAAACAGCAGCTGATTGTGATATTCACTGCTGCACTGACACCGACTCTACAAACACCGTGTTCTGAATGTATCACTGCATCAGTGTTGGGGCGGGGGTGGCACAGGGTTGGCACAAGACAGATTGGTTCCGGACTGCATGCCGAGTCACCATCAAACCACTCACCTTGGCCGCAGAGAGTCCACTTTCTGAGGCTTCGTCGGAATCACTTGTGTCTTCACTGGTCGAAGCTGGCAGCTCAAACTGTGATACGTTATACTCTTTACACCTCCGGAGGAAGTCCATGAAATAAGCCCGGGCTGTCTGGACTATGTCTAGTCGTTTGTCTCTGTTGGTCTGCTTCATGGTCAGAGCTCCTAAAAGAGCGGGCAGCAGCAGGTACTTCAGGTCCGCCGTGGCGACCTCCTCCAGCTCCTCGTTACGACTGAACAGGTCCAGCTGAGCCGCCATTCTGGATGCTTCTTCTAACATCCCGATACCGCGTTTCACTTTCACCTGGATGCTGTTGGAGCCCAGTGCTTCGTTCGTAGTGTCAACCTCTTCAAATATCTTCCACCCACGGTCCAGCAGGTCGGGTAACTTTGGAGGTTCTGCGTCTGAACCTGACGGCTGCCCAACAACGTTGCTGTTTTCACATTCCGCCATCTTGTCATGTTTTCCGGGTTACGTCTTCTTCGGGTTCTGTTTTTCTGCGAATCACTCCTGAAAGCATTATTACTGCCCCCTGCAGGCCAAACTCCAATATACTTGATTATTGCACTCAGACAGCCTTCTTTTCTAAACGATTATTTCATTAATTCCACTCTTCTTCTAAGACCAACAAGCTAACAGGGCAAACGAGGAGAACAGAGAAGAGAGGAGATGGAGTTCACTCCAGTGTTACCTTTTATTGACTTACTCCAATACTTTTTCACAGGATTTTCTTTAAAGAGCCCTAACACCCCACACACGCCTGCTTCTCCTATGATCAAACCCAAGTGAGCTCCAAGTAATCTGCTTAGTAAGCTGTCACACGTAGAATTTGCAGCTTTTATTTGAAATAATGGTCTTTTGTTTTTCTCACTTTTACTTTTTGCTTGGCCAAAAATTGTGGCTAACCTCTCCTCCTGGGGTTTACACGGCCTCGTTTTGTTGTGTCTGCACTAGAAGTGATTTTGAAGTTACTGTAAAATCACAAGTGTTTTACACCATAGTGGTTCTGTACCAACAGTGACTTCAGCTCCATTGCACCATTCTCAGCAGCCATTTCACTGAGTGATCCCGGGGAATAAATTGGAATAAATTTTATTTCATACTCCGCTGGTAGCCAAGCCACATATAGTCACCTATGGGACATTCTGCACTGTCAAAGACTGACAGTGGGATGAGTGCAGACACTACTACACTGAGAGAAAGCCATCAAATCACAAAGTCAGCATTTGTAGCCTTCATGCTGAACTGTTTGTATAAATTTAGGTCACACAGATTATATACACTGGGTACGGAAAGAATTCAGACCCCCTTAAATTTTTCCACTCTTTGTTATAATGCAGCCATTTGCTAAAATCATTTAAGTTCATTGTTTTCCTCATTAATGTACACACAGCACCCCATATAGACAGAGAAACACAAAATTGTGGAAATTTTTGCAGATAAAAAAAAGAAAAACAGAAATATCACACAGCCATAAGTATTCAGACCCTTTGCTGTGACCCTCATATATTTAACTCAGGTGTTGTCCATTTCTTCTGATCATCCTTGAGATGGTTCTCCACCTTCATTGGAGTCCAGCTGTGTTTGATTATACTGATTGGACTTGATTAGGAAGGCCACACACCTGTCTATACAAAACCTTACAGCTCACAGTGCATGTCAGAGCAAATGAGAATCATGAGGTCAAAGGAACTGCCTGAAGAGCTCAGAGACAGAATTGTGGCAAGGCACAGATCTGGCCAAAGTTACAAAACAATTTCAGCCGCACTTAAGGTTCCTAAGAGCACAGTGGCCTCCATAATCCTTAAATGGAAGACGTTTGGGACGACCAGAACCCTTCCTAGAGCTGGCCGTCCGGCCAAACTGAGCAATCGGGGGAGAAGAGCCTTGGTGAGAGAGGTGAAAAAGAACCCAAAGATCACTGTGGCTGAGCTCCAGAGATGCGGTCGGGAGACGGGAGAACGTTCTAGAAAGTCAACCATCACTGCAGCCCTCCACCAGTCGGGGCTTTATGGCAGAGTGGCCCAACGGAAGCCTCTCCTCAGTGCAAGACACATGAAAGCCTGCATGGAGTTTGCTAAGAAAACACCTGAAGGACTCCAAGATGGTGAAAAATAAGATTCTCTGGTCTGATGAGACCAAGATAAAACTTTTTGGCTTTAATTCTAAGCGGTATGTGTGGAGAAAACCAGGCACTGCTCATCACCTGTCCAATACAGTCCCAACAGTGAAGCATGGTGGTGGCAGCATCATGCTGTGGGGGTGTTTTTTAGCTGCAGGGACAGGATGACTGGTTGCAATCAAAGAAAAGACGAATGCGGCCAAGTACAGGGACATCCTGGACCAAAACCTTCTCCAGAGTGCTCAGGACCTCAGACTGGGCTGAAGGTTCACCTTCCAACAAGATACACAACTAAAATAACGAAGGAGTGGCTTCAGGACAACTCTGTGACTGTTCTTGAATGGCCCAGCCAAAGCCCTGACTTAAACCCAATTGAGCACCTCTGGAGAGACCTGAAAATGGCTGTCCACCAACGTTCACCATCCAACCTGACAGAACTGGAGAGGATCTGCAAGGAGGAATGGCAGAGAATCCCCAAATCCAGGTGTGAAAGATGTGTTGCATCATCCCCAAGAAGACTCATGGCTGTATAAGCTCAAAAGGGAGCTTCTACTAAATACGACTATATTGTACCAAACACGTGAGAACTGACCCACTGTCAAGTCACCTGATAAATACGAATACAACTTTATCATAGTAGACATGATCTGATTAAAAGTAAATAGCAAATATAAAAATTTTTTTGTTTTTAACTACAAATTTCTCATTTGGCCAGTTGAAAATGAATGGGGGAGGGATGGTCATACTGTCCCCATTATAGAAAAAAAAACTTCCTCCATCCCTCCATCTGTGAGCACTTTAAACTCTTCAACTCCAAACAGGTTCATAGCAAACTGAGTGTCTGATGGTCCGATGCTGAGAAAAAAATTGTTTTTGTGAATGATGTAATGTGTTACTCTGTTATACCCTAAGTAGTATCACTCTATTATATAAAGTTATCATATTAGCAGTCATGTCATCAGACTCTGCAGTGGCTCAGCAGTGTATGGCCCATACCTTCCAGAGCAGCACAGTGGGGGGGGGGTGATATCACAGAAGATGGAGAAGGTGTCGCCGCTCTATAAATACCACATCCTACTTCAAGTTCAGCCCCAGACACACGCACAAACAACAGCTAACAAACAATTTAAAAGAAAGATACACACTGGAATTTGTCTCTGAAATTATTACCAATCAATCAATTTAAGAAATTCAGATTTTCATCTAGGTCCCCGTGTAGAAAACAGCTTTTGGCACAAGACCGTTTAGGATGCACTCCGGTGATGAGGGTTCTATTGTTGTAAAGGCACGGTGTGTGTGTGCTGACACGCACACTTTTGACTCGACAGATCAGAAGACAAATCATGGCTTAGCAAACAGTGATGGCATTCTTTGCCGTGGACAGCACCCTGCAGGTTGACAGAACTTCCTGTTCTCAAGTGGTCGGCTCTAACTCATCAGGAAGCTGCAACGCAGACAATAAGAGTATTAGCCAATAGGAAATAAGGCATTGTATCAGCCAATCACAGCAGGTAAAATAAGATAAACAGACACAAATGTGTATATCTCTACCTGTATGGGTATCCATGGTACTTAGCTCTGAAGATGGACAACAGCCAGCTGAAGAAAAGCATCACCAAACCGATACCTGCTACACACATAACTGACACACACACACACACACACACACACTCATAAGTATTTCAACTTGATATCAAAATTAGGACATGGCATGTCGGTTCTATAGCGACCCCCATGAATTTTTGGGGGTATTTGAGGTGCTAGGGGTCAGAAGTGGCATAACTTGATAGTTGATATGGGTCTTGGCAGAGGCTGAAGGACCTTAGTGTCTATCTGTGTATGTCTGCCTTCACACTTGATACAAATATGCAACTGGTAGACAACGTAAGTTATGTTTAACTCACTGGTTCTGTATCAGACAGTCATGCAAATTCAGGGCCATGTCATACAACCTGCATTAACACTGCGGCTGCCTCTAAGCACGCTGCTAGAGACGGCACATACTTTTCCCTGGAGTGGTGTGAGCCAAGTTGGCTTGAAAGAAATGCAGGTAAAACCAAAGAACTTTTGTCCCCTAGCAACACACTCCTGATAAACTGTGTCTGTGAGAGCAGCCAATTTTACATATCAGTAAAACTCATGATTTTCTGTGTACAGTCAAGACCATAAGTATTTGTATATGTATCTATCAGAGAGATATGAAAGGTCTAAAAAAAGCAGTTGTGCACAGAACTAGAAAATGGAAAACATGCTGGTAGACTGAGGAGCACAAGTCTACCAACCCCTTTATAGCTGCACAGCAAGTCATAAAGGATGTAGGACACACTCTGTGCTCAGACTCAGCCAAATGCAAGACACATTGGGCTTTAATGGAGGAGCCATTTTATTTCATTCTGATGGCACTGAAGCTCAGAGCCTGAAGAGCAAAAGATGTGGAACTGTCCAAATGCTTTGGACTCTGTTACAAATTAAAAACCAGCCAGAAAAGGGAAACATTATGATCTCTGCCATTGTCTGAACAGTTTGTCTCCATCAGTTATATTGGAATCACAATAGGAAGAGATCTCTTCAGGCTGGAGATGGAAAAAGGTTGATTACACTCTTACTGAGCAGCAACATTTATAAAAGATTGTGGAGTGTATACTTAAAGGCTAAGGAAAACAGGAATAATGTGTGGAATGCGTGTGTGTGTGTGTGTGTGTGTGTATGTACACATACTCTTTCTCTTTCCAATGTCTATGTCAGAGGTGGCAGCCTCACACAGCAGCACAATTCCCATGGTGACAGCAGCATCTGACAGTGAAGTCAAGGTTTAGACAAGAAAAGCATGTGATGCCGACATTACCCTCAGGGATAAAAAAAATCACGAAGGATTTAGTGTGTCCACTGTAGAAGTATGAATACGCATTCAGCTGAAGGATACTGAAGAGTAGGACAATGTGTGTCTCAGCCACAAACTGGGCCTGACTGCTGCCGTGGATGTAACTCTGAAAACAACCAGACAGTTAAATGTTATTCTGATCACTGGTTCCCTTGCTATGTTATGAATGAGGAGATATTCCCAAAGGGCATGTTCCTGACTTACAACTTGTCCGGTGCTGGGGTTCTTGTGTGCATAAGGTGGCCCTCTGATGTGGTTCCACATCTGGCCTGAAGTCATGATCAGGACAAAGCACTGAAACACAGCAGCACAGGGAAAACATTATAAAGATCAGGATATATTCCTTAGAAAGTGGGTTGGGAGACCTTGCTTCCTCTATGCTAAGAGATTTTGTGTTGGCTGTTGTTACCAGTGCAGAGAAGGCCCAGACATTCTTGTTAAAGAGAAACTCCAAATTGTGTCTTCGTAGATATGCTAATCCTCCAATCACAGCCAGGAGGAAGCCTAGCAGGAGAGGCCCAGCGTAGTTGGGAGGACGAATAACACGGATCTGAAAAACAGGCAAACGTGACTGTCATCATCAGAGGCTCCTATCATCCTGACATCTGAGCGCGACTGTTTACGTTCCGAGTGGAGATTTATTGGTTTATCACAGCGAACACGGGGATGCAGTCTGGTCTCACAGATTGAATGATTCTTACCTGCACATCAGTCCTGTCTGCCACCCATCTAGCCAGCTGCTCAGCCGCAAAGCCTCTGACCTGCAGCTCATAGGTATCAGACCTTCGAGGTTTCCCTTTGGATGGGAAGTGGAGGAATGTCGGAGCAGAATTCATGTTCAGCTGCAACACAAACACAGTGTGTAGCAGTGGGGTCCAACTTTGACCGTTTGTAAGTAACTAAAGTTCAACTGCAGAAAATGAAATGTTCTCACCATCTGAAACACGTCTGATCCTTCGTCGAAATCCACAGATGCAAAGAAGACTTTATTAGTAAAGGCAGAGGAATAACGCCAGGAATTAGCCAGCACCTGGAACTCCTCATCGGCTTGTCTGAAATGAAAACAGAACATTTCAGGTCTTCCATCAGAACGAAAATGACAGCAGCAGCGCTGGTTCCTATTGTTCCTGCTTCTTACCTGCAGACCCCACACTGTCTCTGTGGCTGCAGTGCTGTAAACATGATGACCACTGAGTAGTTTCTGGGAGGAGCCTTGACAAAGCGACGAAACTTATCTCCATTCATCCTGATGACTGAACGCTTGGAGGCCCACTCCATCATCTGAGTCACCTTTTCTGACAGCAGCGTCTATGCAGGGCAGACACAAAGACAGTTGACAGTGTTAGGCACACGCTGCTGGCTTTATACTGTGATTTGGATAAAGTCGCACAATCCATTCAAGACAGAAACTTTAGAAAATCAGATATGAGACTAAGAAATGTTGTGTAAAATACCACCGCAATCTCAAAAATGTTTGGTCTAATGTCAGCGATGCCCAACCTGGGGGTGAGGACCCCTCCAGTGGGTCACAGGATAAATCTGAGATGCATCGTGGGACAAGTTAAGAAGAAACTAAATCAAAGTTCTGCTACACAGATCTGAACTCTTATTTCCAGTCTTATTTGTAGAGGAAACAGGCCTAACCCACACAGTCAGATTAGCTGCAGCCCTATTTCCGTAGAGTGGATAACCTGAGTTCTACTTCCAAAAGTTAAATAACAGATGCAGAGCTGGGCTGACTTCTATCTTGTTGAAGAAAGACGTGCTAACGAGAAACAGGGGAGCAGCAGGCTGGAGGATCTCTGGCAGGATTGACCTGCAGCTGAGGTCGTGTGGAGTGACCTGCGCCCTGCTGTGCTCCGACACAGCCGCTTGCCTGCTGTGTGGCGTTAACGTCAAGACGTAAGACTCACGGTTTAATGTGAGCCGGTTCACCAGCAGTGCTATGGTTTAGAAACCTCGTCAGTGTCTGTGCATGAAGATAAAATACGAGACATTTGTTTAGTCCACGTTACTGACTTTCTGCCGTCCACAGCCACACGTTAGCTAGTTTCTGGTTAGCTTAGCTACTCAGACTGGCTCTGCTGATAGACAACTTTGAAAGCGTCGCAGACGTTTGAGCCAAAGTTTGTGGAAGTTTGTGGGTCGCATGTTATTAAAGCGGTGTTACCTCTTTTTTCTTCTGGGCGTCGGCGAGCTCATGGTGAAAAACCGAGAGGAGAAAGAGCAAAATGAAAAGTTTTCCAAACATCCTGAACCAGCGCTCAGAGCCGCACTACACCGCCTCCTGTCAGCTCAGCATTGGTCAGCAGTCAGCCAATCACAGCGAGCTGTCAGGGCGCTGCTGCTTTTTTTTTTTTTTTCCTCTGAAACTTTATTCACTAACTTTGTTAAGCATCCTGATACGGGTGAGATGACTCCAAAGAAAAGACAGGAAGGGACTGCAACCCTGATCCCAACCCACACACACACACGGAAAATAACAATATAAATATATGATAATTTAGAGGGGCGCTAAACTAATAAAGTGTCTCCAAAAGTTCAAGTCATTCATGAAGTGTGATGCTCTGGGTTGGGTTTCTCTCCATTGACACACATGAATAGAATATTTACCCAGTAATACTATTAAACTGATGAACTGGGAGACATTTAAGTGGACTTTATGACTGAAGAAGAAGATATCAGAGCTTTCAAGAAAAGGAATTTATGATTTTAAAAGGATAACTAACTCCATCCTCCCACAGGCCCACCACATTGTGTACTGGGTGGCAGTTGGCCTGGACCCAGATAAGCAGCAGATGATGACATGACATGACATGACATGAACTAAGCCCATACACCAACCTTTACCAGAAAGATAGTCATGGATACAGAGAGACACATGGTCAAAGATTAGCAATTTACAGCTCTTAGGTTTTTGGGTAAATGGTAACACAAGACTGACTTGGAGTAGTCATATTACAAGAGAAAACACCAAATGAACAACGGTCTTAAATAGAATGAGATGAGTAACTGGCTAAAACAGAGGGCAAGACGGTGTGCATTGAAAATGTGGCAGGGATCAGAGCACTGTTAGATTCTAAATGCTTTGTACGTGGATCAGCAGCTAAAACACCATTTAACACAGTGTGGCCCACTGCTGCAGATCCAGAATCTACAGCTCTGGATGCATATGTAACTGCAGAATGCATCATGAGAAGAGGAATAAGAAATGAAAGATTCACATGGAAAAGAACAGACACGTGAAACTATCAGAATGGATTCAGGAGAGGTAGAAATAGACCAGCTGTTCCAGACATTTATCGACTGCAGTCTAAACCCATCTGCTGCAGTACTGGGCACAAGACCCACTGTTTTTCTTTTTTATTTAGAAACAGAGTGTACCGTGTTAGGATTCGCCTGCTGGATAGTTAGAAGTTTAGTTAGAGTGAACACGAGTGATATATATGGTAGCTCACATTGCTCTCATTCGGGAGAGACATCTTTGTCCCCTTCAGCTTTGAGTTAGCTGATCTTTCACAAAGATGTTTGGACATAGGCCTATGTGCTTCTGTTTCAGTATCTTAGGAGAACCAGTTTGGTAGATTATGATGACTTATTTTTCAAAATCATTTTTATTCTTTTTTTGATTTCATGTATGATTAGCACGATCAACCGTGTAGCGCTGCAGCCCACGCCTGGACCAGACGGTGGCGATAATGCGCCATGTTGTTGTTTGCCTAACGCCACTGAACAAGACGAAGAAGACGAGGAAGCGATGAACGCAGCTCAGTGTTTAGCAGAAAAGCTGCTGTTCACACTGGATGGACGCAGAGCAACATAACAGCGGCTGTGATAGAAAAATACCGGTATGTTAGCAGCACTGCTAAAGACCCCGCTAAAGGCCGTGCCGTTCCAGTCGGCGTGTTTACTTGTGTGGGTTTGTCTTTGTGTACAATGTTAGCTGGGGCTATGCTAACGAAGCTAGCCTTTGACAAAGAGCAGGCTGAAGTTTACAGCATGAAAACGTGAAACGAGTGTGACAGGCGCGTTGCTTCACTTTCGTGTTAGTTGTGCTGCTGGAAATGAAGGCATAACTGTCACTGGTCTGTAAACATAGGTTGTGCCGTTTGACACCTGGTCAGTGTTTCCGTTAACCTGCGGTTAGTGAACTGTTTTCCTTTTATACTACACCTGCACACCGTGGCCTTGTAACTAAGCATGTGTGCAAAGTAACGTGACTGGCACTAACTAAAAGCCTCTAAACTTCCACCAAGTTCTCCGTGCTGCTGGGTGTGAGGTTAAGGATACACCCGGCGTGTGGACGACTCCTCAGCAGAGCAGTGTTGGGGTGTCAGGAGAAAGGTGCTGACACGTTTTGAAATCTCACACTGCATTAGACACTTTGTTAGCCATAAAATCGACCTAAAAAAAATCTGAAATTCCTCCGCGTTCAACGTTTTATTCACACAAGAAATATCCAAAACATAAGGCAATACATAGAAAACAAAACTATGTCAAAGCAAAGTGAGGACGTTTTCCAAAATAAAGCCATGAATAGCTCTTGTTTGTCACTGAACTTCCTCCAAAGTTCGGTAAAGAGTTAAAACCTATATCAGATCAATATTTACTGTGACCCCATCTTTGTCTTTAAACCAGCGCCTGTTCTCTGTACACCTACACACAGTTTTCCAGGTTCTTGGCAGGTAGGGTGGTCCAGCATCTTGGAGCCTCAGTTCTTCTGTGGATTTTGTCTGTCTCAGTGTCTCTTTATGTGATCCCAGACTGACTCCGTGAAGCTGAGATCAGGGCTCCACACCTCCACGTTCTATTGATACAGGCTTTTTGTCATGAATTTGTAGTATTCAACGGATGAGATTGTTACCGTGATGCATGTGATGTGAAGAGATTTCATGCCTGCACAGACAGCAGCAGACTGTGATCAAAAACACTGGTGATTTCATTACAGTCATGCAGAAAGGAGATGGATAGCCAGGAAGAGCATTCAGGAAGTCTTCAGAGCTTTCACTGTTCTCACATCTTGTTGTGTTGCAGCCTCATGCTAAAATCAGTTGAGATCATTTTCCCCTCATCAGTCTTCACTCGGTATCCCATAGTGACAAACCAAAAGAGAATTTCAGACAAATTTATTAAAAAGGGAAAAACTGAAATATCATGTTAAAGTGTTCAGACACTTTGCTCAGCACTAAGCTGAATCACCTTCAGCAGTGATTACAGCCTCCAGTCTTCTTGAATAAGACACGACAACCATTGAACACCTGGATTTGGGGACTTTCTGCTGTTATTCTCTGCAGCTCCTCTAAGGCTCTGTGAGGTTGGATGGGGACTGTTGGTGGACAGACATTTTCAGGTCTCTCCAAGGATGTTTGATTGGTTTTCAGTCAGCGCTCTGGCTGGGCCACTAATTCACAGAGTTGTCTTGGCTGTGCTGAGGGTCATTATCCTGTTGGAAGGTGAACCTCTGACCCAGTCTGAGGTGCCCCCAGCTGTGCTTCATCGCTGGACCAGAGATCAGACCAGAGAATCTTGTCTCTCACAGTCTGAGAGTCCTTTCACTGAGGACAGGCTTTGTGCTGCAGTGATGGTTGTCCTTCTGGAAGGAGATCTTTGGAGCTCAGCCACAGTGACCATCGGGTTCTTGGTCACCTCTCTTACCAAGACCCTTCTCCCCTGATTGCTCAGTTTGGCCAGATCTAGGAAGAGTCCTGGTTGTTCCAAGCTTCTTCCATGTTGGAATCATGGAGGCCTCTGTTCTCCTCTGAGCCTTCAATGCAGCAGAATTTTTTTGTAGTCTGTGCAGCAGATCTGTGCCTCCACACAATCCTGTCTCTGAGCTCCTTCAGCCTCACGGCCTGGTCTTTGACCTGATATGCACCGTCAGCTGTGAGACCTTATATAGACACGTGTATGTCTCTCTAAATCATGTCCAGTCAATCGAATGTACCACAGGTGGACTCACATCAAGGTATAGAAACCTCTTTATACCTAATTATTAATTTAATAAATTTGCCCAAATGTGTAAAATTCTCTTTTGGTTTGTCGATGTGGGATATTGAGCGAAGACTGATGAGGGAAAATTTCAACGATTTCAAGCAAAAGGCTCCAACAACAAGATGTGAAATAAGTGAAAGCTCTGAAGACTTCCTGAATGCACCGTATGTTATGCCGAATAAGTTGTTTAATGGTTCCTTTAGCGATCAGACCTGAAGACCTGAAAACAAATCCACAACTTTTTAAAGTGAATCAGAAACAAATAAAATCTAAAAGTTCTCAGAGTGGTCTGGCATTATGTGTGAGTTGGTTGTCTTTTTTTTTGTCCCGACCTAAAACCGTACGTTGTGGTGATGAGCTGCAGTGTCCAGTCACTAACAGATACAATAAAAGGATGTGTGTCTGATAAAACACTGAAGTGGAGGATGGCCTCATTTCTCCTCTATCCTCCTCAGTCATCCAAAAACAGAAATAAGAAAATGGAGACATCATTTGTGACGACAGACTAGATCAATAACCCGGTCACCTGAGGAGCGAGGACGCATGAAATAAGTCAAAGGGGAAGCTTCTGCTGTTTCTGTATGCTCCTCCCTCACTCCCATTAACTTGTTTTCCTCTATCATTCTTTGTGTAGAACTGAGGTTCATGCTTGGGAGGTAGAGCCTCCCACACTGCAGGAGGGAGGAGGGTGAGTGTGTGGAAAAGCCTGAGCGGTGACGTAGAAGTGATGGGTCCAAGGAGGAAGGCCTCTAAACTCCAGGCTATAGGGGGCGGCAGCAGTGGAGGGGAACTGGTCCTGAGTCCCAGTGAGCCCAAGGACTACATCAATGAGCTGTCCCATGAAGTCCTCTGTCATATTTTCAGGTACACTGCCCTCCAGCTACACTGTTCGCTTGTGTTCTTCATAATTTATTTTATTTATTTATAGACCCAGCCCTGCCATAGAGAATAAGTGTGACCTAAACGTTGGCTGCAAATGGTTTGGAAAGTTTGTTTTGTTTTGTAGGTACCTTCCCATGAAGGACATCATGTGTATGGAGAGTCTGTCCAGAAAGCTCAGAGAAGCTGTCACTTTGTACCTGCGAGTGGTCAAAGTAGTGGATCTATGTGCCGGTCGCTGGTGGGAGTACATGCCTTCAGGTAAGAGCTCCCTGTACAACCACTGCATCTCTGATAAACAAATTTTTTTTTTTTTTTAAGAAATGAGAATGTTGATGCTCAGCTGGTTTAGCTGAGGATGCTGTTTTTTTTTTTTTGCACATACTGAGATAGTTAGATTGTCTTTATTGTGTTTTCTGGTTTAGGCTTTACAGACAGCAGCTTTCTTCTCCTTTTGAAGAAGATGCCAGATTTGGAACAGCTATATGGTCTCCACCCTCGATACCTGGAGAGGAGACGAATCCGAGGCTATGAGGCTTTCAGTATACCTGGAGTCCTGGAGGCACTGCAAGCCTGTCCCAATCTGCTGGTCAGTATGAGGACGATATCCTACTGAAAAGGGCCTGACACAAAGCCAAGAGCATGCAGGTTTTCAGTTTAACCAACAATGATACCAAGTGATTTCTCCGATTGCTTTCTCTTCTTTGGTTGTCTTTTAATCAGTGAAATGATCTCCTTATTTGACATCATTTCAGGGCGTGGAGACGTCTCACCTGGAGCTGGTGGAAGCCATATGGAACTACATGCCCCAGGTTCACATACTTGGAAAATTCCGCAACCGCAATGGAGCTTTTCCCATTCCTGCAGAGAACAAACTGACCATCCCCATCACTGCAAAGATCCAGACCCTACATCTAGTGGGTGAGTAGGACAATGACAAGCAACTGACACGTCCTGCTGTAAAGTGATGCTCACAATAAGTTTACAGTTGTAAATCAGCTTTTAGAAACCTGTAAAATAAATGTGTAATGCAAATATCTCACCCTCTGGTTTTAAAAATAGTACAGCTGATGCACGGATGCCCTTCTCATAGTACTTGTTTGTTTTTTTTGTTTTTTTTTTGTAGGTGTGAATGTCCCAGAGATCCCCTGTGTGTCCATGCTGCGCCACCTTTACCTGAAGTGGGTCCGTCTCACCAAACCACAGCCATTTAAGGACTTTCTGTGTGTGAGCCTGAGAACCTTCGTCATGCGGAACTGCGCCGGGCCAACCAACTCTCTCAAATACGTCCCCTTGGTTACTGGTTTAGCGTCGGCCCGGAACCTGGAGCAGCTTGAGCTGGTGAGAGTTCCTTTTCTGGGAGGGCTGATCCAGCATGTGGTGGAGGACAGCTGGAGGTCAGGTGAGGAGGGCATTGTGTTTCTAAATATCCCTGAGAGGTGGTGTTAGCAGAGTAAAATCTATTTCATTGACTGACTCGGTGACTTAGTGATGTGGATTAGGAGTGTGTCCCGTTTTATTCGTCCGTGTAATGCTGCGCATGTGTGTTTCCAGGAGGATTTCGGAACCTCCACACCATCGTGTTCGGAGCCTGTAAGAACGCTCTGGAAGTGGATCTGGGCTACCTCATCATCACTGCTGCTCGCAGGTGCTCAGCCAGTCAGTCCCTTACGCTCACTGAGAGAAAAACACTCGTCCATATGCCGATTCTGCTTTTAAAGCGATACATGCATACGACGGGATTTCACCTTGTCCAGCTATGACGGACGGGTCTGTTGTCACTGTGTTTGTTTCTGTGTCTGTGTGAGTGTGAGAGAGAGAGAGGAAACACTGAGAAGTATCAAAATATTTCTGCTCATTTTTATATACTCTCAGCATATAATATCGTCACTGTTGCAGAATATTAGGATATAAAACATAGATTGAATGACGTGATTTCTGTGTGTTCAACAGGCTTCATGAGCTGCGTATCCAGCCTTCACTGACTAAAGACGGAGTCTTCTCAGCTCTCAAAATGGCCGAACTAGAGTTTCCTCAGTTTGAGACCCTTCATCTGGGATACGTGGATGAGTTCCTGCTGCAGTGTTAGTTCTTCCTTCCCCCCCCCCCCAATACCATCACCGTGTCCAGGGAACACATTTTCGTGCTCTGATAAATTGCAGCAACCATCGAGTTTGATTTCGATTTAAATTTGTTGCACCGGCGCGTGAGCAAGGTCTTGTGTGTGTGTGTGTGTGTGTGTGTGTTTGAAACGCAGGCAAGATGAGTCATTCAGAGCTGGTGAAGTACGGTCTGGCAGATGTCATTGAGAACCCGGGCATCATCACGGATATTGGCATGAAGGTGGTGAACGAGGTGTTCACTAACATTAAATACCTGCTCATCTACAACTGTCCTCACCTGCATAACCCTCACCACTGGATCACAGGTAAAACGCTCTCCTTGACTCTCTCGCCACACTGGAGTCCTCATCATTACTTACCCGACTTGAGTCACACATGGCCTGAATATTCATGTTCATACTTGTTTTTGTCGTGAACTCAGTTTGTCCTATATAATAAAGAGGGAAATGGATACAAGTCTTTCATTTTGCTGCTGTCCTCCCATTTCTCACATACGTATTCTCCTATATGTATTCTGCTGGCCTCTGTCCTCAGATCAGTCCAGATGGAGCCGTCTTGTTGATCTCACTCTTGTCCGCTGTCATGCTGTCAAACTGGAGTCCTTCTCCCAGTTCATAGAGTTACTGCCCAGTCTGGAGTTTATCTGTCTGGACCAGATGTTCAGAGAACCACCCAAGGTATACAGTATGTTCACAAGCACACACTCACAAAGCATCATACCGTATGTACCTTTCACATGCATTTGTATATTTCTCTTGTGTGTACCTATCAGGGCTGTGCCAGGGTGGGCCTGAGTGCAGGGACCGGTATCGGCGTTTCCTCCGCACTGGTCAGTAACCAGAACTCCAACAATGACAACGACAACAACAACAACCATCACCACCACCACAACAACGAGGCCAACCTTCCCCCTGCTCCACCACCTGTCAACAACAACCAAAGACGTCAGCAGCAACAGCAACAACAGCAGCAGCAACAGCAACAGCAGCAACAGCATCATAATGGCAAGTTGACAAACACGTCACTATGTTTTCGTTTTTGTTTGGTCGCAGAACATGTGTCAGCAGTTTCTGAGACAGCTTGTTTATAGACAGATGAGGACAGATGAGGAACGTAGGAGCAGAAACACCAGCTCTTTGGTCAAAGTTGTGAGGAAGTTTTTTTTTTGTTTTTTTTTTTTTTTCGCAGCACCGGTTGAAGTAAATGGAATGGAAGATGAGGAAGAAGAGGAGGAGGAGGAGGTGATCCTGGAGGATGAGAACATGGAGGCTGAGCCTCAAATAGAGCTGAAAAGAGCAGAAGGGGAGGTGAGAGCGGGAGAATCTGACATGGCTCCAGGGGCCAGTCGCTCAGCTGGAGCACCACATCCTCCTGATGAGGAGCAAGCAGGTTTGGAGCGGCTCTTTTTGTCGTATTTAGCAGAGGTTAAGACGGCAGCTTTCAGTTTTTTAAATTAGATTTAGAAATATTTTGGATGTGTCCTTTGACTTTATACCTCCAGGTCCCAGCGGTGTAGTCCAGCAGTGCAGACCAGCTAACGCCGTTGTCCCCAAACCCCCTCTGGTTATCTCAGACTCGGACAGCGAGGAAGAGGAAGGCCTTGTTTCAAGACTAATGCCAGCTTCCTCTGTGCAGCAGCCGTCTTCCTGTTCTGAAGGTGTGAGCAGCGGCATAGAACAAACCCAGCAGTCACAACATGCCACCAGGGTAACATAAAAGTGTGTGTGTGTGTGTGTGTGTGTTTTCAGGTAAAGGGAAGACTCCTTTGCGGCGGAGCAACAACGTGGCCGTAGCGGTGGCTGTCTCTTCGGATCAGACGAAGGCTCAGGTGTCCGACAGCTGTGAGAAGAGCTGTCAGGTGACCAGCGAACAGATCAAAGCAGATATGAAGGCTGCTGTTGAGAACAGCCGGAGGACTAGCAGCAAAGGAATTACTACTGAGGCTGGGGAGACCATTGCGAGGCCGGGGTCTGATACCGGGACAGTACAGGGCGCTGGGAGTGCCGGGGCAGCAGCGAGGACCGGAGTGAGGCCAGTTACTGGATCTGTGGTCAGGACTGGACCTGGGGTACCTGCGTGCAGGCAGGCGGGTGGATGTGGGAGGGTGGTGGCGGGAACCGCCCGCAGGACAACTACAACCACTGACAGAGCTACAGGAACCGGCAGGACTAATGATAGCACAGAGGGCCCCTCTGGAGCACATGCTGGAGACAGTTACACAAGAGAGGGAGGGGTGAGGCTAGCGAGTTCTAGTCCTGCCGGTGTGGACGGTCCTGAGTCCAGAGGTGCCGCAGTTAACCATGCTTCCAGGAGACAAGCACTGCTGGCTGGACAGGGGGAGAGACAACCTGCCCCAGCTACTGGTTCAGGTTCACAGCATGGTCAGGCCAGAGACGAGGACTTTGTTCCCAGACGACCTTTGACCCGATCTTGCACCCGTATGTCCTCGGTGCCCCTGGTACCTGAGACAGGTAAGGCTGAAGTTAGAAAAGAAGCTGTAGTTTTGTTTTTCGCTCCAAAGGCTTGGGCCTGTGCTTTCATATTACATGTACAGCCGAGCGATTCCAATCCCATCATGCTCTGAGGCATCCACAGACAAATCTTTGCTGCGCTTCGTTGTGCAGATCTTTCAAGAGCCAGGTCTCGAGTCGCAGTGAGGAGGAAACGCATGGCTGACAAATCAACCAGCACCTCAGACCCGGTCACTGAGGATGACCACGTACAGGTACGCACACACACACACACACACACTCACACACACTCCCATCTGTAGACATTTTTGTAGACTCACTGTCAGTCAGACTCCCGGTTGGGGGGGCCACGTTTCTTGTTTAAACAATGGATCCATGGAGAAAAAAAAAAAGAACAACATAAGCAGACATCTGTCTTCGTTGACTCTTTTGCTCTGTAGTGGACATTACTCGTGTGTCCTTTGCCAGTGGAACTAACATGCTGGGATGCTTTTGCTCGTGCAGATTTTGTCTCTGAAGAGCAAGAACCTGGTTGGCATCACTCTGACCAACTGTGGAATCACTGACCTGGTCCTCAAAGACTGTCCCAAGATGATGTTCATTCATGGTAATACATAAGGACACTGATACGTTTTGATTGCTCATGTTTTGGACTTAGATGGAAATTGTGTCCAAACATTTCTGTTTGGAAAAAGCCCATCTCTGTCTCTATGTGTCCTCCCCGTCTCTATAGCCACCAGATGTCGTGTGTTGAAGCAGCTGAGAGTGGAAAGCGCCCCCATAGTGAACAGGTTTGATTACGCTCAGTGTAAGAAGCTGGACATGGAACAGGTCCTGGATCAGATTTTGAGAATGCCTCCCGAGAGGAACCGCATCATCTACATGCGCCCTATGCACCAGGTCGGTAATCTGTGATGTCAGCAAATTAACTTGCCCCCCCCCGCCCCCTTCTCTTTGCCCTTTGCTGGACATTCCAGTGTCTTTACTTGTCTCTCTTCTGTCTTCAGATTGACTCAGTATCTTTGGAGCGTCAGCTCTTCCAGGGGCCCTATCCTTACCACATCGCTATAGTGCACGAGTTCAGCAACCCGCCAAACATACGGAACAAGGTTCGCATTCGCAGCTGGATGGACACCATCGCCAACATCAGCCAGTGAGTAGTATGTCACTCAGTATTCCAGCTGTTTCCGCACATGCGACGCCCAAACTGAACGGGATCTGTGACTGTGAGCCATAAACTGATCTCTGCGTGTCTTTGTCTCTCTCTCTCTCTCTCTCTCTCTCTCTCAGAGAGTTAATCAAGTATGAGTTCTTCCCAGAGGCCACCAGGACAGAAGAGGATGTCCAGAAGTATCCCAGATACCCCTGGGGGAGGGACATCTATACGCTGGAGGGTAAAACAGTCACACCTACGCTAAACCTTTGTGCCTTTGTAGTTGACCATTGAAGACAGACATGCACATACACATTTCAGTTGTTGCATATGAACTGAAACAGTGACTCTGATTTGAGACTCTCTCTGTTTCTCTCTCTCTCTCTCTGTCTTTCCGTCTCCCTCAGTCTCTCCTTCTCTCTGTCTCTGTCTGTCTCTCCCTCTCTCTTCCTGTTAAAAGCAGTCTTTCCTCTTCTCTCTCTCCTGCTCATCAGGTTTAACGTTGTGTGTCTGTGTTAAATGCCTTTAGAAAGAGTGTGGTCTTGAGCCGCTCTGTGTTCTTTGAGATGAGGCTTGGTCCTTAAAAAGCTAAGCGTCTCGTGTCATGTGACTCTTCAGGAGTGGTGGACGGGGCTCCCTACAGCATGATAACAGACTTCCCCTGGCTGAGGACTCTGAGAGCAGCCGATCCCAATAGCTACGCCCGCTATGACTTTGAGGACGATGAAAGCAGTGAGTGCAGTCAGCACATCTGTCTGTCTGTTAGCAGTGGCTCCACGTGGTGGTCCTCTACATGTCCTCACCATTCACCTGATCGCAGAAGCCCCTAAAAATGTTTTCACCCGTGTTGTGCTGTGTTGTGTTTTGTTGCGTTGTGTGTTAGCTACCATCTACGCGCCGCGCCGTAAAGGCCAGCTGTCAGCCGACATCTGCATGGAGACCATCGGGGAGGAGATCTCAGAGCGACGACAGAGCAAAAGAGGAGTGTTTCAGAGAGTGGTGGTCCTCTTCCTTCATCACTGTGATACACCGGGAGAACCTGTGGATGATGACTACATCTAGACGGCACGCAAACACTGTGCCCGGTCGTATCCACACGCAGTCTGTGAAACGCTGTCAGAGACATATGACAGTCTGTCCGTTTGCTGTGGGAATCTGCAGGTCAGAGCTGTGTCCTCACACACTGCCACGCACACGTTAGCTCCCGAGACGAGACTAGCTCCATGGAGAAGGAATCAGTACAGTGGGAAGCCACTGGGGGGCGCTGCTAAACTTGAATTGGACAACAGAAGTGGCCATCACGTTGAAGGCACTTCAAAAAAAAAAAGAAAACTCTTCCAAAGAATGTACACTGGCTTCAGTCCGTTTTCAGGCTGTTCAGCTTGGCGGGGGAAAGAGAAGGGGATGATCTGTGGGTGAGGATTTGCGGACGACTGGGATGATGATGGTTCCTGACTCATGTGATGTTGATTTTCTCCTTATTTGAGTAAAAGAAAGAAAATTCTGAGGCGGTGGAAATGACAACTGATGTCCATTTTCATTTGCCTGTGCTCCTGTGTGTGTGTGTGTTCAGCAGCCTTTCTTCTTTTCTTTTTTTCTTCCCCCCACGCTGCCACTGACGACACTTGATCTGATCTCTCTCACCTGTCCACTCCCACTGCTTGCCTACCTCTGCTCCACACGTGACCGCTCACTGACACGCAAACTAAGAAACCTTTTTAATTCACTTTTTAAGTTTTCCTTTGGAGTTTATTATTATTATTATTATTATTATTATTATTACGTTTTTTTTTTTTTTTATCTTTCAACATACAGAAGTCTACAGACTTTGCCATCATCATCTCCGTCTTGATCATCATCGTCAGCATCGTCGGTTAAAGCGGGAGCGGCTTTAACACTGCTGTGTTTCCTGCTGTCACGGTAACACTACATGTATGGTGCTCGTGCACGTAATCAGCTTTATTTAGTCCTCACGACTCTTTTTTTTGATCAGTGAACGAGGAGCAGGAGCATGTGGAGAATCAGATGTGAGTTCTGAGATGAGTCTGGGGTTTTTTTTGGGGGGGGGGTCATTTGTAGGAGAATACATTTGGAATTGTGACATTTTCATTATTCAGAGCTTTTTTTTTTTTTTTTCGCCAATGTAGAGAAATCAGACAGCTTGATATAAAGTGTGTATATTTCCACAGATGGAGATGCTCCTGTTTCTAAAAGTGAATGACTCTTGTCTAAAAGGAACTGAACCATCAAACTGTTTAAAGCCTTTTTTTTTTTTTTTTTTTTTTAAGCATCACTAGTCCAAAAGGGGCTAGATGAGGTTTTCCTCTGGTGTCCTGAGGGAACCAGAGAACTTGGCTGTCTGATGCGAGGATTTCACCGCTCGTGTGTTTGGACAGCCTCTGTCCTGCAGTGGATCCTGCTGACTTTTAGTATCAGGATGTGGCTCTCATCAGATATGGAAAAGAGTTTTGTGTTGAGAAAGATGAGCAAGCTAACAGGGAATGATTCAGCGTGCAGGTCGAATGGACTTAATAGGATGTGAGTCCATCCTTCTGTTTGTGTATTGATAACTGTACAGGTGTCATGGAGGATGACAGGCTTCCATGGTGTTCATATGTTTATAAAGAAAGAAAAAGACTATTTCACATACTGAAAAATAAAATAACAGAAAAATAACCTCCCCGGCTCTGAGTCTGAATTTTTTATTATTAGATTCTACTGTTGGAATTAAACCAAGATTCCATTAGAAGAAGAAGAAGATACTGCCTTTACATACATGTACAGGACAGATACAGAAACACAGCAGTGCTAGTCAACCCTGTCTTCTGCATTTGGCCACAAGTTCTCTCTCCTTCTGTCCTCTGTCCTCTCTTCAGCCCACCTGGGAAAGAAGCTTTTTGCTGCCTGGTCTCATCTAGATAACGTTCAGCAGATCGGTCCACATTCACTCCAGCATTCACTGTGTCTCAGAGGGACAGCTGATCATAACGTCCATGAAGAGACGAATTCCTCTGTGGGGCTGAGGACGCTCAACGAAGTCTCTCTGGGTCCATGTTACTGTGACAAAGTCATTCCAAAGATTTTCCCTTTTCCAGTAAACACATGGCCTGACACTGAAGAGCATCATCACCTGGGTTGGTGCTCTGTTCAAATGGGAGTCATTTATGTCATATGTATTTATAAATCCTAAATACTGGGTACAACCACACGGCAGGCCTTCGTCGTCCTGTGACACCACTTCATCTTTGTGGTTCTGACTAAAGAACTAAGAAAAAAGTTTCTGAGTGCTGTACCTGTAGGTACCCGGCATTTACCGAAAATACTTTGACTATCATTCGTTTCTCCCAGTTGCTCCTCTCTCGTTCCCCGTCGTCTCGCTTTCTTCCACTGAACCTACACTGAGGGATTTTATTGCTCCTTGATTCAGTAAGTGAAATGAATCCGAAGCACAGGCTGGATGTCAAAGTGCTTTCTGGGATTCTTTCCCCTATAAATCCATCTGGCTGGCTCTTTTCAAACGAAGCACCTGCATGCTTGTTCTCCTGTGATGTCTTTCCTCACTAAAGTGTTACTGTGGAGTGTGTTTGGATGACAGACCGTTTTAACCTGTGGAGCGTGCTGCTCGTGATGAAGTTCACGCGGCGGACAGAAAGCAGATAAAAAGCAGCTGCAGAGACAGAGCAGCTCTACCTGGACACCCTGTTCTAAATCTGGCTCCACTAATCTTTGCTTCTTCCTGCTTTGACAAGTTGGAGTACAGCGAGATGGAGTCGCACTCTCCGTCTGTGTGTCGCACGCATTGTTCCAGTGAACGTGGCTGCTCCGCCTCTGTCGGTGAGTGGAAACAGCAGCCTCCTGCTGCTCCTCTGGACTTCCTGTGACACGGAACAGCTTCTGTTAAGTCCTCACTCTCTATTTTATCAAGTGCAAGGACAGACGTTTCAGTACGTCTCTGATACACAGTCTCTGTTTATCAAGCACTGTCTCCCAAAGTTTTTTTCTGCACAAAGAGGGGACATCACTGCACTTCACTCACCTGCCGTCACGTGGGTCACTTTTTATTAGTAAAAGTTTTCATTTCAGAACATTTCTCTTCTTCTCTGTGTCATTACTCGAAGGAGGTATGTTGATGAGACGAGGAGGGATGACGCAGTGTCCTTCGTTTTGCTCTGAAGGTTTTAGATGTGCAATAAATGATGACAGATACAGTCTGAGCTTTGTTCTCTGAGCTCTTTTGTGTGGCAGATACTAAGAAGGTTGAACCTTGGGCCTCTTTTGACGGAGGTGACGTGTCCACCTGTCGACTGTGACGGCACATGGCATATTTAAACGACCCAAGATTGACCAGAATATCCAGGACGGTTTGGAGGGGTTGATGCAGGTGTGGTTCCAGATGTGGATGTCTACATATTTTCTTATTGAAGTAACAGACTTAGGGGACTGCACAGAGAGGAGCCAGAGAGGACAGTCTCCCTGGAAACCTCAGCCCAGGGCGCCCTTTAACAATGTCTGACTGTATTAAAAAATAACATTAAATATAATATCTCAGATGGTGATATCTGCTTTCCCCATCACTCAAACATGGTAGAAATCCTTCAAAAGAGTTTTAGTCTTTCACTATGTAGACGAGACGATGTGCACTCGTAGGTCTTTTCTCCATATGAGGGAACAGACTGCAAAAACACACTCTGGGAGATTTATACACGATTTACTCCTCATGTGGACTCATTGTACATTTGGTAAAGGGTAATGTAAGTGAGTGAGTGTGTGTGTGTGTGTGTGTGAGCGTGTGTGTGTGTGTGTCTGTCCATGCTTGGTTGCCATCACTAATAACCCAGTCTTGTCAGCTGCTGTAAACAGTGAACCATCTCCAAACATTACCTTATTAAGACACAAGAGACAGAACAGACATCGAGTCTGGTCACAGATTACACTTCAGAAGGAACTGGAGGAAAAGCTTTGACGAGCTCAAGCTCCACTTTTATTTATCAGACTGCTCGTGTTTGGGCTCCAATGAAAGCCATGAATATACCGCTTTGGGAAAACTCAAATCCAGTTTTTACTGCAGGTCTTGTGTGGCTAACTTAACTCAGACACTGTCCCACTGTCTCTTCTGTTGTGGCCTCTCAGATCAACTTCTGCTCACGTCAGTCAGGAAGGATCAGTTCTAGGATTCAGAATGTTTCAGAGCAGACCCAGACTTTGACAGTACAGTTTTCTAGAACCCCAGGTCCCTGTGCTCAGACCGAACCTCTGAGACGCTGCTTCATCTGCCGCTGATGAAGCTTTCAGTCCCAGTCTGCAGTTATCAGGTCCATGATGGTCCTTAAGATCTGTTTTCCAAACTCCGGACGGGGCTCTGTGGAGTTGTTAATACCCTTCTTGGCCGGTCTGTGAGTTTTGGTTGACTGCCTGTGGTGATGGGATGTTTAAAGTTTGGAATATATGTTTTTTTTTATAACCCAGTCCTGATTTGTGCTTCTCCACAACTTGTCTGACTTGTCTGGAGAGCTCCTTGGTATGTTGCAGGCATAGTCGTGCGGCAGGCTTTTCAGACCAGGTGTAATTTTACTCCAATTGCACACAGGTGGACCTTAACCAACTAATTATGAGTCTTCTGAAGTTAATTGGTCAGGCAGCATCTTATTCAGGAGCTTATTGGGAGGTTGTGTACAATGTATTTGTATGAAAAGTGCTACACAAATAAAGTCTGATTGATTGATTTTAATACTCAGCTGATCGCCGATTTCATTATACAAGCAGACACTGCAGTTAGCTTAGCATTAGCCCCAAGTGATTGCAGACAGCTCTCCAGAAGCTCTGGTATTTTAGGTTTCTAGGTTTTCTTCTTCTAGGTATCTAGGTTTCTAGTTTCAATTTAATTTCATTTAGCTGACAAAAGTTCAGAGGTGCAGAGAGAGAGGAACAAACAGATGGAGGATAGAAACAGGTGGAGGAGAGGGGATAAAGAAGAGGGACGTTCATTCAGATGAATCAGCTCAAAGAAAGTTGTTGGTATGTTAGTTGAAAATGTGTATTAGACTTTGCGCTGCCTCTTCGATCATTTTATCAACAAGAGCAAACAAAAGTCAGTCAGATATACTCGGGTCAAGAGACTCTCCATTTATAGCACATCCTTCTACAGTTAGACTGGGTGGAAAAGGTTTTGCTGCTCCCCATTTATCCAAGCAGCAATGTGGATTCTGCTAGGGGAGCTAATCCCCCAAAGCAAAAAATTATTGCTCACTTCTTAATAAGCATCAGCAGGGACAAGCATCTTCCATTTTCCCTTGAATACTAGAAAAGCACCTTCTCATCCAAGAGGCAGGTGACACTACGTCCTGTCTGTCCTCACAAAAAATGTAGCAGGCATGGTGTGAAAAAAAAGCAGGATGGGACAGGAAATAGTGTGGGAAAGGTTGTAAACCTTGGAGGTTTGCCTAGCAAGCAGTTAGCCGCTGTTTACAGCAGCAGTCCACACCGTTGTGGAAACAAGCAATATTTCCTTAAAGAAAGGTCAGCCCCCCACCCTCTCTCTCTCTCTCTCTCTCTGATTGACCGAACATTGTGTGTCCAGTTCGATGTGACTGCACTCTGTCTGACAGACATCTCACAACGACGGTACATGTTTCTGCAGCAGCTTTCACTTTGAGCCAAACTCAATACTTTGGCAATAAAAAGAAAAGAAACTATTTTAAACAGTAGATGAGGTTAAATCAGCATCATGAATCAAAGTTTCTCCTTCAGAGAGCAGTGACACTACACACCACGTCCACTGTGCCTGGTTATAACCCAGTATTCTGCTGTTTATGATTTAAATTACAGGCAAAATGCCCAAAATATAATAATAATATATAACATGGTGCTGAAAAACTGACATCTCCACACACAGACCCAAAGCTACAGTGTTACTCTCATCAGTAAAATTTTCTTCTCTGTCAATGTGATTCCCAGGCTGTGTGTGTGTGTGTGTACTAAAGTCGTGGGGCCCAAAAACTGGAAGCTCAGTGTACTTGTGGGGTCCGACAGCTTTGTGGGGACCAAACTGCTAGACCCTTAAACTTAAAACAGCTGATTGAGGGTTCAGATCTGATTTTAGGGTTCAGGTTAGAATCGGGTTTAGGTTCGAGTTAGGGTAAGTGTTGGGGTTAGGCCTTAAGTTGTGATGGTTAAGGTTAGGGTAAAGGGGCTAGGGAATATGTTATATCAGTGACAGGTCCCCATAAAGATGTAAGACAAGAATGTTTGTGTGTGTGTGTGTGAGAGAGAGAGAGAGAAAACACTCAATCTTACTCCAAATAATTACCCTCTTCCTCTCTCCCTCTCTCTCTTTCTACCCCCCTCTTTCACTTCCTCTCTCTCTCTTTCCCTCTCTCACTCACCTCTCTCTCTCTCTCCGTCCCTCTCTCCCCTTCCCCACCCCTCCTCAGCAGAGTAATAGCTTCCACATGGTATTTCAGTTTGCCGTCCAGTCAGCTGCCCGATGAAGAAAAAGCCCAAATTTAGAAGAAATATGAAAATTGTCGAAAGCATTTTTTTTTTTATCCAATGAGGAAAATATACCACCCGACACACACACAGACACACACTCCTCCTTTTTTCCCTTTCTCTATGCACCCCCCTCCCTTCTCTTCTCCTCTTCTTCCCCCTTTTTCTCTCACTCTGGTTTCTCATACCCTCCTCTTCTCTGTTTATCCCTCTGTCTCTCCTGTCCCTCCATCTTTCCCAGACACACTCACACAGGTCACTGGTTGAGGCTTCTTGGTTCCTCTGACATCAGCCAATCAGTCATGTCTGGAGGGAGCATTCCCTGGTGTAAGGCCCTCCCCTCAGTGACCATACAAGGTAACAGTGGAATGCATGGCTTGGCAGTCCATCTGCTTCATAAGAGAGACGCACAAAGAGAGCAGAGGGTGTCCCATACTGATTTGAACCTCAGCTGACTGTGAAAATGGTTTTGAAAGCTGTCAAAGACAGTTTTAGAGAACTTTAGGATGCCCGTGAACCACACCTGCTCCCCCTCTCATCACCAGCAGCACTGACAGACAAGTCAGACAAGTCAAAGAGCAGCCGATTCATTTCACCCAGGAAAGGCAGCCAGTGGAGGTGACCACTTCAGCAGAAGACTCAGCAGCAGACAACTCAGTAAGGTATGATCGCAGAGATTACTCTTAAAGGAATGCACCACTGTTTTGACCCTTTCTGTGGTTTCTTCCATTTTAAATGAGTTTTCATGTTGTCACAACGTTTTTTTTTTTTCATATTCATTCGAATCAGAAAAAAATAACAAGTGCTGATGTTTGACAACATGTGACGGCAGACTCGATGTCCACTGAAAGCTCTCTACACTGAGCCATTTAGTCCAAGCGAATGGTCCCCAGAGCACTTTGTGAGACATGTCCAATGACACGGCTGAAGAAGACTCTCGCAATGTGACCTGTGCTACTGCCCCTGTCAGTGCTGACATTATAAGAGCCCACAGACACGTACGTGTGAGCACCTCGCTGATGGTTAGACATCTCCGCTACACATCGGTTTCCGACCTGCTGCATATTCGGATGGATGATGGCGACTCCATGCCCTGTCTCAGCTTGGCTGTTTTATTTCAGTTGTTTTTTTGTTTTTGTTTTTTTTTTTTGGTAGTGCCACAATTCAGCTGACATTGAACTGATATCTAACACAGTCTGACACAGGCTACAACAAAGTTTTTTTTATCAAACCCATCTCTCTCAGCATGCCGTTATCACATAGTGTGTAGGGGACCTTGAAGTGGATGTCCATGGTGGACGCCGTGGTGCAAAAAGATTGGCTGTTGATTTAGAGCTTTCAAAGAAAATCTCATCAGTACTTGCATCCTGGGGGGGAGGGGCGGGTGGGGCAGAGGTGGGGTGTGGCGCTGTCCTTAAATGGCAAAAACAGAGCGACAATATGACATGAAGCCTCCTCTAGAATGTCTCAACACAGTAGGCCAGCGTCAGTGACTGGGATTTGCACCATGTACTATATGCAGCAGGTGGAGGGAAATACTGCAACTCTGAAACATACACATTAACCCACGTCTGTTCCCTCAGAGCTTTGCCTGTGTGTTTTCATGCTCCGGTGGACAGACGCAAGGGGAACCAGGAGGCGTGGAAGCAACAGAAAGGGTAAGAGCACACACATATATATAAGCGCGTCGTGTTCATCTTTTTTAACGCTTGAGAGGACCTTTGCTGGCACGGTGCTTTCCCTAGCTCCTGACACTTACAGCCTGATTCCAACCACGCGGACAGTGTCCTCACCATGATGGTCAACAAGTGTTTCTTTGAACAGCACAACTTTCCTCTAACGACACCTTTCATCCATAGGAGCCTGGTTTCTGTTCATAGCTGACGGTACCATGTTGTGCTTTTGGATCTTAATTTCCTCCCTCGTTCGTTCTTGGCTGCTTGTCCCCGGTGAGTTAATGGTTAATGGTTCAACCTATCAAAGTGTCAGACTTGAGGTCCCTGCTCACAGAGTCCAGCCAATAAAATGGGTGTTGTGATCCCCCCAGCAGTCATGAGCTGAAGTCCTGCTGATGGACATGAGAAAGGGGACAGAGGGAGGAGAGGGAGGAAATGCTGTATTTATTTACTGAGCAGTCAGAAGTCTTAAGGGCACTGGGTTAGGAGGACTTTCACATAACCCCCCTACACGCACACACACACACACACACACCAGTTCCCCTCTGGGACCAGGAGACCATGATTCCCAGGGTCAATTTCACATGGGAGAAGGAGGGGGAGGGAGAAAGCAGGGCGGGGGGGGGGAGACCTCATGACAACACCTCTGACACTGATGATGTGGAGCGACCTGCCCTGGTGTTTCATTTCCTCTGGATTGGAGTTGTGTAGAAATAGCTGTGTTAGTGACAGCAGCTCTAACACCCAGTAGGCTTCTTTCAGCACCCCTGAGCTCCCAGCTAGTGGTTTCAGCCTTTTTGGGTTGTGTGTAAAAATGTGTAAAGTGATATCTACTTGTGACTTGCTTCGTTATCGTTTATTGTCGATGAGCAGGAGTGTTGAATTGTGAGCGGGCACTGTAAACCAGAGAGTGTTTCTTCCCCTTTTCCAGAATCTTTTAATTTTTATTTTATCATGTTGTGACTCCTTGGATTTTTCTTAATGTAAGACCCTGACCTCCAGGTTGGGGGCCATTGCCCTTTTGCCAATCACAGCACTCATAGGTTCCCATCATCCCCTAACTCCTGGGTTCCCAGCAGGAAGCCTCCCCTAACCCTAAAATTCTTTTCAACACCAAACAGGCTCCTGCCGTAGCTGCTCTGACCCGGGCTCCAGTGTTTGACTCACTGTGCCTCGGTTCAGCATTGCCATGTTTGGTAACTGATGCTAGGACCCAGTTTTACAGTGACTTTTATGTGTTGTACTTGCTCTGTTTCAGTTCAGACCTTTTCCTTGTTCCTCTCTCATGTGGACTGGACCCACGACACCACCAGCTCTTAACTCGCTGCACCAGTAAATCGGACTGGATTTCACTTTTCTGGGATTTGTACATCCTGGAGAAACAAAAAACAAAAAACAAAACAATAGATTTGACATTACACAGGTGTCACTTATTTGGGTGTGAGTGTGTGTGTGTGTGTGTGAGAGAGAGAGAGAGAGAGCGAGAGAGCGAGAATACTAGAGAGACATTTAGTGTGACAGACAGATGGGGTAAAATGGAGAGAGGGCTTCCTGTGTGTGATTTACAGAGCCGAGGGGAAAGAGAAAGAAGACCATATTAGGCAATGTTTGGCTCAACAGGAGAGATGGCTCTGACTGTTATCACAGCCTGTCTAAAACACACACACACACGTTCCCGCTCAGAGCTGGTAGTCTGTAGATAGACTGTGACTGTGAAGTTGGTCTGCACTGTGACACATCCCTCCATCACTGAGAGTTCACGCTCAGATTACTTAACAGTACTTCACATTACTCGCTAAAATGCTGAGACGTCTGTGCTTTTGGTTTCCGTAATTCATTTTTTTAAAAAAGGGAATTATCGCGGAGTGTGTTGAGTCAGTCAGGTAGCGTGTATACAGCAGCTGTGCCGACTCCCATCATGCTGCATTCTTTCCTCCTCCTCCTCCTGTGCTGTAGATTCTGTCTGTGTACAGATCACAGCGTCGCTGAACACCGCTGTCTGTTTCTGATTCTACCACTTGGAGTTACTGAAGTCTGTAACACACAGGGAAGGGGGGGGGCGGGCTTTGCAGATTGGTGACCCACATTTCTCTGTCCTGAGCTCCCTTTTTCTCTTTACCAACATGCAGCTCACACCCAAGACGCATTTCGCTAACTCTTGATCCACATCTCAACTGGGGACCAGAGTGTCCCAGAGACAAACATGCTGATCTAAAACACAAAAACCAAAGGCAGCGTTACAATGCGGATCACTACTGTCTTTGGAGCAGTAATAGAAAAGAAAGCTACATTTTACCAGCAGCTGTCAGATATTTTGGGCCCCTACAGTAGCTCACCAGCTGCTCTCTGACATGATAAATCCATTGTTTGTTCAAGGACCAGTCTCTTGCTCAGGAGCCCCTGAACAATTCAGGCTTTTGTCTCTAGCTACCAGCTGACAGGGATTTAGTTAGTTTCCCCCATTGAGACGTACAAAAATGAGAGATTTGCCACTAACAGAAACTAATACAGCTAAGTATAGAGTGTATTGTACTGATTCCCCCCAGTATCTCTGCATAATGCGTTTCTGTGGTCAGTCTGCAGGACCCTAATGTGAAAATCACCACAACGTTTCCTCAGAGAAGCGACAGATTTCCATGTGGAGTCTGCCCGTTGATTCATGAGTGAACGGGACCAAAACACAGCCCTCCTTCTCAAAGAAAGATGTAAAGGAAGATATCAACATTTCAGGAATTCCACCTTCTTTTGCTTTCTTTCCTAGAGTGAGATGAAAAAGGCTCAGCAGCTGGAGACGCTGCACAGACGCACTGAGAACCTGCAGGACCAAGCGCTTCATCGGTAGATCCAGCGCACAACGTGTTGATCAGTGAGCTTTACACCTGCTGGTAGGTGCATATTTGATCCCTGCCCGTATGCTCAGTACTTCACAAACACACACACACACACACACACACACACACACACACACACACACACACACACACACACACACACACACACACACACACAGACACACATCAGTCTTCACTCAGAAACATTTTTGCACATCAGAGATCTGGCTGTGCCAGGTTTAATCTAACACAGCCGGCACACAACATGATAATGATGATTGTAAGGAAGAAGAAATGAGTGATACTGCCTGTGGTGTGACTCTCAGGAAGAGGAAGCACACACACACACACACACACACACACACACACACACACAGAGTCAGGCTGGGAGAGGGCAGATTTGTTTGTTGGTTTGGTTTACATGAGGGCAACACATCCTTTGAGACATGACTTACTGTGGGACTGTGGCTTTCTGTGTATGTGTGTGTGTGTGTGTGTGTGTGTAAAAGAGAGAGAGAGGGAGAGAGACAGAGAGTAGGTCTTTCTTCTTAATATGGACTTGTTGAGCCCAGAGCAGAGGGAGAAGGACTGAGTGAGATAAAGGCGTCCTCTCCCTCTGCTGCCTTTTAAGAGAGTCTCTCCTCACTGTGACTAGAAAAGGGAATGTATGTAGCCAGCTGGAAGGGAGGGGGGGAGGGTGGTGTTGGTGTGTGGGGGTGTGGGGTTGGTCGGGGTGACAGACTATCAGTGGGAGCAATCGCAGACTGGAAGAGGGAATGTTTATCCAAAGCCGCGATCCTATTTTCCATGATCCCCCCAAATTAAAGGCTGGCTCACTCCTTATATGGGCAGACTGGGTGTTTCCAGCCGAGCAGAGTTGGAACATTCCTGGAAAACACCCGGCTTCTCTCTCTCTCTGCCCCTGTCTTCATATGTCTCTCTCTCTCTCTGTCTCCTCTCTCTGCCTGATGTATCAGTAACTCAGTGATATGGAAGGCAAACTGTTGGAGTGTTAGTGCTGGTGCTCAGAGGACATTAATGGCCCACGGTCCTTCCAGGAATTATACAGTGTTACAGGGGTAAGATGGCTCTACAGAGTGCTGTCTGTTTTACCTCTTAAGCTTCAGTTGGTTTCAGAGAAAGAAACACTCACAAGGAGTTAAACAACAATATGTGCACATTTTAAATGAAGCCAACAAACAGAGGCCTCTTATCTTCCAGAACAGCAATTCATCTACTGAGCTCGCAGGAAGCTTTTTCCACCACTGCTTCCGCTCAGTTCACTTAGGTTGGTGGTGTGATCCCTGGCTCCACCTGTAACCACAGCCAACAGTGAGAGCTGTGGTGGACGGGGTCCTGGAGAACACCTGTGCTTTGCCGGGTGAGAAGTTGAAACGCCTGCAAGTCATTGAAAGCAAGATTTTCCTGGGGAGTCAAGTTACTTTTTAAAAGCATCAGTAAAACAAACCACCTCAGACTCCTGAGACTTTGACCCAGAACTGTCCCACACCAAAATACTCCCATATGTCCAACAAATGCATTTCAGTCCACCCTCAAACCTCAAAGGTGAGAGCTGTGTGTCTTCGTGGGCCTCCAACAGCAAGAGGATGATGGACTAAAGCTGGACTAAAGACCAACTTTTGTGTGTTCCCAAATATGTGGAGTGCATGGACTCAGTGTTTATCAGTTGGCCTTTGGGGCCTGAAGCCTTCACAGTGGCTCATCCTTCAGTAGCTCCTGTTGTTGAGCCTGTGAGCAGCTGTAGCCTTTGCAGGTGCTTCTCTGATCTGCCGCGTGCAGACCAATCAATCAGGGCTACAAGACCGCAGTCAGAACCGGGATCAGTGTGTGTGTGTGTGCAGGGACACAGTGGTTAGTCAGCTTCCACATCCTGTGAAGACAGACTCATGGCTGCAGACTCAGTGTCCTCTCTCCTGTTTGTCTGACGCAGCTGGATCTTTACATTGGTCATGACTTTTGTTTTGTGCTCAGTCAACTTAGTTTTGGGTTTGTGGCCTTCTTTTAGAAAGTCTTGGTATCGTGTAGCTTTTGGACATCCAAGCTTTGCACCAACAAAAGCAATGTTTATGTCAAATGTCGGACCCATCTGTATGTCTTCTTTTAAAAGTTTCCTAACTGTTCAGGAAACCTTCATGGTTAAAGGATCCAACAGTAGCTGTTGGTACAAGCCTCCTGTGTCAGCTTCAGGAACAGTAGAACTGTAGAAACTATATAAAGTGTGTGTGTAGATACGTGTGTGTGTGCGTGCGTGTGTGTGTGTGTGCAGGGTGTCAGATGTCTGTTGCGGTCTCGTCTCTTCTAACAAAGTATGTGTGTGTTATGTTTCAGATGTCAGGGATGAGTATGTAGAAGAGAGGTGAGTGCACACACACACACACACACACACACACAGAGACAGACAGAGAGAGAGCTTTATTTGTGTATGCGTGTGAAATATGAGATGGAGCAGCAGCAGGACAGGAAGTTGGTATTATGTAGGTCTGTTGGGGGTTAAAGTCATTTCCTGTTTACCCTGCCCCTTCCACATGCTGCCCCAACCCCCCCCCCCGCACTGTAAATAGTACAAAGAAGGAAAATATAGTAGACATATAATAATTAAGATCACAGCCATCAGTCAAAGTTTCAGATTATGCCGATCACATTGCCCAGAACAGAAGACTGGAGTTGAATAAAGTTACATTTGAAATAATAAAGTATTGTCATAAAACACTGATCTGAAAAGATCGGGCCCCCTCAGACGGACCAGCGGAACATCGCAGCTAGGGGAACTAAAATGCCCAGAGACGGCAGCAGCATGGGGAATCAACATGTTGACTGTCCGTGCACCGTCTGCTATGTCTGTGATGTGATGTTTTCTCCAGTCGACGTCTTGTTCTTCCCTGCGGCCCACGGTGCAGTGCTGCATCTCTGGTCAGTTGGTAGTCTGAGATGAAGCACTGTAGCTCGGGATGGAGGACAGAAATACCAATCTGCACATCAGCAGCAGATCTCCAAGGATCCGGTTCCCCTTCAGTCAGGCAGAATGACGTGAAACAAAGGGGGGGACAGGAGGGACGCATGGACACACCCTGTGGAGACACAGGACCATTCCACAAATTCTGCTCACTTCTCCATCCATTCATCAAAAAAAGAGTTCACTGACCTCTTGCTTGTCTTCTCCTCTCTCCTGGGGTCCAGTTTTCCCAGGAATCCCTTGACCTATCAGAAAGGGGGATTCCTGGAAATACTGTTCTTGGGGGCGGGGCTTATCACCACTTCCATGTACAGTATGTTATACCGTGATGCTGTGGGGTGTGCGTAATACTGCACGTGGTTTGGCTAGATTTAGTCTTTAAGCTCGAGAGAAACACAAGTAACTTGTTGTTGTTTCAGTTATGTGATGTGATGCGAAGATGTCATGTCCTATATGATTGCTGCTCCTTCTTTAATAAACCTTCAAGACAAAGACGTGTGCGAATTTATTGTCATTTGCTATAAGTGTATGCTGCAGTTTGAGATTAGAGTGCAGGAGAAAAAAAAAATGTCCTGCTTTTAAAATAAAATATTCATCGTTTTAAATTCACAAGACCCACTTCTCAGAGGTGAGCTCACTTTTTCCGAACTCTTTTCAGACCCAGCCACCAGCAAACCTCGGTGGATTTACACTGCAGTTCCCACATTTACGTGCTCTATTGTCTCTATAACATGGACCCAGACACAGACAAAGACAAAGAGAGACTTCATAGAGTGTCCTCAGCCCCACAGAGGAATTCTTCTCTTCATGGAGGTGGAGAGTTTATGATCAGGTGTCCCTCTGGGACACAGTGAAACTCAAAGCTGCTTCAAAGACAGTAGTGATCCACATTGTAACGCTGCCTGTGGTTTGTGTGTTTTAGATCAGTGTGTTTCTCTTTGGGAGACTCTGGGACTCAGATGTGGATCCAGTTTTGTTGCATTGGTGCATTTTGGGTGTGAGAGAGAACTGTGGTGTGAACTTCCTGTAGCTAAAGTAAAGGAAAAGACATCTTGGTTTATTGTGCAATATTGGAAAACACTTTACTTCTTTGGGTCTGAAACAGTTACTGCGATGAAACCACATGAGAGGTTTAGAGGGTAAATATCTCTGGTGGAACTGACAACTCACAGACAGAAACATGACGAGGAGATACAACTACACTCTGACTTTAGCCAACAGCTCACAAGTCAAAATTTTGGGGAACGGCTGATTTAACATTTTACAATATTTTGTATTTTATAATCTTATAGTATGTTTTTAATATCAAATCTTATTCTGAAGAGTAACTAATAACTGTAGTAGCTGTTAGAGGAATCTAGTGCATTAAACCATAGAATATTTCTCTCTGACATGAAGTGCAGTAGGAATATAAAACAACATAAAATGGAAATACAAGTACAGAAAAAAAAAAAAGTTGTCCAAAAGTTTTTGGCCTAAGGTCACCTAAAATAAAAAATCTGACTTTTACATATTTAGAGTGATTTTAAGGTGCCTGTTCTTTCAACAACAACAACAACAACAACAACAACAACAACAACAAAAAAAAAAAAGATCGTTTTCGGTGTGTATATTTTGTTGTCTAAGATGTGAGAAGCTTCATGTGTCAAAGCCACCATCACGAAGTGGCTCAATTCTTTCTCTCACACTCCTCTCTCTGCTCTGAGCCTCACATCGCTCTGAGCAACGACAGCTGTAAGCAACATCCTCAGACCGTTCACAAAGACAGCAGGTCATGCACAGAAAGATGGAGACAGTGTGAGTCAGCAGAAACGCCGTCTTCCACCACATACTGTACACTACTCACTACACGGTCTTTTTTATTTACTGTATTTACTGTTACTAATAATAATGAAAAAAATGATCGGTAAATTTCTGCGAGCGGTCATATCCAGACTTGGGGTCACTGACCTGTGTGAAGCGTGAGCTCTAATGAATTTGTGACAAAGCCTGGGACAGTGTAGAGACCTTTCTTGAGCTGAGACAGAGTTTGTCTGAATCAGTATTAAACACTGATCTTGTATTGTGTCGTGAAAAGCCATGAAATTCTGAGCGACCAGGCTCTGTATACGTTTTGGATTGGATGGCCTCATCCCGTCCAGCATGAAATCACAGAATCATGGCATGAGGCCACAAGGTGGCGCAGTGGTAGCATGTAGCTGCACGCAGGCTACACACACACACACACACACAGGCTCTATACTGTGAATAGAAACCGTGGCCCTTAAGCAGTTGCTTAAGGAACTGAATTGTCCCCATTTATAGACCGTTTGTCTGCCTGTGGACGCAGACTCTTTGAGATGACTTTGTAACACCTTCTAGCTTTATGCAATTCACACCCTCATATCAGCTGATTCCTCTTGTGAATAACAAACTCAAAGTGTCTGAATGGGTTTTTATCTATAAACACTAAGAAACAGGACATTTGGTTGGAAAGACTTCTTCTTTTTTTTTTAATCACACTCCTGTTTAAAGCAAACAACTTTGTCCATGGCGTGGACACATGAACCAACCACTCCCATGTCCTCTCAAGATTTTGAAAACTCACACTCAGCACATCCCACTGCTTGAATTAACCTGCACTTTGACCTGCTACAACATTAAAACTCTTATCTGACAATTGGATCAACTTGCTCTGATTCAGCTCAGAGTAAATGGAGGAACTGGTTCGCCAGCTGGTTGGGTTTTGCACTGGTCACGTGTTCCTCGCCCTCTTACACAAAAGCGGTTCGAGGGCCAGTTCGATTGGCTGACTGTACTACTGGTACCAACAAGTCCTCCCCACACAGTGAGTGGACGATCAGAGCAGCTTGTTTAAATGGTGCCAGAAAGCTGGTGACCACACTGACACATTTAATGTTAGATGATATCAAACTGTAAAATCCGGTCTGGTTCTCTGATGATGATGATGATGAAGATGAAGACGATCATGATTCATGTTAAGTGAATCATTGGTTTCAGCAGTAGTTTTCCACCAAACACATATTTTACTGATGCAGCTTCACACGTAGAAGCGTGTCAAAGTGTGTGTGTGTGTTACTGGAGGAGGTGTCAACATGTTACTGCAGCACACACACACACACGTCACACACCTGAGGAGAAAAGTCTGTTGAAACTCTGAGTAAAGATTTGTCAGAAAGGCGTGGAGGAGCCAGGAAAACACACTCTCGTTGTTGTTTTACATTAGTTGTGAGGACACTCATTGACATAATGCGTTCTAGCCACTTACTCTAGCCTTCACCATCACAACTAAATGCCTCACCCCAACCCTTACCCTTACCCTAACCCTAACCTAAACCGGATTTTAACCTGGACCCTAAAACCAAGTCTGAACTGTCAAACAGCTCTTTGAAGTTGTGAGGACCAGAGAACATGTTCTCACAAAAATGGTTTGTCCATGCAACCACAGAAAAACATGTACATCAACATACAAACACACACACACACGCACATACGTACTGACCAAACACCTATTCTTCCCCAGATGTGCGTACTTAAACCAACAGAAACGCACCTTGCTGGGTGTGGCTGTCCTGAACTTTCAATGAGTCACAACACTACCATGGACACACACACACACACACAGATCCTTTGAACACTGTAATGCAACATAACGAGCAGTATGACGGCTCAGTCATACTTCTGAATATTCTGGTGCCCTCTGTGAGACGTGTCCTGGCTCCTCTTTCCATTCTAATATTTTAAAACCATCATAACATTATTCATTACATTATTTAAAATCTATCTTTATTCAGATTCATAGACCAGAATTATCTGGTCTGTGTCATGGTTGTTGCTTTGCATGCACACTAGCATATTCAGGATATTGGAGTTATTTTTGGATTATTTTTAACATGACACAACTTTCAGTGCACACTTTATGATGCATTACAAGTATTTGCTACAGAAATGAATCAGAAATGCTTCGACATGCTTCAGTAGGCCTGAGTTTCTGAAACAGTAAGTATTTGCAGTAATGCAAAAACACAAACCTATACATACTGCCTTTACACACATGTATAGGACAGATACACACCAATACCCATTCATCCATGTAGTGCTCGGAAAACCTCCAGAGGAAGGTGTCCAAAGGGAAACTGATCAGATGCCTCAAACCAGCTCAGCCTGCTCCTTTAAACACAGAGGAGTACTGCCTGTACTCTGAGCTCCCTCCAGATGTCTGAGCTCCTTACCCTGTCTATAAGGGCTTAGTCCAGCCAACCGGCAGATGGATTCTGAGGTCCCAAACCCAGACACTCCCCTCCCTCAGCTGTGTTCTTGAGGTTCTGCCTGGACAACCCTGATGGAGGCCAACACCAACTGGAAATGAGACTTCCTACAGAGAATAACTGATACAAGCTCCTCCCTCACCCACAACCCTTCCTCTTCTGCTGCTTGGTGTGACCCCAGGACCAGCCTTGAACAAAAGGTCTCCTTCTTCAGCTTGACGACTTCCTGCACTGCTGGAGTCCAGTGCTGGGTTCTCAGGTTGCCAACACAACAGCACCTACCACCCTTTGACCACAACTCAGTGCAACCGCCTCCACACGGGAAGCTTTGAATGCAGTTCAGTTCATCAGGCTTCCATGTCCCCCAGGCTACCCTAGGATGCATGAGAAACCAGCAGTTAAACCTTGTGGACAGGCGTCTCACCCAGGTGTTCCCAGTTCAACATTACACATTTGAGTTTACCAGCAGTCCAGGAGTCTCCGTTGCTATCTGAGCCAACTCTGCACCAGGTGGTTATCACTTATCACTCAGTGTCCAATACAATGATATGACCACGAAGTTGATCACAGATCCTTGGTCTTCGTATTTTTGTATGTTTTACTCTATTTCATGTTGTCTGACTTTGTGTTACACTTAGGTGGTTTTTATTTTCATGCTTTTAGTTTAAAATGTATTTGTTCATTACCGTTTAGATGCATGTTAACTTCCTGCCACTGTGCATGTGACTATTCGGCCACTAAATATCTGCACTTTCAGACATTTTTGGATAATTTTAACCAACCAGACACGAGGGTGTGGCCATAGGAGCCCACGGTGAGACCTCCAGAAACTGCGAACAAAGATGGAGACAGGAAACATAAGCAGGCACAACCGAGGAAGGCGGTGGTAGACTGGCCAAAATATTCCTCTTGTTTTGGCTTTGGTGGCTGTGGTTCAAAAAAAAAAACATCACTGCACGACAATTCCTTAAAAGTAATTAAAACCACACAGTTGTTGGTAGCCGAGATGATGTCTGATTCTGATCATGATCCTCTCCCGGAGGATTCTAACCCCAGCAGCGATGCTCTACTGGAGACCAAATGCAGGAGCACTCATGTAGCTCTGCATGCGGGTGCCCTCCAGATGAGTCAGATTGCTACCGACCCAGATGCATCTGCTCCAGCAGCTGGTCCATCCCACCATTCCCGCTGATGGCCTCAAAAGGACCAATCAGCATGTACTTCACCCTCCGTTCCAGAAAAAATGCTTCAGTCTCTGCCCTGTCATGAGCGGCCCTCGTGTGACAGACACAGAGTCCGCAGAAGGAGGAGGGACAGTGAAAACACTGGTCAACGCTGGTTTCTTTTAACAACAACCATGATCAAACAAACTTTACAGAAGTGTTTATTCCCAGAACCATGATGATGAAGCCCCCCCAGTCTTCACAAAGCTGTAACTTTAACTCAAACGAGGACGAACCAAACTTTAACCAGACATGTCCCTCTATATTTTATGGTTGTCTTTGGGGACTTGTTGTACCCTGTTGTGCTGTGACTGGCTGAATCCATCCAGCGCATGGTGAAGGTAGTGGAATGTGTTTGCCCAGCAGCAAATATGTGAGTCACCCAACAGGTTTGGAAATGCCTGCAAACCTTTGGCGTGTTGTGCAAACATCATTTCACAGAGAGACAGTCAATAAGTATTGTTAAAACCATGGAAGGACTAAGTGTGGACTACAGTCCAATGTATATATCTTCACTCCACCTCAATATAGTTGATACCAGGAAAAAAGCCAGTTAAAGTAGACCAGACATCTTGTACATTCAGCAAGATAATGCTGCCGTCGTGGAACCGCAGTCGTAGAGGAATGACAGAAAGTGCCCTCGGGTCACGTAAAAGAAATCCAACAAGTCCACGAAAAGGACTAAAAACAAGGTGTTGGTCTGTCTCTCAGTGCAAACAGCCCAGAGACCAAGAGACAGAAAAACCTCATAAACATATGCAGTTACATTAAAAAAGGCTCAGTCATTTTCCTCAAACAGCTACTTATTAATCCACACTTAGAGCTATAGTGAGTGTTTTTGCGGCAGCAGGACAGTGTGTGTGTGTGTGTGTGTGTGCGTGTGTTAATGGTGATGAAGGAGAATGTGACCCAGTGTAACAGTAGATCACCGATGTGTTCTTTTAGGAGACAATGGAGCTCTGTGCTTCCTCTTGTTGGACGCCTGTGGAACCAACTGGTTTGATTCTGAACATGGAATTAACAAGAAGAATTTGGAAAGAAGAAGAAGAAGAAGAAGAAGAAGAAGAGAAATTCCTCTGATTTCTGATTTGAATGCTCAAAGAACTGATATCAGAAACAACACGTTTGCGTGTAGAAAAAGGTGTAGAATGTGTTTTGCTTACTGGATGACCGGGCTCTTGATCAGTTTGTTAATGATTCACTGACCCGTTACTCACTTTTGACAGCAACGTAACTGTGTACTGTTGGTGTTTCAGTTTCCCAGAAATGCAATAAACACCTGTTGCACTTCTTCTAACCACTTCATTGTGGCTGCCTCCACTTGCACTACACCTCCCATATTTGGACGACTCAGCATGTCAACAGTCCATGTGACCACATGGACCTTTTCACGTCCTTAAAAAAGACATCGACTACGTGTCCTGCGTGTTTAATCTTATCTAGCTACTCTCTGCTCTCCAGAAAACCCCCAAAGCAGGAAAAGATTTTTTTTTTTTTTTATTTCATGATTCAGATTCATTTATTGACTTAATACTATGCAAATCACCTTGGCTCAAAGATAATCAAAAAACACTTCCTTCTGATATTTTTGATGGGTTTCATATGAAAAGATTTTTTATGCTGGTACATAAATGCCTCCAAGAAATAGCCATATCCATGTATGCTAAGTCCAATACTGAGAAAAGCTTGCACCTTCTCCTGCCTACTCAACTTTTACATTACCAAACTGCTAGTCACAAAAATGGAAGCATTACAACCTTGAACAGTTTACAAACACACTTGAGTACTGTGACAAAGTTTTAAGCAGTGTGTAAACTCTGGGAACTAACGGATGTGTGTTTTGCCCTTGAGGCTTATTGTACATACTGAACTGCAGCCCACATAAAAGTGCAGAACAGGCCACTTGGGAGCTTCAGGGCTCATCTGATCTGGTTTATGTACAAGAGTTGACAGACTCAGTGCTTGTCGGCCTGTGGATATTATCCTAATTTCCTGTAACCTGTGGACCTGCTGGAGACTCTCTGCAGCACTTTGGTTACAGAGCTTTTATTGTCTGGTAATGTTAATAATTTGCTTTGCATTACATGCATCTTAATACCACTTGTGATCGGATCACCTGAGACGCTGACTAATGCCAGGTCTGACCAAGGCCACACAGGCCCCTGTAGCAGCAGGGGGCAATATCCCTGCCATTTGGGTGGTATTATTATAACCGTCTGTTCTGCAAGGTGTTCTGTGTCAAATGGACGACGTGCACATCTGGGGAGCCACACGGAGAGCACGGTGAGAGCCTCTGCAAGAGTTTCAAGTTCCCGGGGTTAGTCGTCAAGGCATAGGGGGAGGAGCAACAAAGACATCAAAGTCTGGGCTAGCCTCTGGGACAAATCAGCTCCACTACAGCAGCTGTTAGAACAAACCGAGACCCTCATCATTTTAACAAAGTTAAAGAACAATTCATTTGTTAGCACAGAAAAAAAAACAAAAAACGCAGCCCCCATGGAGGAACTACAAGCATGGCAGTGTGGGTATTTAACATCATCACGTGGTGTCACATGCATAAAACCACCACTGCTCTCTTCTATCATCCTTTGTACGGCTTTCCAGTTGAAATCTGTTGTGTACAAACTTCTACGCTGTTAAACCCCAGCCCCCCTCAGCTCGTTCATGGGCTTGCCTTGGACAGTAGGGTTCATGGGAAATGGAATTTGTTAAAAGCCACTTTTTAAAAAAGAAATAGGGAAAGCTGATATCAGTGTATGTATTAGCCTTTTTGTAGTTTATGCTCATCTCACTTCACGTTGACGGTACCTTAATAATAGCAGCAGCATAAAGAAGGCAGGAAGAGCACAGGGCTGTGTGAATTCATTCTATAGATGAGCCACTGTTTTCTCTTTATTGTCAATCAGACAGAACAACCGACCCACCTTGGGTACAACTGTTTCAGTTATTCTTAAACTTGAATTAAGAAGATTGGCTTGGGGGTTTATTTACTCTGTGTAAAGTTCAGTGCTGCTTGTGTAACAGTTCGTGTGATTGGTGGCAGATTAAAACAAAAAAACATTACCAGTGGTAAAGGAGAAAGCTCATTGGAAAATTTACGTGAAGTACGTACGAGTTTTAAAGACTGGGGGCATATTAACGAAATGCTCATGTGATGGGGACTTGTTATGAACCATGCCATTTGAATCACAGGAACAGATCAATCACCTGGGCCTGTTGAGACAGAAATCAGACAACCGTTCCTTCACATTTTCCTCCCAGTTCTCATGCAGGTAGCTGATAATGACTTGTGCATGAAAGTCTGAGTAATGTAATGTTTTTATTGGAGAAGACCATAGGTTTTACAACAGATTTAATAATAATTCAGAGCTCTAAAGAAAGAGGGAGAGAGCCAGAGTATCATTCTACCATTGACTGTTGCCATCAGCTGCTTATATTGTCAACAGGCAAACTCCTAATCACCATAGGAAAACAAAAAGAAAACAAAAAAAAAAAAAAAAAAACATTTTTGATTTTTTTTTTTTTTTAGTAAATAACATCCAGGGTTGCATCATTCAATTATTTCAGAAAGAAAAAGGGAGAACAGTTCTCAGGTTTACATGTTTAAACATTTGCTTGGTAAAAGGAGGGAGTGAAATAATTAAGGAGTGAAGAGGAGAAGAGATGCTGAGATGTTTCCACTGGGAGAGGAGGGAAGAAAAAAAAAAAAAAAAAAAAAAAAAAGAGGGTCAGCTGACTATCTTCTTAACTTCAGTTTCCAAAGAAACCTTACAAAAAGTCAACACTGAAAGGAGGACAGACGGAGGGATGGATGGATGGGTGGGGGAGGGGGGTGAGTGGTGTCTAGGATGGGGCAGGGGGCTACAGCCTCCACATCCAAAAAACCTGCTTTTTCTTTTTGGAGTGGAGAGTTTTATTATATATACATATGAATATATAGATAACACAGCTGACAAACGCATGTGTAAATCTATACATTTCCATTACATAGATAGTTATTATGGAAGGAGAGACACAGACTTTCTGTTTGTCGCTTGTCCAGGAAGAGAGAGACGTGTTGGTCCTGGTCACCAACGCTCCTGCAGCTCTGCTCTGGGCAGAGAGCACTCAGAAACCTACAGACACACAGAAACAGAGGCAGCATCATTAGCACAAGGTTCACGCATATATATATACCCAGGAGAGCGACAGAGATGCTGGCCACACCGCAACAGAAGCAGTGTCTGAAAGCAGGAAGTCAGGAGGGAAGATCAGCAAGCAGGGAGGGAAGAATGGTGCATCAGTTGTGGACGTGGTGAACACTTTACACTGTTACAACAACATTTTGTAAATCTTCTGTGTAGAAATAACATTATTAATGTGTCTGCTAACACAGTTAGCAGACGCTGTTCCTGTCACTGCTCTCGTGACAAAGCACCAACCGATACAGGGTTCGCATTCATGAGTCACAGGGAAATATCGCGTGGACAATATTACCGAAATGATTCAAGAACGGTTATGCAGTGCAAACGGCCAACACGATGAGAGGAACCGTTTTTCAGTATCCACATTTTTCCACTTCAGGAAAAATTAAACATACAACAGGATGGATTCAGACTGACAACTGAGCAGGAATGGCATTACCATAGCAACAAGTGCTGTTTGACAGTGAGTGGAAACAGGTCAGAAAAAGCCGCTGCTTACAATATTAATAGTTAAATACCAGGTGTGATGGTAGCGCGCGGTCACACTGCTATGAAAGCAAGTGTGGTTGAAAAGAAACACCACAACACACACACACACACACACACTCACTGTGGTGGATGTGGGGTGGTGAAGGTGTATTCGGATAAGAATGGGTGATGATCGGCCCACATTCAACCCTAGCTGGCAGGAGAGGTGGGATGTACAGATGTGAGTCAATTCCATGTCACTGTGTGGTCTTACAATGTGCACATTAAGACTATAATTAATACCCTTATACATCAGCTTTGGGTATCAATACTGTTTAACTTTGAAATAACCAGGAAAGTCTGAGTGAGGTCTGACTGAGACGGGCAGGTATTATGGATGATACTGTCAGGCTTTCAGAGCAGGAGCTACAATCAAAAAGTGAAGTTTTGCGTTTTAAAATTAGGAGTCTGGGTGGAGCAGGAACAGGGCCTGCTGTAGCTACAACATGATGATTGAACCACACTAAAGAGCTGGAATGAAAGACCGTCAAACAACAGCTTGTCCATTCCTGTACCATGACAGTCTTACAGTAAGGAGAGGTGTGTGGGGGTATGTTAACATTTCATTAAGCTCACACGTGGCATGTATGTACAACTATCGATCAGATGTTGACCAGTTAGAAACGAAATATTCTGCCACAATGTTGGGGGGGGAGGGGAATGTAAAAGCTTGCATTTGAAATATTTAATTTTGTCTAATATAAAGTCCTTTATTTTCATTTGGAAATGAAATGAAATTAGGTCAAATGTAATTAGCAATTCACTCCACGTGAGCTTTGTTTCTGAACATGGGAGTATGGCAGGGAAAAATCAGCTAATGGAAAGCGTCTAAATGAAGGTTGATGAGTTCTCTGCAACACTTTGTCCATGCTGAGATGCATGTCTTTTTAGCTTGTCTTTCAGCTTAACACAGAACACAAACATGCACACACCTACGCAAACATGTCGATGTATGGTCAAGATTAAATTAAGCTGAACTTTTCGTTTCAAATTCATTTTTTTTTTCTTTTTCTAGTGAATAGGCAAAGACAAATACAGTCTGATTGACCGAAAAGTTTCTGGGTGTGTTAGGTGAGGGAGAAATGAGATTCCTCGTCAGGGGAGGTGTCTTTAGATCAAATTCATTAAGGCTGATTCAGAGTAGTTACACTTGGTTTCATCAGACATTATAAGTGGGTCTCATTTGAACATCTTTGTTTTTATTAACTACGTTGGTGAAGAGTTGCAGCATTTACTGCAGTTATAAGCAGCGCTTGGAGAGCCTGCACAAAGTGTTCCCAGAAAAGTAGCTGGTGGATCAAAGTGCCTATGACCAGGAGAACACACGCTGACTGTGTGACTGTCCGCACCGGACCTGTTGAAGCCTAAACCGGACAGCACTTGTCAAACTAGCACAGTGAAGTGCAGCTCAAACTCCTGACTTGATCAGCCTCCAAAGCTCAATCCCATATCAGTTATTAAACAAATAATTATGGTGGCCCTGAGGCACAAAACACAGCAAAATATGACCCCCCCCCCAAAAAAAAGCACTTCACATTTCAACATTTCACAACACAGAAAAAGGCAGGGAAAAGCATTCTTGTTTGTGGCTGGACAGAATTAGAAGTATGGATGTACTGTGGGATGCTGATGGGCTTATGCATTTTCCACAAAGACAATATTAGTGCTCACAGCTAGATCTTTTTTTTTTTTTTTAATTTTTTTTTTTATTTATGGCAATAAAATCCAAGCACTAAGCTCCTGGTCCAGCTCCTGCATGCCGTTGGGTGCACAGTTCTTTTCTGTACCCATGGTGTACCTTGGACCAAAGAGCAATTGTTAATTTTACGGACTGGTAATTCAACACAAATAGCTGCCGTTGCTTGAAGTTGATCTGTCTTGTATGTAGGGGAGGAAGGTCATTGTGTTTAAACACGTTTAAACAGTTCTTCCACCTCCAGGTGGTATCAAGTGTAGTTGAAGAACTCCAGTTGAAGACTGGCTGAAGATGGCAGAAGGAAAATGTGATTTGCCTCCCTGCTCTGGCACAATAAGATGGAAAATGCCATAATTCAGGCACCAGCTTCAGCTGATCCCAGTCTTAAAATGATGTAGCTACTTTTTCCTGTTGTGTTCCTGGCAGTGGTAGATGCTGTAACATGCCTAAGGGTGTTAAGGGTGTTAAGAGATGATGACATAATTACACTTTCCGCTTTTGGAAAGGCATGGCAAAAAGGGAAAACTTTTAGACTGGATGAAACCTTTCTGAGGAGAAGCAGATATTTAACTACAGCCTACCTCATGAACAATGTATAGAGGAAAAGACATTTCGCATTTTAGCATCCCAGTGGTGCACTTTTGACTAGTACAGCGGAGGAACTGGAGCCGATGATAACTCAAGGAAAGAGGCAGTGAGTCTGAACTCAGAGAGGGTCACTGTCACATTTTCCAACATTGACATTTCGGTTTTTATTTTGGTTTTTACTACTAAAATATAAATTTATTTAATTTGTGTTTTCTCACCATTTAGTTTTACTTTTAATGTGTATTTTATTTCATATATATTCAAAGTTAGATACAAGTTATAGAAGAATACAAGGATAGTTATTATTTGTATTTGTCTGTCTGTCTGTGCCAGTATGTCATAATTCATGTTCTGATCCTTGTTTCAGTTCAATCTATGTTATTATGCCACACAGGCATAGGTCATTATACAACTGCACACTGTAGATATATACATATACAAATATTAAGTAAACTTTCTTTGACTATTGTTGACAATTTTGCCAACAATTATCAGAAAATTAAAACTTAACGGGACCATCTCCTGTTTTTACTGCGACACTACACGAAAGTTTAGCGAGGTTAACCAGAACAGTTATGTAAATGGATATATTCAAATGGCCCATCACCTACCACATAATCCCAGTTTGAAAGTGAGTTTGCTCCAAGCCCAATTTTTCTTACTGATATCCTCGTACACTGGGGAGATGTCATAATTCAGGATAGTTGGACAAAAGTGTAATTGGCTCCTCCATCGTTTCCTCATCTGCAAAAGTGTTCGTGTTGAAGAGAGCAGCAGCCACAATACATGTAAACATAACTTTTGATTGTTTACAAAGAAACGCTACAGAGCACCTTTAAACGTATTTTCAAATATGCGGTTTTGGTTTTGGCCATCTCATTTAAAATGCTGTTTTGGTGTCGGATTAGTTGTGTTTTGTACAATGTTATATTTTCTGTTTTGTGCAGTGTTGCTGTATTTTGCACCTCTGGGCCACCATACGAAATGCAAAGCAAAGCAAACACAAGTACTCCGTGTCTATAGTATTTAACCAACTCCCAGTGAAATTCTTATGCTTTGTGTTTGTGAGCTTTGAAGAACAGAACAGGGAGGGTATCTGAGAAACATCTGAGCTTCAGAAACTCTGAAATTCAGTCAGCTGGGTGCTTGTTGCACATGTATAAGGCTCCGAGTAAGACATATCAACTGAAATGATACTTGGTAGACCGACGAGGCTAGCTGAATGCTGGTTACAGGATGACCTGATTGCAGAGTGACTGAAACCAAACGGGACAAAACGTGCTGTGCGACCTGGCCTTGGCAGAGTCAAACTGTGAGGTCAAACAGTAATTACAAACTAAAGACGTCTTCGAATCTTGGTTTACTCGTTACGAGTCTGGTTTTGTGTATGGAATGCAGTTCTTTGCTTTTCACTTTATGATTTTGCCCTAGCATGACATTTATCAATATCTGAAAATATCCTTATTAATATCCTTACCATGGCAATCAGTTTCAATAATGCCTGGAAACCCTTGTCAACAAAACAAAAGGACAAGCAGCTTTTTGTCCAACAACTGCATTTATGCTGATGTAACTTCAATGGTCGCCTTGGATCAGCAAAAGCATTTCAGTACTTACACTCACGCGTTCTTTCAAAATTAAACACAGGCAGTTATTTGCAAGCCTATAAAGTGCATCTTGAAAGACCTGGCCCTCAATTCACATTTCTCTTTTTGCTGTCAAAAACTGGTGTCATCCAGAAGTGACAAACCTGTGCTGAACACAGTTTCTCACACTCTGTTACGTGACCTAGTAACATAATTAGTCACAAAATTAGACATCGGATTAGTTTCTCTATTTTCTATTCCCCTTTTCCAAATTTCAAAGCTTCAGAAACTGTGAGCAACTGCATTTTTTTTTTTTTTAAACAAGATCTGATGTCAGTTAGAAATGCTCAGGTTTCTGTTAGAATGGGCAATGCTCCAATCCAATCAATCGTAAGTCAGTGGCTTGTAGACTGTGATATGTGGGTAGAAACTGAGAAGCCTCAACAATGAGGCAGTGAAAGTTATGCTAAACACTGACGAAATGAAGATACCTGGTTGCGTTTTCAGCATTTCCAAATCAAAACCACACTGACCTAAAAGGATATATATTCCCGTTCATCTGTCACTCAGGAAAACTCCTGCCCGGTTAGCTCATGTTTCATGTCCTCTTGAAAACTCGCTTCACTTCAACTTGCCTCTCTTCAGTTTCACTGTCAGAATGTGTGCGGGAATTCTTTCTTACTAAAATACAACAGCTCTTTACCATTTTAGCAGCATTTTCCATGTAGAACAACTTCACTCGAGAGAGCATAAAGTAACATCACATGCCTTAATTCCACACCTGAGGGAGCCCCTGAGGATTCCTCAGGTGGTCCTTCCTAATGATCCACACCTGGTCTCAATCAGCTTGACACCAGGGGCAGATCATTAATGTCACAGTCAAACAGCACGAAAAAACAAGTGTTAAGTAAGGAGGGGGAAAAAAAACAAACATTATCCAGTTTGGAGAGGGAATGTTAATAAAGACAGACTGCAGAAGAACCAGAGGTGTGTGTGTGTGTGTGTGTGTGAGATGAGAGCGAGTTAATCGGCATTAGAACAGTGTCACAGCGGAGAGAGCCCGTTGTCCAGCCCCAACAGAGGAACAGAATAGTATGGCAGCAAAGTTAGTAGTCAAATTCCCCAAGGACGTCTTTGCTTCTGCAAGACAGACCAATTGTATCAAATACTTTTGGTTTTGGATTTTCTGTTCTTTTAGGGTGCCTCCTCAAACTTATAATGCTGTTTGGCTTCATCATTCCAACAAGGAATAATGTGTTTTGTTTTTTTGTTTTTTTTCCAATTTGGTGTTTTTATTCTTTTTTTCAAAAAAAAAGGAGCAATGAGGTGTGGGATAGGGGATAAAACAATATCTAATAGTCCTAAATACAATACTGAATGAATATAAGAGCAATTGGTGTCTGTAAAAAACGTCGCTTGGCTGTTTGCTACTAACCTTTCATGTTAGGCTTGGGTTTGTCAGTTTGCTTGCCTGTGGGGGTTTGTGCCTGCTGGCCCTGGCCCCCGGAGGAGGCCCCCTGCTGGGCTGCTTTCTGTTTCAGCATGGTCCAGTCAAATGTGTAGTCATACTGGTGGTTCAGAGTCCTAAAAAAAAAAAACCACACACACACACAAACATGTTTATCAGCATATTCCCAACAATCAGCTGTTTGAAACAAGGTCATGGAAGGTCAGGACAACAACAGCAGCACAGAAAAGAGATAGAAAAGAATGAAGCAATGAAAACAACAACGGAGGAAAAGCAGCAAGATATGGAGGGAGGGCAAAGTCAGCTCGAAGGAAGAGGGGGGGAGGAAGGAAGAAATAAATAATGGTAGGAAGAGAAGAAGATATTTCTATATGGCTGGGCTCTGGCTTAAGGACCTCCTGTTGTCCCTGGAGGTGATTAAAACAGGATCAGGGAGGATGTAAATTAACTTGGTAGTTATGATATAAAAACTGATAATGAAAGTCATCATTTTAGCCTGTACAAGTGATGACTGTTCCACTTTGCAAACTTGTCCTCAGGTTCATTTTGTCATAACAAGTACGGAGGAAAAAAAAAGACCCGAGTCAACACTGCATCTATGGCCTTTGTCCTTATGTGTATGTGTGCTTACCTGAAGAGGATGCGGAACAGTTGGCGCAGGTACATGTAGTCTGGAGCCTCCTCAAAGCGCAAGCCACGGCAGTAGTTCAGATACATGGCAAATTCTGCTGGGAAACCCTGGAAACACGCATTCGTACAAGTGAGCTGAGTGGAAGTGGAGTGAGATGAGCAGCAACACTGGTCCTGTTTTTACCGTGTCCTTACCTTACAGAGGACCTCAACAGGGGTGGACATCTTCTTCTCTGAGATCTTCTCATACTTCTGCTTCTTCGTGGCAGCCTTACAAACACACAATTACTGAACAATTACCACCAACGCCGGTAATTTGCACCGTCTACCAACATACCACCAATGAAACATCTTCGTAGGCCCTCTGTCACACTGACAACAATAGCTTTTGTCATATAAAAACAGTATCAAAGTTTAGTTTTAGTTTATAAGCCATTAAATATTTATAGCTTGCTTATAAATGCTAAGGGGACTGAAACAGTTCCTAACAAACTGTAACATGCGAAAAGACGACAAAAAGCAGCTTGAGAATTGAGATGGAAAAAGGCCATACATGGGCTCAGTCACTTAGATTTCCATACCTTTAATCCCTGCCAAGGCAGACTAGTTCTGTTGAAGTACATCAGCACATAGCCTAGTGACTCCATGTCATCACGGCGACTGCAGACAACAATGATGTCATTTGAGTACAGGAACTGGGCAACCACACATGACAGTATTTTCCACGGAAATTGCCTTTGAGAACCAAATACTAAAGGTGTGCACAAACCTCTGTTCAATGCCCAGGTGTGCATTGATGGAGGCATAGCGCGCTGTGCCAGTCAGGTTCTTGTCTTCTCTGTAGGGGATGTGCTGTCGTGTTCGGTTGTCTCGGTACTTCTTCGCCAAACCAAAGTCAATAAGGAACAACTGACAGAGAGGGAGAGAAAACATGGCGGTTATCTGTCAGCAACACCCCCCAAAAAAACAGGGATAACAACCCAAAAGTTCATCAGTAAAGAAGATAAAGCATATAAAAGTACTTCAACACTTTTTTTTTTTCCATGTGAAGCAGAAAATTAGCAGAATCCTGCTGTAAAACGTGTGTCAAAAAAGGTCCTTCTGACGACATTAACACGTACAGGAGAACAGTACTCTTACACCGTGGTAAAACTAACCCACTTCCAGATGTGACTGTGAAAGCTTGCATCAGACAGGTCTTTAAACTTAACTTTATTAATGTACAATATGATTGTGGAATGCTATCTCTGAATAGATAAAGACCATTTTAAAGATGTTGTAAACACAGAGGCACACAAACTCAAGTTATCATCATCATTCGATTACAACACTTTGTCACTGGGCTGTGAGACCACTGAGTCAATTGCCCTTCTTAAATGGCTGAAAATAAACTGTCTAGCACATGGGGCTACAAAGGATGGTTATTAATACATGATTTCAGTATGAAAGAGATTCAGCAGTGGAATAAAGTTAGCACTGTGTTGATCCATTGTATGACTAACCATGAGATGGGCAAAGTTTCTGTCCAGTTTCAATCCCCTATAACGCACTGGGTGGCTTACTTGTCTAGGTAGACAGCTGCTTTCCTAAAGCTGTTCATCTGACAATTCTGCCACTTAGCTACCCTCTAATTTGACAGGCTGTGTTATGTGGATGACTGTGTTGCAGAGTCTGATCCCCCCACCCCCAAATCTCTTTTTTTTTTTTTTTTTTGAGCACAGTAAACCATCCAAGGTACTCTCAGTGATAATGATAGCAGGAATATCTGTTTCAGCATGAGTTCAACAGGGTACAAAATGATGGGGCTAAGGGCTCTGCCCTCATGTTGTCCAGCGTCAGCTTATCCATCTGTATACAAGACAAGCCCTACTGGCCCATGGCCCATACCCAGTCAATGTTTGCCAAAGTAGTGATGTGTTCTTAGTGTAAATCAAGTCCATAGAACGCACCTCTGCAACGAGAGTCTGTTCAGCTGGTTCAAGCTCATCTTAAGATTAATGTCACATACCACCTTCCATGTTTGATCAGGCTGCTAGTGTAAAAAAAAAACAAAAACAAAAAAACAGCACTTCTTGGTCAATGTAAGGTCTACAGGAGCTCTAAAACCGGTACATATAGTGATAGTATTTAATATCTTTAACCTGAATTCAACCAATATGAAGGTAGAATCTCACAGAAGTGTGTTATTTTATTAATGTCATACTAATGTCCTAAATACTTGTAAAAATCTGTGCCGTTTTGTTCGCAATACGTGTCCACAAGGTCTTCATACAAACCATGACACCAGAGCACCTATTGTCACTAAGTTAAAGAGCGACAGAATAAACACTGATGCGACACTCTACACTGAAGCAGAAAGGTGTGAAATTCAACTTCCAGACAACAACCAATTTACAGCTTTAGCAGGCAGTGTCAAAGGGAAAAACTACCAGAAGTGAAAAAAGAACTTCGACTCCCCTCTACCCAAACTCAATGCACTATTACTGAACAAGGGTTTCACACACATTATACTGCCACATTCCACGTCCATACACACTATAACATGTTATGACCAAATGTGACCATACCAGACAGTCTGGAATAGCAGCTTACACGTATTGTGTCTTGGTTTTCTAGTAAATTCAGGCAAACTACAGGGATGGATATGTTGAATTTCTTAGATTTTAGGTGCACCTCCTCCCCAGTACCCCTGAAATACATTGCCATACTGACCAATCCATTATCGTGTACACTTGTCTAATAACTCATTGCTTACTATGCAGGCTACTTCAGGGATATGTTTACTTATACTCCTTTTAAAAATACATTTAGTTAGTTAGTTCTGTTAGTTTCAAGCCCTGAATGGAGTTAAGCTTTCTAGTCTGTTTAAATTAGGTTTGCTAAGATGGACTTACACTGCTGTCCATCAGTACATTCACTTGCACAATTTCACCAATTCATCATGCACCACACCAAAACAAATTGAAAAGCTGAAAATCCACTTGATTAACAGATTGAAACAAATAGCATTTAAAAAAAAAAAAAAAAAAAAAAAAAAAGAACCTAATGAAATCATGATTGGACATTAGAAGCAGAAGCAGAGCCAGCCAGTGTGAGAGGCTAATTCCTGGTAAAGCGTGTGACATTTGCATTTGGCCTGAGATTAGTCTTAGGAGCCTTCATGACGAGAACATTGTGGCTAAGTTTATCGTGCAAGTATCACCAAACTTTAAAGGCATAGGACGAGGGGGTTGCAGCGCTTACTGCTCACCAGCTGCCTGATTAAAAAGCCCTGTGGGGGCTAATGCAAAGTTGAGTTACATGCCTGCACATGACTGCACATCAAGTTAAGCGAAGCTGGCCAAAGACATTTCATTTTGGGGAAAAAGAATATGATCCTTAGAATTCTGGCAGTAATCAGTAACCACTCACATAACCAATCCCATAAATCTAGGCCATTCTACGCATAGCTTGGCTGTGATTCCCCTATTTAAAAATAATCTAAATTTGAAGAGCAATATTCATAATAATAATAATATTGTATAGTTTAAATAACCTAGCCCTTTCTTAATCAGATTGTTTTATGTTGTTTTAAGGTGTTCCCATACAGGTGAGGCTTTCTGATTTATACCTCTAAAGTGTGAAATACCACTGGTTATTGGAATGCGAGCCATCTGCCTTTAAGCAACCCCATGACAGGCTCGCTTGGCCTTTTTAAAATGAAGCGTTTCAGAGTTACCCCTTTAGGGCTCTGTACGGTCTGTACTACTTCTGATCTACTATGCAGCTTTCAGCTCAGAAACATATTTAAACATTTCCATATTTCATAAAATGATGATGTACTGACTGAGGGGTTTTTCACTACATCCTCATCATAAGAGGGCTTTTCCATCCATCCTTATCGATCAATGGGACACATACTGCTTTTGTATTTATCTACATGATTTCTAATTACAACATGATTTCTGTGAGCCATATTCGAAGTCTTAGTCAGTTAGACAGCTATCTAACAATAGAAGGGCGAGACTACATTAAGTTCAATATTGCCTTAGCACTGAGATCAGATTATTTGATTTTGGTTCAGTATGAATTACTATAGAATGAATCATTGCATTGCACTTGGATAGATGCTTTCACTGCTCTCAGGCCAAACATTACATTAAAGAGACAGGAACTGGCTTTTAAATCAGGAAAAGAAGCGATCTGATTAGGGGGGGACTAGGACCCCTTTTTTTTTTTTTTTTTTTTTTTTTTTTAACAACAAATAGGGACAACAGCTGCTCCCTTGGCAATCTACCACTAGAATGAAGTGCACATTGGGTGGAGGAGAACATACTTTGGGTATTATGAGTGCAAGATGGGTGCTGGTGGTCTGATTGACTTTAAACCAGTGTAGTTAGGTATGATTGCAAAGCGACAACTGCTGTTGTGAGGCAGCTGGTGTTGTGGTAAAGGTCACACCTGGTTTAATCCTGAGAAAGATGGGTCCTGAGAAGAGCTAACAGCCAAGCTTCTTTTCCTCTTCCCCACTGACGAGTCTAAACACTAGGGCAGACAGTAGAGGGGCAGGGGTCAAAATCACACAGCCTCTATCCACCTTCAGTCACAGTTAGCATGAGTACAACAGGCACTTCTGGTTGCACCCACAGGGTTTGCTCCCTTTGATACAACTAACAGTGTCCTGTACTGCTAGGATAAGACACCTCCTCCTGTACATCCAAGACTGGACCTACACAGACAAAGAAATCCACTTTAAATCTTTGTGGTACCGATATGATCATTCTGGCCATCAGTCAAGAAGAAACCACGGGACTGTGATTTTCTTCTGTCAGGACAACCATGGAAAGATCAATCGTGTACAACAAGAAGCCAAAAGTGTCTCTGGAAATGTGGAGATGTTTGAAACTTAAATATCATCTCTGACCTGAGACAATAAAGGCCAGTGCAGACAGGCAACACCATGGCTCAGAAAGGACGTGGGGGGATAGGGTGGACAGGGGCAGCAGAAGGTAAGGAGCCCATGGTTGTCCATTCTCCACCAGCAAAACAAAGAAGGCATATAAAATATCTGCTAACTCAGACGGTAAGATGTCGCTGAAGTGTGAATTTTTTAAGCTGAGTTCACGGGGCACTAATTGGGAGAGTTCCTGTCTCTTGCTGACATGAAAAACTTAAAATTGTATGCAACTAAACAAACGCAAATAATGGATTAAATCTATAGAGCTGGGTTAGTACTGGAGAAAAGTTTAACTAACTCTTCTCTCGTTTCTGTCACTGATGAACAACAGCTCCATACGTGTGAAATATTGGGATTTTTTTTTTTTTTTTTGCAGAGTTCATTAGTGTTTCAGAAATCAACAAATTAAAAATGTACACACATGCTCACGTAAATTATCACTACACATACAGTGGAGGGCAAATTCAATCAATCAGACTTCTCTATAATGTATCTGTATAAATCTTTTCATCCAAACGCATTGTAACACACACACACACACACAATTTATAGTCAAGTGTAAAGAAAAAATTAAATAAATAAATAAAATAAAAAAAAAAAAAAAGTCTGACCTTTGGATCCTGTACTTGTCCAGTTACACACAACAGCAGTCCCAGCTTCAGGACAAAGAACTTTTACAAAGATAAGCTAGTACTCTGGAATTGACTTTTTATAGCCAAATTAAAAAACTGTAGGTCCTAGCACCGATCCCACAACGTTTACAAAGTTTTGTTGTTAACTGTGCTGTGTAAAAGACGGCCCTCATAACCTTGAAACATGAACTGATAGACTGAGACTAGGGCTGGGTGATATGGACCAAAAATAATCTGTTTTTCACTCTTCTGTTACTAAGTCAAAGCCACATGTGAAATGTCACCAGTAATTAATTAAGTATTAATAAAACAGACTGATCAGAATAAAATGCAAAGACAGGGTTTCCTTCGCTGTTTACAATTATACAGCTGCAAAACTGCAAAATAGACTATATTAAATTAAAATAGGTCTATCTCTGAGAATACTCCTTCCAATTGTTTTCAGCAACAGCAAAATGATTACAATAGAGCCCAATAACAGGTTTTCCTCTCCTGCTTAAAACACACAGCTGTGCAAAAAACAATAAAAACGTAAACAGAACTGCTCATCTGATCTTTTAAAGCTGAATCATCTCCAAATAACTGAACCATTGTTCTTCCATTTAAAAAAAACCCCCAGGTCTTTAATGTTTCCCACAAGTAAGGAATTTACTTGTGGTAAATCCAGGGACGCACGCAGTTTAGAGAGGGAGAGTAACAAAGGTTATTTTCCAGAGCTACAATTTATGGATATTCCCAAAATGCCTCACATGCAGACGACCAGTTGATGCTATAATTTACCGATATTCCCTGAATGCCTCACTTGCAGGTTATAGGTAGACACTAACTAGGCGGCTGCACACAGAGAAGCCTTTAGTCCCCATGGAGTTACAGCAGTGCACACAACAAAAATTAGTCTGAAAAGAGAGAAACAAAGCGTTAGGTTTTCATGGAGTTATCTAACTGGGCCACAGTAGAGCCCAGTAGAGCTAAAATTTGCTTGTTTGCTTTTTTGTCTAAAAAAAAAGAAAAAGAAAAGAATTGTCCATATCGATAAAAGTTACAAATGTTCTCTTTCCAAAGTAATTTTTGCAACTTGCTGTAATCTGTTGTCTGCAAACTTCTACACTGTTCAGTCCTCTCTGTCTCGCTGTTAATACAGACATACAAACTACCCACAGGTGCTTGGACTGTCCCACTGTTCGTACGAACATGTCTGAGCTAACCGTGACACCTCAGCTTGCTCATGGACCCACCTCTTCTGTCAACCTATGATGTGTAGCCTGTGAACCGTGTAGAGCGTATGGGAAAATGCTGGTGAGTGAAAAAAAAAGTTCTACTGGAGTCTATAGTTTTCTACTGTAGTCTAAAATTACAGTGTCCATCATTCTGTGAGCCCTGTTAATCAAACCAAACCTTGAGCTGACTGTACCATTTCATCCTCCGTGCCAGTGAAGCACCAGTTCTCTGTGCTTATCCCTGCTCAGCAAAATATTTCATCACACTGAACAATATGCTTCAGCAGAGTCATACGGTCATATTCAGCTTTCTTCAACCAAGACCATTCACTTACATTTGCTTCATACACAGCCACACCATACTTAACACTCAGCTCCCTCTTCATTTGCATGTTTGCACAGACAAAAATATTTTTGAAACAACAGACACCACGTTTGACTTCAAATCCTACAATACGCATAAACAGAACTAATGCCATTGAAGACACCAGGGCCTGCAACTTTTGAAACTGTCAGGTTATTGCTGGACACACATTGTCTCCTCCTGGCTGCAGTGGAAGGGGTTTCAGTAATTTATTTCATGTTTGAAGAAACCGCAATGTCTAATGCTACGACTATGCACAAATTCTGTCATCTGCATAGGTGTTAACAGATATGGCAGAAATTTTATTTTTTGAGAATGCACAGACTCGAGCCACAACTGGTCCTCATCCAATGATGGCCTATTCCAGTTGAGATTTAATACAACCTTAGGGTATGTCAGACTTCTGTGACATAAAAGTTAAAAACTACCATCAACAAAGCCTGATAAATCAAATGCTTTCAATTGCCTCAGCTCTTCTGTTCACAGTCTCACTTGAAAAGACCCCAGCTAAAGGTGAGCTGATGGCCAACCAGCCTGTACACTCTGTGTCTGATTGCTCAGTATTCTAAGAGCAAGAATTATGGCTTGTGTTTAAATTTCCAAATTTACACCATAATCTCTGATCTGCTTTAAGACATAGATTCTGTGTTAGAGTACACAAGTACTAAAAAAAAAAAAAAAACATTTAATAAAACGTAATTTGATCTATTCTGCTGCATAAAAGTGACCTGACCTGTTTGTCAAATACAACACTTCCTCTTAGATTTTGGAATCAAATAATCGTCTTAAAAACAATTCAGTTTAGATTTACTGTTTAGTGTTAATTAATGGGTGTTTATCTGCAACAAACAAGAGCAAGACTGCAGTGTCAGGGATGGAAAGCTGGTACAGCAAGGCTGTCACATTTAAAATCAATAAGCAGGAGATGGAGATTGGGCTGTGGTAGCACACCACGCAGCAGAGTACACATTATTTTGGAGGTTGGTAAAATATACACCCCGTGCTTTAACTTAACCAAACGTTGCCTGTCTGCAAGGGCTCAAAAATAATGGGCACAATATATTCAATTTTGATGTCAGGCAACTTGATCATATACACCTCTGACCAGATGCAAACAAAAGTCATCACATGGGAATAAAATTGTGTACGTATTTTTGTTGTGTGGGTAGCAGGGGAAACCATTGACCATCATGCAGAATCAGTTCTTCAGCAAGAATCCAGCATGACGAAACTGGACTACACTCCTCCTGCAACCTTTAGGTTACATTCAAACTATCGCCTTTATAACGAAGGAGGAATTACAGAACTTAAGGGAAATTTGTTTGCGTAACTAGGGATCTCCGTGACCCGCTATAATGAATATCAAACACAGGATTTAAAAAAAAGTGACAAGTGAATTAGATTAGATATTCTGTAGATGCCTGTTTGAAAACAAGTGCTTACATTTACATAATATATTCTCATGGACAGGCTTAAAGGTCAGCTCACCCAAATTACACAAAAATATTTTCTCAGTTGACTCAAAGCAGCATCACTCCAATATTTGCTCTTTTCATGTCTAAAAACATCATTAACAAGTGTAAAATGAACGATAACTGGCACTAGGGAACTGATGTCCTTCTTCTAAATTATTAGTCTGAGCCAACTTTGGATATGAACTCCAGTCAAAAGATAAGCTAGGTGAATAAGCAAAGCATTTAAACTTCTGATTCCTAACAGTTATTTTCAATTAAGTTATGTCACATAAATGTTGTACAATATACTGTATATGTTTGTGGACAGATATTATGGTGTTATTAGTTAACATCACAATGCTTGTTGTGGCTAGCCTGAAATATTTCAGGGGGAGTTACCACCAGGTCATGTTTCTTCCATTTGCAACTGATTTTGTGGCTGATGAGAAAAAGCCAGTGCATGAGGACTTCAACAACACTTTAACTGTATCTATCGTCTATCAGGGGAACCTGAAAGCTCTGTCTACACTTGTGAAAGAGCAACTATTCATCACTGTTGATCCCTCCCAATTATTTAATTCTGACCCCATATTAGGGTGCCTGTTATTTTGACAAATAAGAGAACTTTGCTGCATGTAAGTTTTGAAGAGAAAACTTTCAAGGTCAGTATCTCCAAACCACTCTGAATGCAACCTTACGATTCCTAGGTCACTAAAGATTTTTGGGTTGCATTCCTAATTTCTACCAATAACTGGCTTATTACCCAATTGTCTTGCACATCTTTTTCTTCAAGATTTAGCAGCTATTTAATTAACACTTGGTGTTATCAATTTTAGAGATTCTAAACCTGATAGGGTAACGAAACTTGAGGGAAAATCTAGGGTATCCTTACTTTTACTTACTAATGACACAGAAAGTGATAATGCAGATTTTAGTTTTAAATAAAACCTACACAAGTTAAAAGATCAATAGGTATTACTTTGTCCTCGTTTTTTAACTCTACTCACTTAAAAAGCACTTTAGTTTTTCAGAACAACTCCACAGATATCACATCCTTCAGGACACGAAGAGCAGTTTAATGTATAATAATTATGCTAGTTATGGCCTCTCTCCTTTTTAGGCTATTTTTCACATAGGGTTATAATCATTATTGTTTGTCATTGTCAAGGCTCCAGACTAATCATATCTCCTCCCATCATATAGGGGACAATAGAACACATGTTCAGAATGGATAGAAAACTTCCTCGGGATGAAAGGGATTTAGTATATAATTTTTCATTTATTTATTTTAGACTAGCATGGAAAACAACTAACTGAACCAAGCACTGGTGTGACTACAACAGACCTTCTCGTGCCATTACAACAGATGTTAGTGTGATGGTTTAAAAAAAAAAAAAAAAAAAAAACTAACAAAAAACATAGCACCCACCAAGAGGGCACTGGACTAGCTTCAGTGAACCCCAGCAGGCCCACAAACCACCCGCGGCAACTTAAGGACAAATTTAAATGGATGTATTTTCTTATTGGATTTTCAGTGAATTGAAACAGTCACCAGCTGCTTGATAATGTTACTTGCTTGCTTACTTTACAGGTGCAACCCTGGCTGTGTGTGAGTAAAGTAGTTAAAGCAGACATTAAGACAATTTCAATATATTATTGTGATCTTTTTCATCCTCGTCTAAGCCTAAAACATTTAGTTAACATTGCTTGCATAGTAAGTAAAATTTAACACTGATTAATAGCAGATGGGTCGTAGGTGGTGAAATGATATACCATTAATGAGGAAAATATTAATTACATTCTCTAAAATGTGAGCAGAGCTGATTCACAACTAAGAAAACTAACAATACATAATACTATGAAATTGCAAGGATAAGAGACAGGACTACATCAGGCAGCATACATTTAACTAGCTCATCTAATCTAGCTATAAAGTAAGTTTCTGTCTCTGTCAGTCTGTTCTTCCCTATCCCAAGGAATGTTAATCCTGTTGACACACTTGGCGGGTGTATTCCTGAGGATCCAAAGGAAGTGCAGTTGGTTCATAATTAGGTGTAATTTGGACAAACTACAAGTTTACTATTAATAAACTGAATAGACAAGCAATCTGCTCAACTTGTTAGGGCGAGGCTTCAAGGCTCTGGACTAAGTCGTGAGAACAACTAGGATCAGGATCAGAGCTGCACAGCTGTCAGAGAAAAGTCATTTCACATGACGTGCTCTGAAAAGTAAATAAATATGAAGCTGTATTGCAGAGGCACAGTTCACCATAGAGACATTTCTAACTACTGAAAGCAGCATCTCTAATCTTTGTACATTGTTAAAGAAAACACCCAGACATCAACGGGTCGATTTAATTTCAACTTCCCTACAGAAACAAGAAAACACTGTATATGAAAGGAAACGTAAAAGAAAATTCCTTCCTGAAAGGAAAAAGTACTGTTCATTCACTGAATATGATGAAACTGCAAAACATGTAGGAGCTGTCCGGCTGAGGCAGAAAGAGTTCAAACAAATCTGATTACTTATTTCCGCGACATTTGAATTGTGTGTATTTTTTTAATGTCGCTAAGATTAAAAACTATTGATGATAACATAATAACATTTTGATGTTGGGTCACATTCTCTTTGGGACAGTTAAAATTGTTTTTCTGGGGTGGTTCCGGGATGATGGTGGAAAAACATTAGTCTGGAGCCCTGCATTGTGTTAAGACCAGGCAATGTTGCTTTCAGTCAAAGAAGTGAGCACTGTATGGAATTTGATTCTGTTTGCTGGCTTATAAAATATGCCATGGACCAAGTGCTAATTACAAGGTTTTTGTGAAACAACACTGATGGTGGGTCACGTCACAGACATGAAAAAATCTTTTAGAGGCAGTAGTATAAATATGACATCACAAAGGGGACATTACTGTTACTGAAACTAAAAATTAGATTTCAACTTGGGATTAGCCGTGACATGCAGCTGTCTGCCACCAGCTCTACACAGATCTTCAAAAATCCAAACTTACAGTATGTATGGAATCCAGACAGGTCTTACCTTATTACAATGACGGCCGATGCCCATGAGAAAGTTGTCTGGTTTGATGTCTCTGTGGATGAAGTTCTTTGTGTGTACATACTCAATTCTGCTGATCATCTGAAGATGAAAACAAGGTTATGGTTACATTTCTCACAACATTATCATCTTCTCAATTTAAGCAATGAAAAGCATTCCCTCAATTCCAGTAGCAAACAAACAAGCTTATCCTGTCCGGGGACGAAGGAGGGACATACAGACCGCTTTTGCACTGCCATTTACAAATATGGGCAATCTAGAGGCACCAACAGACCCCTTTTGCAGAGGACACTTTGATGCGTTAAAGCAGGTTAAACACATTTTTAACAAATGACACTGGTATTATGCTAAGTATTGCCATTAGCTAAGCCAACAAAGAAGCTTTCACAACATCATGGTCAAAACAGCATTATGGTAATGCTTTTCTAATGTGACATGCTGTAGAGAAAGTGTCTTTGGACTGGAGCACACAGAAAAACCCAAGCTTTTCACACTTGCTCCACGCATGCAGAGAAAAGCTAGCAGGTTAGAATCAGGACCTTCTTGCTCCGGGGCAGCACCACCCTACGACATGTATTTAACAATGTTTCTCGGGCATGTTCATTGCTTCAAAGGACTGCAAAGAGGTAGATATGTGTATGTGTCAGTTACCTGGTCTGCCAGCATAAGGACCGTTTTCATGGTGAAGCGGCGAGAGCAGAAGTTGAACAGATCCTCCAGACTGGGTCCAAGCAGGTCCATGACTAGGACATTGTAGTCCTTCTCTTGGCCATACCACCTGGTGACACAATGGTCACATTATGAGGGTGAATTTGTTGTTGTCTGAACTAGCTTCACAGGTTGAAGACACAGGCTCACACTCTTCAGCTTCCTTATGAAAGGGTTCACATGCATTAATAAGGAAATATGTGTTGACAAAGGCATTGTTTTATCAGTACATGGATAGATAGGTAACTCTACTGATCCCCAGAGGGGAAACTAGTTTGGTTGCCCATGCATAACGACAAAAGATCCACACGACAAATAGCTCACAGCAGACATACTAAAGATATACTGTCACCATAATGACACTAACACACAAACTAACAAAGTCCAACCAGAATTCCAGAATAAAAAATACAGACAACCTTTCAAATTCAAAAAGTCAAACAGAATAGGAGACATATAGGAAATATATATATATGAGATGCCCAAGTACCATGTCACTATCCCTGAGAAGCTCCTGTAAAAATGATATCAGACTATTATTTAGTCTGAGGTCTTGACACAAGACCATATAAAAACCACACAACTGTGCAGGTACGGGTATAGATTAAAACTGACATGAAGTGACAACAGACAATGTAGCTGCAACATGTACAGCACTACAACACCAACTCTGTTTTGGCTGGACTGCAAAGTGGGGCCCTATAAACGCAATATATCACTGACAGAATGCTGACACCATTGGTCAGCGGGCTGAGTGTTCGGAGTTGCCCAACAGGCTGCTACTCTTTCAAAATTAACTGTCACAAACAGTTTCTAATACATCATTGGGGGTGTTTGCAGGCAGTGTTGCCAACTTAGCACCTTTGTTGCCAGATTTACCAACTTTGCAGACCCTTCAGTGTTTTTTTCCCCCCAATAAAGTACCTAGCAACAAGCAACAAATCTAAGCTCCCAGATGGGGTTTTTTCTTGGCTAGCACAACACATGATGCTTTTCACATCACTGGTATTTATAGTTGATACCCCAGACATAATAAGCAGTGAGTGAGAATGAGCTGATTAGCATGTTTCCAAAGTGTGAGGATGGGTGCCATCTGAACCAGCTAGCTTATTTGTTTTAAGTTGCCTTTGTTGAAGGCCAACTTTTCAACAGTGATAGTAATGGAGGACATGGGTTGTTGGGGTTCCTCTGTGACACAGACCAGAGAAACTGAGCACACTCAGTGGAAAAAGTCCCACTCTCCACATCTGGTGCAAAACTTGTTAGGCTCACCAGGAGTAGACTGGCCCTTAAAAGGTCCCATCCCGGTTCTCCTGCAACCAATGATGAGCTTCACGCTGTTACAGAAAACCTTAACTATTATGTCCGCACGATCTGGAAGCACTCCAGCTCACCTGTAGCCCTGTCAATGTTTGAAAGTCAGTTGGAAATGCCATTTTGTGGCAGTAACAGGGTATTCTTGTAGGCTTTGAGGTTGAGACCAACCAGCCCTTCCCATATCTCCCTGCCACATCTGTCCAGCAGTCTGTTCCCATCAGCAGCAGAGGATGCCTCAAATCGGTTAGCCAGTTTACTGTAAAATGCTTGCTGTCTCTCTGAATACTGTATACAAAGTATTTGTTTTACTCTTCACATATTTTCCAGTTGTAAGACCAATATTATTCGTTTTTATATTGGTATTGGCCACAACAAAAAAATACTTGCCATTGTTATTGGCCCTAAAATCCCATATCGGTACAGCTTTAATTTTTTTTTCCTCACAGGCATGGTGAAAGTAGGTTGTGGTCAAGCACACAGTAACGCAGCAAAAACGGGAGCACAGAACTGTCGACTACTACTCTTCACTCACAAAGGAGTGAGGATCACATCCAACACTGATACAGGATGGCAGGGCTGATTAGTCTTGTTAGCTTAGGTACCACTGCTGAATTAAAAGTTTCAGCAAGGTGTACCATGAGAAACTATTCTATACTCCTGAAACAAACTATGCAACAAGAAATGAACTACTTCCTTGAAGTGTTTCCCACACATATTCTCTACATGGGTGGGGTGGCCCGCCCAGGTAGATAAAGCCACTCAGTTTGAGCCTCAGTAAATCTTCCATAAGAATGCCTTATTTCACTCTTTTCAAACTAAGTAATTTTTGGCTGCAAACCTGTCTGAGTTGCGTGCGCTACAGTAACTGAGTGGAGACTCGAAGCTTCTCTGTGTGCAGCCACTAAGTTAGCACCTACGGATAGCCTATATGTGAATCATTTAGGGAAATTTAGTATATTGTAACTACAGAAAATAACCTGTTACACTCTCCCTCTACGAACAACATCTGTCTGTATTGCTGTCAACATCTGAGTCTGTGCATGCACATGGGTCACCCACCACAAGTAAATTCTCAACTTGTAGGAAACACTGCCTTGTCTGTAGTTCAGCTGCTGTAGCTCAGAGCAACTGTCTATTTAGAACAGTGTGTGTAAAATGTGTGAGCTACACAACACACCCACAGAGCTAGAGCTTCTCGAGAGGCCAGAGACTGACTACTACCCGTGTCTCTGTGCGTGTGAACAGTGTTGTGACGCAGCTGTGTGTGAAAACACTTAAAAATACTTACTAAAATGATATCAACATGCCTCAAAAGAGCAGTACCAAATACAGTTGCACAGACAACAAATTTCAACTTCACTACAATAGCAAACAAGTTGAGTTAAGTTGAGCATTTTACTTTAAGTTGTGTGTTGTGCTGCCCCCAATGCTCTAAGGCTAAGCTGATGCAAAACATCCTAGATGTTGGTATTTCAACAGCAGCACACGTGAGTTTATTTAACAATTACAATATTCTGTTGTGTTTTTATGTTACTGTTATAAACAGTAAAATAAAAACACAAACCTGTACCTTCTCTTTTTACAACTTTAGTGCAAGTTGGCCATTAGCACACAATGGAATTTGTTGAATGCATCATGAAAACAAGGTGTGTTTCTAAAGTCAGGGTGAGACTACCGGTTACCTATGATCGAGAGAGAGAGAGAGAGAGAGAGAGAGAGAGAGCTACTCAAACATGGCAAATACCTTGAACCTAAAATATCCAAAAAAATATCCAAGTCTGCTCCCCCCCACCATATAAACAACCAAGGTTCTTTCAACTTAATAAGATTACACCAAAATGTTTGAGTCTATGTGGAAAAACAGAGAAAGAGTGAGGAAAAAGCTGAAAACATGACAGGTCAGGTAGTCAGGTTGAAGTAAGAGTGGAGGAGGGGCAGCAGGACCAGCAGGTTGGACAGGCTCTAACAAGACTCTGCTGCAATATCAAGCCAGCACCACCAGTAAAAAGATTCAATAAAGAGGCCGTGCTTGTATAACAGTAAAGCTGAAAAAGCTTTGCTTTAAAACTTGCAGAGAAAAAAAGTGGACGAAAATAACCAGAAACACGACTGGCTTTCTCAGTCTTAGCTGACATTCATCGTTGTATAAGAGGAATTTTGGTTTATGGTGAGGAATAAAAGGTTGCCATTCCCTATCCAGAATGCTAACAGCAGCAGTACACGTGTTTGAATACAAGTCAGACCCAAAATGTGCTCACCAAACTTCAAGCAAACCCTACAAAACTTCTCTGATATTGTTCTTGGAGTTCCTGAATTCCCCTGAACACAAGTTATTCCTATTAACACTACCTCCTATTAGTCATATATCGTTTTCACACAGAAACTCCAGACCTTGTCCCGAGTTGCCCTGTCCGTGTGAGACGAGATCACACTTTGGTGTGTGGTACCTGCGTAGTGTGCAGGAGGCAGAAAAGAAACGTCATCATCACGCACACTCACTTGCTGTGAGTTCGCCAGACACTTACCTGTTCTATTCAGCCACTAGAGCCTCTTTCTTTAAGGAGCTGGCAGGATAATGTCTGTTTAATGTCCTGTTCAACAGGAATCAGATATTTCATACAGCTCCTCCATGTCTAGAAAAAAAGGGCTGTAGTGCATGTGTGAACGCAGCTATAGTGACCCTAGCTTTACAGCCCCTTATTACCACTCATTTCCTGGTGCCTACATCAAGTCTTTTAAGTTGTCAGCAATAGGTCAATGACCAAGAGGTGCACACAAAAAATGCACAACTGACATTCAAGCAATGCGTGCTTCTGCCGATGACAGAGGCCACTTTACAAAGCTGGTCTAATTTGTAAAGAAGGCATGTATTCCTTTTCCCATAGTTTTTGTGCTTTCTCTCCGCTCTTCTCTTCCACTGTCGCTCTCTGCAAGTTCATCTGTCCTCAGAGCTGTAGAGTGTGGATCTGCTGCTGTGGGCCATCTATTGCCCCCATTACTAGTCCCAGTAATTATTAATCCTACTATTAAGTCTTGCCATCATTAGTTCTTTGATTGTTGTTGTTTGTATTGCTATTAGTCCTATTACTAATCAAGCTATTGTCCTCGCATTACTTTTAATCCTGCTGTCTTCATGACACTTGTCCCCTCTCTCAGCCTCTCTCAACCCAACCGATCGAGGCAGACGGCTGCTGTCACCAAGTGCTGCTCTTGGGGGAAATGTTGGGTCTCTGTAGATAATATTATAGAGAGTACGGTCTAGACCTGCTCTATATGTAAAGTGGCTTGAGATAACTTCTGTTATGATTTGGCGCTATATAAATAAAATTGAATTGAATATTCAGAGTTCAGGTTTCAACCAAGTCACCATGTTTCAGCAGCTCCACAGTCATTGTCTCTATTCTGCCATGTGCCAGCTGTACTGTATACTGTATATGGCTGTGTATGTTAGCCAGATATAGAACAGGGAAGGAAAACCAACACCAGCTAAATGCTGGTATTTTCTGCCTGTTTCTCTGTCAGCCATTTTATCAGGTACACAGGAGGCTACCTCGTCTTAGGAGCACAGTAGATATACGGATGATGGTTAATCTTCCCAGCAACTAGAGAACAGTGTAAAAATTGATATCAATATTTAATTGTTTGTTAGTGTCCCCCTAATATGATAAAGATATAAGGTACAAAGACTAAGCAAGAAATGTAAATCAGTAAGGTAATCAATCATACACAAAATGAACCATGGTAATGATCACTAATGCTGAGTAAGACCTTCTCTACTGTCGAAATTATTACATATCCTGTCCATATCCATATTATCCTGTCATCTTAACTCAAAATATGAAAAACTAATGAATTTCACAGGTTTTGTCTCCATGTGGCTATCGAGAGAATGAAAAACTTAAAAAAAAAAAAAAAAAAAAAAAAAAAAAATAGAAAAATATAGTGATTTTTTGTGGGATTGGTGTATCAGTAAGTGGGGGGCACAGGCACAGGAAGAGTACAATACTTTTCTATACCTCTGTTCTGTGTGTCAAAAATAGTAAGAGGAGAGCACACAGTTTATTAACAGTTTCTTCTTTTTTGTGCTAACAAACTTGCACTAAGTAAAATGACTCATCACTGCTGGTACGCTTGTGTAATATTTCCCTGATACAGTGCACACAGAACCATATCAATATGTTTACAGTACTTCCTCTTTTCTACAGCTAGTGGCCAGTATTGCTGTCTTCCTCAATGAAGGCACAGATATAACATCCTCAGATTATTCAATAAATTAACAGACCAATTAACGCCACAGGCTTCAAAAAGCACCAGCAACTGCTCTGCCATGACATATCAATCTTATATTTCCAATATTAACAACATATAGATAAAACAGCATGCTGTGACTGCTTGCTCACGGTGTATATTCTGTAGTTGTGGTATACATTGGATATCTCCAATATTACCACATGCCCTGTTGGGCTACACCCCACTTTCAACACATCCTTCAACAAACATATTGTGTGACCCGTTTCATGGTAAGGCAGGGCCACATAAGGGTTGAAATCACGCGGTGAACACACTCTAGTACCGTGGGGCTTGGATTGTTGTTTTCGCTTCTGTGCACCGCCGCCATTTTCTAACAGGGTAGAGGAAGACATGTTGGGAGCTAACACAACAAAAGAGGAGCGGCCATTTCCAACCACATAGTCCCTTCTCCTCACCCTTACAAGCTAGTAGTCACGATAAAAGCTCACTACGGGGGTATAAACAGGGATGGCACAAAGCAACTTGAGATGAAAAGTGAAAACACGACAGTTTTAAGCGTTCGTGGAAAATATGTCGTTACTAGAATGGACTGTAACGTTAGGCCGATTAGCAGGCCTAATGCCAACAACGTTGCTGCCACTTCAACATTAGTGTATTTGCATCAACGCAAACCTTTCCACACCAATATAAATGAAGAATGACATAATAAGAATCTGTCACTTCATTGTCGATAAGGACAGCACGACGTGATATGGTTGTCCCTTACCTGATGTGTGGGATTCCGACACCACCTTGTAGGATTTTGTACAGCTTGCTTTCGTATAACAACTGTGGATGTCTGGCTTTCTGTGACTCCAGTTTTACGGCTACCTCCTGAAAATGGCACACACAAAAGATAACGTTTATATTTTGTGGTTTACAGCCCTTTGGTCACTGCGCCAGTTACAGTAAAGACAAATATGACACACACTGTAATCGTGTAGCTACTTTAGCCACATCAATTTAACAGCTTGACAGCTACAGGCTTGCTAATCAACAAAGCTATGATGCAATTTTATTCGGACACTTTGGATTCAGTCACCGTTGTGTTCTTTAAGGATTACTGTCTACCAACTTCCCTACAGGACCATAGACAAATGTAGATGTTGATGTTAAGTTAATTACCTCTCCATTTGTGATGTTGATGGCCAGATATATGTCGCCGAAAGATCCCGATCCAATTTTTCTGACAAGCTTGTATTTTCCACCGACTATGAATTCGGCTTTGGAGCCACTGCTGCTCGCCATAATATCCACCAAATGACGATATCCACCCGATTCACTTTAGGAAATTCTGTGCGGCAGTCTGGCCCGATTGTCAGCAGAACATACAGGGTCTTGGATGTCCACTTAGTGTTGATGAAAGTAATTATGAACTAGCTGTTACTCCAAATACTATTAGACAACGAACGGAAGAGGCAAGTTGGAAAATAGATTTCTCCTGACGTTATTCCTTTTATTCATAGGATGACTAGAAATGATCTCCGTTAAAATAAAACCTCTATAACACACGAAATGTATCGATATCTAAGTATATACATCCAAAACTAAATCCGAACAAGCTTACGGCCTTCAACAACCACCCAGCTACCTCGAAGCAGCAGCTAGTGGAATCGAACGTTCGCTAACGTTAGCATCAAGCTAACGCTGTCGCAAGGACCGCCGCGGAAAAAATCTCCGGACCTCCTCGGTGCTGAGGGGCAAACGCTGCCTTTTCAATTTCACTTCCGGCGGTATTGTTGCTTTTTCAATCTTTTCAGTCCTTTTTGACTCGTTTTCGACAAACTTCGAGGGTCGCCACCGACTGTACAAAGCACTACCCACTCACTCCGCCATCTTGTCTTCTCTACCCTTTCTCTCAGCTGGTTTCCGTTGGAGGCGATTAGCTAAGGTTAGATATCCCAGGACCTCTTCACGTGTTGTGGGAGATAATACAATCAAGACTCTTGAACGCCATGTCAGACGTTGCCATATTGTGAATGTCATTTCCACAGTGTACCCAGGCAACACCTACAAAGTTAAAAAGTGATTCACTATGCAGCTATTGTTCGTTACTAGAATGTAAGGAAGCTTTTCAGCAACCATTGTGTGTATATTGTCTTGTACGTTTCCCCTCCCGTGCGTCTCATTGCCTCAAATTTTCAATGTTACTTAAAAAGGAAACAACCCTCAAAGCCGTCGAATACCCTGCAGTTGTGTGTATTTTTTGTCATGTTCGACGTCTTATCACTTGAGTCACAGGTGGTATTTACGATTGGCGTTAGACCAGGTTACACCACAGCGTTTCAGAGGTAGACTCGTTTTTCAGCTGGTGTGCCGTTTCGTTTTTCTTCGTTTTTCTTCATCTTTTTTGCTCTCTCTCTCTCTGTAAGTTTTTCGTGCCCCCTAAAAGACACTCTGCAAACACCATCTGGCTTCACTGCTAATAAATATGTAACAGTATTAGCTAATTTATGCCGATTTACACTATGTGGTTAAGACTTGTGGTGGTAACTATCTTGGGGTAATATGTGAACATTTCCAAGTAGGAGTTACAGGAGGTTTGCCCCTCTCTTCTTATTCTGCCGATGTTACGTGAATGCAACACGAGGGTGGAGACTATATAGGTGAGGGCATGTTGCTCCAGGCACAGGTGAGAAAATCAAATATAAACCAGAAAGTCCAGTTTTAGAGAGATCCATACGTGTGGCGGTTTAACAGACGCTAGATCACAGTACAACAGTTTGTAATGCCATGAGGCAGCATGAAAGCAGGGACAGGACAAAGGCCAGAGTTTTAGTAAGTCTTAGGTCATACGTTTGACAACACCAAAACCCCCCAAATTCACAGAAAATATTGAGAGGAGGTCAAGTGTGCTCCGTGTTAGCTAGAGTACCACATAGTGGTTTAAATGAAATGAATGAGAATGCAGTGTTTTCTTGATGCAGTCTTAATGAATATCAACAAGGCCTAAAGCTAGACTCACAATACAGCAGTGCTTAAAATGATCATGCAAACAAACAAACAAACAAAAAAAAAAACAGAGAAGAATGATGAGCTTCAAATATGTCAGATTATTCAGCAATGGATTTGTGTTAGTCAAAAACATGCATAGCAGCTAGAGAAGCATGTTCCCCTGCAGTGCAACAAGTCGTCCACCCTAAAGAACCACACAGGTCATCTGTCCCTTCACTCTGATACGACCCATAGGAGCATTTCTTGAATTAGTTCCCCGTGGCTGCAGTAGGCACAGATAAACCATTAAAAATTGCTGTTGAAAAATAATGAATGAATGCGGCAATGCTGGTGAAGGTTCGGTTAGATTTAGTGAAAGATCATGGTTTGGGTTAAAATAAGCTAAAATGATAAACACATCGAGGGCACTGTCACTTCAACATAATCGTATCATTTTGGGTCATGATGTTGCTCAGAAATCAAAATGTCACTCTGGGTCATAATAAGCTGCTGGAACAAATGATCTATGGACACGTTTTGAGGGAGGACAGTGTCTGCAGTGCTATATCATTGGTAGTGGCATGATCTTTCAGTGGCATATGCTGATTCATCTTTGCTACTGTTGCCTACTGGTATGCCACAGCTGTTCTTCTGGTATGTGCAGTATACCATTTATAACAGCACAGTGGTTATTCTTACTGGCGTATACCAATGCTGACTCTAATTCAAATGCAAACTCTCCAGTTTTTTATGTTGAACACTTCACTTCCCCCGAAAAACATCTGAAATAGTATTTTTTTATATTTTTCACAAAAACACACAGCTAGAACATGTAACATTTTGTGAAGTAGTGTCAGGATAAAATGTAAATGAAATGTATGAATGTGTGTAAAATAAACTTTGTTTTATTACTGATAAGAGAAGAAAAGAGAATCCTTTATTAGTCCCTCAGTGGGGGAAATTGCATTTAGCAACAGCAGGGGCACAGTACAGTAAGTGAAAGTAAAATATAAGTAGAGACCAATATGGCCAGAACAAGATTAAATAAGCACTATTCCAACAGTAGAATGACTAAGAGACTAAACTAAGAAAATAAAAATAGCTGCTGTAAAAAATAAAAAATAAATAAATAAATAAATATGATGGTATTATTATGATGATTATGGGGTAATCACCATGACAGAAATATTAGAAATTAAATTGTTTCAATAAAATCTAACCCACGGAAAAGCACTGGAACAGTGCACAGGTTGTGCTCTTGTTTTATGTTGCTTTTCTTTATTGTATTTTTATATCACATATATTTGACCAAATATGGTAAAGACAGGTAAATTAGATGCATTTTGCTACATGAGACCTGTGTATATGCCAGAAAGAAGAAGAAGAAGAAGAAGATGTCACTGGCCTTCACAACATAGATTTTTTTTTTCTCCACCTTTAAAAATGGCATTACTCTGATTCTCCCTGAAGTGCAGTGCAGGGTGACTGAATGTTGACCTTAGAGGTGCACTTACAGCCAACAATAGACATTCACCAAGCACTTTATTAGGAACAACTGTACACGTGCTTATTCATGCAGTTATCAGCCAATCATGTGGCAGTAGTTCAACATATAAAATCCTGCAGATACAGATAAGGAGCTTTAGTTAATGTTCACATCAAACATCAGAATGAAAAATGTGATCTCACTGACTTTGACTGTAGAGTGATTGTTGGTTTGACTATTTATGAAACTGCTGATCTCCTGAGATTTTCACACACAAAAGAGTGTAGAGTTTAACTCAGAATGGAGCCAGAAACAAAAACCATCTAGTGAGCAGCAGCTCCGAGGACAGAAACACCTTGCTGATGAGAAAGGTCAGAGGAGAATGGTCAGACTGGTTGGAGCTGACAGAATGACTACGCTAACTCAGAATGAGCAACATGTCCAACCTTGAGGAGGATGGACCTCAACACCACAGACTATGTCAGGTTCCAGTCCTGTCAGCCAAGAACAGAGATCTGAGGCTGGACACAAGCTCCTCAAAACTGGACAGTTGATGACTGAAAAAACAGAGCATGGTCTGATGAATCTGGATTTCTGCTGAGGCTGCAGATGGTAGGGTCAGAATTTGGCATCAGCCGCATTGCATGTCAGCATGAATGTGCAGTGGACAAATCTACAGAAATGATCTGATCAAAGGAAGGTTTCCGATAGCTGGTTAATCCAAAGGGAGAGCAAGGTGTTCCTAATAAACTGCTCACTGAGTTGAAACTGAGACAGACACACTCAGGGAAACTTGCTGAGTGTATATATCAGTCATGTGATGCTTTTCCTGATAGACTTTAGAGTTTGTATGTGCACTACCTATTGTGGTGCACAAAGTCTCCGCTGCTTCCTTCAGCTGTTTAGCAGGAGACTATTAGCCAGTCCACTGACACCACCTACTGCTGAATCACTTTTCACAAGACATACAAAATTTAACAAGAAGGACAAACAAGCTACAGGGATTCGGTAATGGTGTAGTTCAATTCAGTTCAATACAATAATACAATACAATTTTATATAACCCTGCCCAGGTAATTTTAAGCAGCAGCTTGAAGTTCAGGTCAACAAATACACACTATAAATCCATCCATTTTCTACCGCTTAATCCGTCAGGGTCGCATGGGGAGCTGGAGCCCATCCTAGCCGACTACGGGCGAGAGGAGGGGTACACCCTGGACTGGTCGCTAGCCAATCGCAGGGCCCTGGTCTGGGCACAAAAGAGCCCAGACCGGGGTTCTAACCTGGAACCCTCTTCCTGTGAGGCGACAGTGCTAACCACTGCACCACACAATAAATGAGAGAAGAAAAACACACACACACACACACAAAGAAAAAATAAAGACAAAGCAAGAAATAATAATAACAGCTTCAAAAAGTATTTGTGGAATTGGTAACAATGAGTTGATATTTCCCACAATATCCAATATCCAAAGAATACACAAAGGGATTCTGGCTCTGAAGTCATATGGTATAGTGTGATATATAGTATTGTTTCCGACACATCGGTCTCAGTACATAGACTGTAATACATTTCTGTGGAAAATGTAAGTGCATGTAAAACAGTGCTGGCACTAAACCTGTGAATCTAGTTCTCCCCCCGCCTGCTCACTGTCTGCTCCTACCGCTGGACATTAGTTTTTTTCCAGCCTGTTATGAGTTTCATCCCTTGATGTAATCCTGTGGCCCAGATGATCTGTTGAGTGTCACCTGATCTTTAGAAAGCAGCCAGTCAGAGCAGAGGTTCCGCGAGCTTGACAGGTGGCGTATGAGAGGAAAACAATGTGTGAAACACACACCTGTTGCTCATAGACGCATGTCCACACTCTGCAAGTCATGAAGCCGGCTGTGCTGCTGTGTTCTGTCCTGCTGCTCTCTGTAACCGGTGAGTTCATTTACACGTTAAAGTAACAATCTTAACAAATCATCAGTTTCTGCTTTAAGGACTTTTTTTTTTTTCCCCCTTTAAACCACTAACAGTCAGCTGAAAGTGTAGGAAGTTTCCATTGGTTCCGGGGGAAATTTTCTTGTTAAACAAGATTTTCTAGAAAAGAGACAGCACATCAATACAGGACAGAAAAAAGGAGAACGCATGCTCGTGTCTAGAATGATGACAAAATGAAACGTAATGAAAAAAAAAAAGAGATTTTAAGAGCCATTCAAGTACAAAATGGTTGTTTGAGAAGGTGTTTTTGTTGTCAGTGTGTTGTCCACATACTGTAATGTGAAAGACTGATTACAATCTGTGATCACAGCGTGACAAAGGGTTGCTCTGCTTAACAATACCTGACAATAATGTCAAAGTGCAAATTCCTGTTCTAAAACCGGTCTGTCAAATCATTCTGATGTCATTTAAGAAAGAAGAAGGGTTGTTTATTTGTTGTTGTTTGTTTCTTTGGATTTAAAAGAAATCAAACTGTGGCAGGACATAACACCTTAACTGTGGTGGATGATTCCCAGCTGTGGTTCAGATGTGGTCTTCTCACGGCAGCTTGTTTACCAATCAAACAGCAGATATCACTAGTACCTCACATTAACATGGAAACTCAGTTAAGTCATAGGTACTGATTGACAGTAATGTCAGGGTCTGGCCACTATGGTTTGTCCCCCAGTGTTTTATTGACTGGCAGAAGTCAGTCCTATCAATACCAGCCCATGGTTTACTAGGAATAAATTTAACCTTCAGTCTGAAATGCCCAGTCTCTGCATTGTTCTCCCACACAACAAAAGCAGAACACAAAGCGCAGGCAAATATGAGGAAGTGGAGAGGAAAGTGAGACATGGCTGAACCACATTCTGGACAAAAGCTGGTTACATTCTCACATAATGGGCTTGTCCTCTGGGCTTGGGGTGTGTCAGGAGAGATTGTGTGAATGAGTGTTCAGAGGACTGTTTTTTTTCCAGGCCTGAAGTCTTCTAGGAACTGTTTCAGAGTTCAGACTTAATGTTTAGGTTTAGTTTAGGGTTAAGGTTAGGGGCAAGGCAATGTAGTATGACCATGATGTGCTCACAACTATAGTAACACCAGTGTGTGTGTGTGTGTGTGTGTCTAGTCCTGTCCCTGGAGGATGAGACTGCAGCTCAGATTCCAGACAGTGATGAGACGATGATGTCTGGAGACCCAGAACAAGAGGCTGAGCCCAGAGCGGTGAGACTGCTGCGGCTGATGATTCTCTAGCTGTATTTCATCTGTTGTTTTACAGGTTGAAACGGTTCAGCACAAACTGCTGCAGAGTCTGCACTGTTTAATGTCTTCAGCCGAACAGGGTATTTATTAAAATCATGACCAAACCAGAACAGCTTTATCTGAAAACTCATCTTTTTGTCTTATAGCCTACTCTGATGTTTTCACACCCCAAAAATGATTGTGAATGTTCTCAGAATTTGAAAATGCCCATTTCAGGGTCTATCTCCATGAGGTTAGGAACAACTGTCAGGATATTAATGTGCAGCATGGCTTCCCAGACAAGGTGTTTTCTGGCTATCAAAATGAAATAATATTGAGGGCTGAGGAAATGTAAAAACATAGGATTTCATTCATGATACAAACAAAATCTGAGAATGTGCTGCAACAACCAGTTCATAGAATTGGAATGACCCAAATCTGAGGTAGTCTAATCCAGCAGTTTTTTTTTTTTTTTGTTTTTTTTTAAATAAATCCTCCTTTGTGAAGGTTCTAATTTTCAGTTCAAGTGCTTAAGCAACAGCACCACACTGAGTTTGTGCTGCTGTTGAGCTGTGTTGCATTACACATAGAGGGTTTTTTTTCTGTTACTTAGCTTACCCTCACTCAGGGTCCACTCAGGGTGGACAGAATGAGTGTTGAATGACCATGTGACCATCTGTTTGTGTCCAGCCTGCCTGTGAGAAGTATGAAGGAGGAATCTGCACCAAGCAGTATGATCCAGTATGTGGTAGTGATGGAAAGACCTACAGCACAGAGTGTGTTCTCTGCCAGCAGAACAGGCATGTAACACGTACCTACAATTACACACACACACCAATGCATATACATACATTTAAGTCTAACCACAATGCTCTAATGCCATTTTTTTTCTATAGTGAGGAGAAGAAGAATGTGAAATTGGCATTCAAAGGACCATGCCCCTCTTAACTCTCAGTGTGCCAGACAGTGAGTGACTGACACACACACACACACACACACACACACACACACACACACACACACACAGAAAGAGAAAGAGACACTGTCTCTCTCTCACTTCTGGCTGTGTAATAGGCAGGTCATCCCTGTACTGTATCTTGCCTTCTCAATAAAGATACATACTGCAACATGTCCTCTGTCTGTGTTATTCTTCAGTACTCAGACATTATGTTTGAGGCTATGTACAGTATGATTAAAAAAAAAATAGATTAGTTTCATTTGTAAAGTTAGGGGAACGGTTCTGTTGTTCTTTGAGATGGAGCAGGGCAGGCAGGATGAGACTGCTCAGACTGGCTCAGACCAGAGGTATGCGTCCAGGTAAGATGGAGGGGCTGGAACTAATGAGCCAGGAGAACAGGAACAGTACGGAGTGTGGCGAGCAGGCAGTGGCAGAGGTGCTGGTGAACCTGGGATGCAGAGGTGACAAGTCTGAGCATGAGGGAAAACTAGCACTGGAGCTCATCTGAGCTGACTGCGTGTTACCACAGTAGTTAGGATAATCTGGTAAAGAGTGGAGAAGAGAACCGGTGTTTACAAGCTGCAGGCTGCGGGTGTATCTGATGAGATGATTGCGGACAGGTGAGGAGGAGATCTGGCATCTGGAAACGGGAAGTAGGTCAGCCACTCCCAGGATTAGACACAAACACACAATAAAACAGAAAAACAGGGGACAAACAAGAAACAGGAAGGAGGGGAGAGCACTAGAAACACAGAGAAGGAGGGGGAGATTGTTTTTCTCCTAACAGGTAAATGGTAATACAGCTGCACACACACCAATGATACATCAGGGACAATTTGAGGTTCAGTCTCTTGCTCAAGGACACTTTGGCAACAGAGGAATGAAAAACTGACCTTGTGATTAGTGGATGACCTGCTCCACCCCTGGAACCTCAGCTATCCCTTTTGGGAGACAGTGTCTGAGATCTCCCAGCTTTTATTCTGCAGTAAGGTTCAAGCTCCAAAAATACTGGCTCCAACATTTCCCATAATGCAACTTGATGCTGTCTTCCATTAAATGCCCTCCTTTCCCAAACCTCATATCCCCACTGTATGGTGGGAGAGTCTCGATGGATTGTTGTGACCCAACCCTTTTCTGTAGCTGGGTTTGTCAACACATTCTGTACAAGGTCAGCAATGATGAAGCGATAACACAGGTGTGCTGTTCACCAAGATCCATTGGGAAAGCTCCTGATCTAGTCTAGTCCACAAATAGTCCACACATTTCTTATTTCACCCTCCAAATAACCAGTGAGACATTCTCTCAGGATCATGTGTTGGATCTCGCTGATGGCTTTGTTGCAACGCTGTAACCATATGTTAACAAACCACGCTGTTGTCTGAACCTGACTTTGTCACTCCTGTCTCCTGCGCCTCCCAAAGAGCACACTGAAAGCAACTGGCTGCCTTTTCTACCATCCCTGCTGCACGAGGGCCCAAGACCACGCAAAGCAATAAGTATTAACATGTAACCATGAATATAATTCAAAGAATAAATACTGGTATCAACACAGGTTCCTATAAACTAATTCAATAACATAATAATTACACAAATCAGTTCTGCTCCTGCCTCTTCCTGTGACCTGCCATGGGAATTAGGCAGTTTTATACAGTGTGATACACAGAGCCACGAGGCTTTAAAGTGGAGAGAGAGGCTGAAATTTGTGGGCATCCAGTCTCTACATTTTTCCAGTATTCAGAATCAAAGTGGCTGTTACATAACTCCCCCCTGAGCAGAGCGTGCTCCCCCAGCATTCATTCACTGTGGATTATCCTGCTGAAATAAAGTAAAATCCTGTGTTTGTGAGTATGAGCAAAAGTGAAGGATTTTTTTCACTTCTAACTTACACTTAAGTCCAAAATATCACATCAGGATAGTCCCCTACAGTCACACTGTAGTGTCCTCCCCTGGATGCTGTAGGCTCCTTTTGCAGGAACAAAAGCACCCACTGCAGTGTTGTAGAGATATAACTCACCCCCTGTTTATATTTTTGGGGACGTTTTCAGGAATTTCAGTGTTTTTAAGGGGCAGGTTCAAGTAAGTTTGACTTAAGTTACCGTGGAAACGTATACCTGAAGAGGAGCCAGCCCACAGAAAAACCAAACTAAATGAATCAAACTACAGCAGAATACTTCCTGGTAAAACTCTCCAGCTAATAGCAGGGTGAGGGACAAAGCTGGAAGGCATGTGGAGTCACAGGGGAATGTTGAAATCCAAAATCCCTTATCCAAAAAAAAAACCAAAAACAAAACACTTGCACTTGAACTTGTGTACTACTTTTTTTTTATAATCCCACCTCCAATGGTGAAACCAAGGTATTGAGTCTCAGTTCTGGCCAGCACACACTGCTGAACTGATGGTGATCCCTGCAGAATGTAAGCAGTCCAGGACTTCCCTCAGGTGTTCCACATGCTCCTCCCAGGTTCCACTAAAACAGCCCCCAGGACTGTTCCCTACACACTCAGTGAGATCACCAGTTTGGGGCATTGGATATTCTGCAGTTCACAGTTCCCCTGCCAGAGTCTACTCTACCAAATTCATGTCACGTCCTCTGCTTCTGCCCCCTCTCCCTCTCTCTGTCTGTCTGTGCTGTGCTCTGATCACAGCAGTGGGATCAGATGCACAGGTACCGGGCAGCATGCTGCTAACATCTTCAATCTTCTCTATTTTAAACATGGGCTCGGGAAGCAGAATGAGTCGTCCGCTAATCAGAAGGTTGGTGGTTCAATCCCCGGCTCCTCCGGGTCTGCATGTTGAAGTATCCTTGGGCAAGATACTGGACCCTTCTCTTCTGCTCCACATGAAAGTCAGCTCTCCCTGACTCTCTGGACTCGGTCTGCCTGCCCTCCCTCTGCCTGTCTTGCCCTGCCCAGCCTTTTCACCCTTATTCAGCTTCGGACTCCGGCTGCCGGTCTTAGACTTATCCCCGGTTCCTCCTCGCCCAGCCTTGGCTCCCCTCAGGCTGCTAGGACTCTGTGCCCTTATTCTCTACAGATCACATCAGTTTGTTAATAAATGAGTCCTTGCTCCAGTTCCTAGCCTCTGTCTCTGTGTTCTGCACTTGTGTTCTCTGAGCCGAGCCCTGTACAGTTCTACATGGGAGAAACATTTCTCCCGTACAGTTGTTTAGTGATGCTGTATTGTGTTTAACTTCAGGCTGTTGTGCATGACTGAATGCTCCTGAACATTTTATGTCCTCACAGTGTTAAAGCCACTCTCTGACTCTCTGACTGTTGCTGTCAGAGAGTCAGAGTGCCAGTCTGTTTTTGGTCAGTGGTTTTCAGCAGTTAGCTGTTTCTCTCTCTTTCCCCTGAAATTACAAGGCCATCCATCCAGGTCCTGTATCACCACCTAATCTTTTAGGAGCCCTGTTGATTTATGTTGTGCTCACAATGTTATATATGTTACCAAATAAATCCCTTACCTGTTTCTTTATTAGACAGCCACAGGAAGCATATGCAGATTCAAAGTGAGTGGGATCACATTATGTTTCTGCCTGTCACACCTCACAACAGGCTTGCCCCCCTCCTCTCGCCTATTTAAAGCAAGATTGAGTGATAAATACCACTGTGGCTCTATGGCTCATGCTACCTTCGCACTTCTCTCATCTTTTGTAGAGATTCAGGGAAATGAGGACGAGAGCAGGACCTGGACCTGGATGTAGAACCCTGTGTGATGTCTGTTGCAGGTGACTGCTTTCTGTGTTGACTTCGGGTCTGACTCAGAGACAAGTGTTTGGAATGATTTGTGTAAAAATCAGGTTTATTTGGGAAGCTGTAGAGATGTAGATGCTGCTCGATGCCCGCTGTTCTCAGCAAGTCCTTGTTTCCCTGAATCTCTTCAACAGAGGTAGTGAGTGCAGAGTTAGAGTGAGCCATTGAGCCACAATAGCCATATTTTTGGGGTATGAACCAAGCTGGAATTTAGTTTTCTTAGTCTAGAAACTAAGTTTAGAAACTTAGTTTTCCTATTTCTTACCACAGTCATACCTCTCCAGGGTTGATACACAGTCAAAATGCAGCTCCAACCCCTGGAAAGCCCCCAATAAATACTGAGATTAGGGAATAGGGAACAGGTGAGTAGGCAGGAAGAGTAAGGTTGCTGAGAGGTGGCAAAGACAGGGTTAGTGCAGGGCAAGAGGCTTGGGAAGGGTCTGAAATGACAGTTATGCTGAAATGGCAGGCAAAGAATGAATGAATGAATGAATGAAGTGTGTTAATGCTCTGCTGATGTCTTGTTTCAGTTGTTAATTGCCAGTACTTGTGATTAGGGTGGGTAGATCAAAAGTATAAATACTACCAATACTGCTGAATGTCTTCGTATGGGTTAAAGTTCATTGCCATTTTTCAGTTTTTAACATGCATAACACTTAGCATTGTGAAGTTCTGAAAAGCAATGGCTAATATAATGGAAATAAATAATTATAATATTAGTAGTTATGAGAAAAAGATAAGAAAAAAGAGAAATACTAGTGAAACTAACATTATAAATTAAAATACACTCCCAAGCTACTTAGAGATAGGATAATATAAGTAAACATATAGAAATTCAGTGTAGATACTGAATGTAGCGTTGTTCATCCTTACAGAGATCTAGTCTTTTTTTTCAAGGTATGATCTTCTTCCTTCAGTCTTTCTATGGAACAATTGTTCACATGAGGCCACCTTTGCAACTTCTATGAACCACACCAGATAACAGCGTAGCATCTGCCTCTTTCCATGCCCTGCAGTAAAGTCTGTTTGCTCACCATTATGGCTCTCTGGATCAGTTTTGCATCTCCACAGTCTTTGGTAGCTGATGGGTCACTCCACTCATATTTATTTGCCTAGATGTCATTAACTCTGTGTCCTCTCTTTTAGCTGTTTGCTGTCGACAACTGTCCATTTCTAATATATTACTCTGCTTAACATATGTCGACTGTAATGTAAATAATTACTAATTATGACAAATTTTTTTTTTTTGCTTCTGTGCTCTGTTTCCTATCATAACTGTAATCTGCTGAGCACACAGTATCCACTAACTGTTCTGTAATCTGAATGCTGGCCCTCTAACCCTGTTTGTATCATGTTTTATATGCTACGTGTCCTTTTCCTCCTCTCTTACATTCCCAGCTGTCCTATCTTCCTCCTTTTCCTCCTTTCACCCAGCCCGGCCATCAGCAGGAGGGTCCCCCATCTGAGCCAGGTTCTGCTCAAGGTTTCTTCCTGTTAAAAGGGAGTTTTTCCTTGCCACTGTTGCCTTAAGTGCTTGCTCTGGGGTCAGACTCTGGGTCTCTGTAAAGCACTTTGAGACCATTTTGATTGTGGAACGAGCTATATAAATAAAAGTGAATTGAATGTGTATATATATGCATACTGATGTACTGCTGTACCCCCCTTTCTGTTGAAACAGTGGCTAACTGTGACTATGATATTCTGACTAGGATAATATGGAACCTTGTAGTGGTTCAGGCAGGTGTGGAAGTCATGTTATAGTCACATGTTCCATACCCCATCCATCACATATCACATATGTCCACGACTTAGTCCAACACATAGTTTGTGCCAAACTCACATTTGTTTCACAGCATTACATGAGCCACACTGTCAAACTAAAATGCAAAAAGTATTTTACTCTCAGCTGCACGTCTGCTTTTGAGGCTGTTTGTCCCTCCTCTGTGCATGGCTTTTGTTTTGTGTTAGCATTTACGATCAAGTAACGTAAGATTACACAAAGGTGAATTGTAAAGTTCTGTGTTGCACAGGGTGGAGCAGAGTATGTAGCAACCACTAGATGGCAGCACAAGTTCAACACATCAAGCAGTCATTATTCTGTGCTGTGTGCTTCAGAGTTTCGTGTTCAGCTCCTGTGGCAGCTCACAGTGTAAAGTGTGTTTTCCGGCACAGTCACTGTGCAGCCAGCAACTCATCAGTTCAGGTGAAACACTGATGGATCAAGAGGGATGGTGCTGGGAACCTGAGGGGTGGTGGAGACTGGTGGGACAGTGTGTCATCTGGTTTGGGCAGCGGTGTTGTACTTATGTAGAGTGGAGTCATTGCCTGGGGCAGGTTTTCCTGTTAATCTACCATTATGCTTCAGTAAGACCTTCACGTAAAATGTCAGTGCTCTTTTAGACGGGTAAAAGCTTTCTTCAGTCATAACACAGTATGTGTTAAATGCCAGTAAAATCATTGTTTAACTCTGTGTGAATCATTTTATTGAAAGGTGTTTTAGTTTCTTACCGTGACCACAGTGAACAGTGATAATCATCTCTGCATCAGTCTGTTCTCCATGATTTAAATACTGACTGTGCATGTGAGCAGGAAAATAGAAACTTCTGTACCACAAAACTTTATCCTGCCATAAAAAAAATAGCCTCCTCCATTTTCAAACATATGAGCTGACAGAATATTAAAAACACTAATATTATGTCATCACCACAGCCTGCAGCACATAAAATCAAAACATCAGCATCAGCAGCAGTCTCTCACACACACTGTCTGTGGCTGGTTTTCAGGTGTTTGTGGGAGGTTCATCAACTGACACATCCTTTTTTTCATTTGCTCAGTTTGTTGTCACTCAGAAGCATTGCATATGATCTCACATGTCTTGCATTAAAGAAAGCAACCTAACTGCTTTTTGTGTGTAATTGAAATCACTACAGGAAATGTTTTTTGTAGCTGCTTGAACACTAGTCGAGGACATTAACTTTTCTACCTGAAAGATACAGTACATGCAGAATAAATGTTAATGATATTTTCAGATTGGAGGTATTGATAAACTGATTTCACTATACATCTGTTTACTTTTCTGATTTGTTCATATCTTTTAAATGATCCACATTAATAACACCGGTGTTGTAGTTGCTAACTGTGACCCCTGGAGGGCAGGACTTACCCATTTCTGTGTGTCAGTGCCACACCATCAATGTTCTCATGATCAGGATTAATTTATCAAAATTTGTCACTAGTTTACAAATCAGGGTAACAGTCATTTACCTATGTCAAGTATGAATATACCTGTAACATCATTCTAAACATCCATCCATTTTCTATATCCACTTTTTAGTGTGGTGGGTTTTAGGAATCCCTTTATGCAATATATGTAGAATGGAAACTTGTGGGTTCACTTTTTTTCTTAATCAGAATCAGATTATCAGACTGCTCCACTGAACAATATCTGATGAGAACTCAGGATGGTCAGGACATAAAGAAACTGATGACAAACTGAAGGAGATGAGTTACATGCATGGGCAGTTCAACTCTTTGAGTGATTCTGCAGAAAGTTTGAAGTTAATAACTTCTGTGCTCAGCTCTATCTGAGTAAATGGACATGGTAAATGGGTAAATGGGCTCATCACCAAGGAGGTCCATAAGAACATTGTGGCAACATTAGTTAGTATCTCCCAGGAAAATGTCTGTGCAGTTATACACAACAAACTCCAAATGACCAAGGTGGCAACTCCCGCAGTCTCTGGCTGCCACGAAAGCAAAACTGGTGATGTCCTCACCTGTCACACTCTGCTCCAGCCATGGACTCAGTATTTTTCCACTGCCCTGCTCACACTCTGCTCCAGCCATGGACTCAGTACTTTTCCACTGCCCTGCTCACACCACACCCACTAATCACACACCTGCTCTCACTCACCAATCAGCTCACCTACCAGTATATATTCTCCAGCCTCACACTCACTCGGTGCCAGATTGTTCTATGCCATGCAAGACTTTCCAGCGTTTACCTGCCTGTCTTCCCGGTACCGACCCTGCCTGATTACGACCTGCCTGTTTTTCCTGATCCCCGGTAAATTACCTCTGCCTTCTGTTTCGACCACGAGCTCAGCCTGTCTCTCTCTGGACTGTTTGCCTGATTCTGCCTGCCTCCCTGTTACTGAACTTTTGCCTGCCTCGACCAAGCCTTCTGCCCAGCCCGTGAACTGTTTTGTGTGCCAGTTAATAAACCTATTAACTGATCATCAGTTCATTGCCTGTTTTGTACTGCACTTGGGTTCATACTATACCCGTCACAGTACAATCTGGCCAGTCATGGACCCAGCAGAACCACCGTCACCACGGGATCGGTTTGAAAGAATCGAGAGAGTGCTCATGCTTCATGAGCAACGAATGGAGCAGGCTGCTGCCTATGCCAGACAAGCGGCGGAGGCCCAAGCCGGGGCCATCACAACCCTCACAGCTCAACTGCAACAGCTGATCTCCACTTTTTCCTCTCCAGCGGCCACAGTCTCTGCACCAGCACCTCCACCTCCTGCTCCTGCTCCAGCTCCAGCTCCAACTCTGCCAAGGATGATATCAGAACCTCGGCTGGGGGCCCCAGAGCGCTACAATGGGGATCCCAAGCTCTGTCGTCCCTTCCTGACTTCCTGTTCTCTGCTGTTCAGTCTACAGCCACACACATTTGCCACTGAGGGAGCAAAGGTGGCATACGTCATCAGCAACCTGACAGATAGAGCTCTCCTCTGGGGAACTGCAGAGTGGGAGAGGCAGACTCCTGCCTGTGCTTCTTTCCAGGCCTTCTCGGAGGAGCTGTGCAAGGTCTTCGGGCTGGGAGCTACGGGTCCAGATGGCACTTCTGAGCTACTCTCCATACGGCAGGGGAATCAGTCTGTGGCAGATTACTCCATCGACTTCCGGACCAAGGCCCGTCAGAGTGACTGGAACCTGGCTGCACTCCGGGATGCCTTTCTGCATGGTTTAGCAGAATATATCAAAGACGAACTGGTTTCTTATCCTCTACCTGCCACACTGGATGAACTCATCGAGCTCAGCACTCGACTGGACCTCCGTGTCAGGGCCCGGAGAAGAGAGAGGAGACAGAATCCTGCACTTTCCACTGCAGCTCACCACCTGAAGTCCCCATCCGCTTCGTCCCCGCTCTCACCTGCCACACCTGTCTCTGCTGACCCAGAACCGATGCAACTGGGTCGCACCAGACTCACACCAGAGGAGCGCCAGCGTCGCCGGATGGGGAACCTTTGTATGTACTGCGGGAAAGCTGGACATTTTATCTCTCTCTGTCCGTTAAAAGGCAGAGCTCCCCAGTGAATGAGGAAGTCCTGGTGAGTCATGCAGGAGTGAAATCTTCCTCTCAGATTAAACGCCCCTCTTTCAAGTCCAGCTTCTTTTCTCTGAAGACTCCCACACCCTGGCCACCTTCATTGACTCTGGTTCCGATGGCAATATTATGGACGAGGGCTTGGCTATGCAACTCGGGCTAGAGGGGATTCCCTCAACCCACCGATTCCTGCCAGGGCCCTGGATGGTCATCTTCTGGGAGCGGTTACCCACCAGACTGCCCCTGTTCACATGCTGATTTCTGGTAACCATCATGAGACCATCCAGTTTCTTCTCCTGCCCTCATCCAACATTCCTCTGATCCTGGGCTTCCCATGGCTCCGTAAACACAACCCGCATGTCGACTGGACCACAGCCACTATCCTCAGCTGGAGCAGTTTCTGCCACCAGGTCTGCCTTCGGGATGCATCGAGGCCTCGCCAGACTACGCTCCCCAGCACCTGCCCGGACCTGGCCAGAGTCCCTACTGAGTACCACGACCTCAGGGAAGTGTTCAGTAAGGCCAAAGCTACCTCGCTGCCCCCCCACCGCCCTTATGACTGTTGTATTGATCTGAAGCCTGGCGCGTCACCTCCTAAGGGGCGTCTCTACTCTCTTTCCGGTCCAGAGCGGGAGGCCATGGAGAACTATATTAATGACTCTCTGGCTGCTGGAATCATACGCCCGTCCTCATCTCCTGCAGGGGCAGGATTCTTTTTTGTGGACAAAAAAGACAAGACCCTGCGCCCTTGCATCGATTACCGGGGTCTCAACGACATCACCATCAAGAACCGGTACCCCCTACCACTTATTTCCTCTGCCCATGAGCTACTCCAAGGGGCCAAGATCTTCACCAAGCTTGACCTTCGTAATGCCTACCACCTCGTACGCATCAGGGAGGGGGACGAGTGGAAGACTGCTTTCAACACCCCCACCGGACATTATGAATATTTGGTGATGCCATTCGGTCTCACCAATGCCCCCGCCGTCTTCCAAGCCTTGGTGAATGATGTCCTCCGGGACATGATCAATAAATATGTGTTTGTCTACTTAGACGACATTCTTATCTTTTCCACCTGCCTTGAGGATCACATTCACCATGTCAGGACTGTGTTGCAGCGCCTCCTGGAGAATTCGCTGTTCGTTAAGGCTGAGAAATGCGAGTTCCACACCCAGTCAGTGGCCTTTCTTGGCTACATTGTGGCCGAGGGACGCTTGGAGATGGATCCTGCTAAGGTGGAGGCGGTAAAGTCCTGGCCAGTTCCTGAGACCCGTAAGCAACTGCAGCGTTTCCTGGGTTTTGCAAACTTTTATCGACGCTTCATCCGGAACTATAGCTCCATTGCTGCTCCCCCTCACCATGTTGACCTCCCCCCAAGAGTCCCTTCCGCTGGTCCCACGGTGCAGACTCTGCTTTCCGGACTCTGAAGAACCGTTTCAGCTCAGCACCCATCCTCCAGTTCCCGGACATTGAGCGGCAGTTCGTTGTGGAGGTGGATGCTTCTGATGTTGGAGTGGGTGCAGTTCTGTCTCAGCGAGCAGCTGGTGACCAGAAACTCCATCCATGCGCCTTCTTCTCTCGGCGTCTTTCACCTGCTGAGAGAAACTATGACATTGGCAATCGGGAGCTTCTGGCTGTCAAGCTGGCCCTAGAGGAATGGCGACACTGGCTTGAAGGGACTAAGCAGCCCTTTTTAGTTTGGACAGATCACAAGAACCTGGAGTACATCCGAACTGCTAAGAGACTCAACTCCCGACAGGCACGATGGGCCCTCTTCTTCACCAGGTTTGATTTCTCCCTCTCCTACAGACCCGGCTCCCCGCAATGTCAAACCAGACGCATTGTCACGCCAGTTTCAGAGAGAAGGGGACGAATCCATCTCTACAGACACTATCCTACCGTCTCCTTGTGTTGTGGCATCCCTGACGTGGGAGATCGAGGAGAGGGTGAGAACTTCTACAGAGGGGAGGCTGGTCCCAGTGCTTGCCCCCAGATCGCCTGTATGTCCCTGCAGCCCTAAGGTCAGAAGTACTCCAGTGGGCTCATGCCTCTAAGTTTTCCTGTCACCCGGGATCCAGAGAACCTGTGACGCCCTCCAGCAACGCTTCTGGTGGTCCACGTTAGAGGAGGACACCCGGGAATATGTCAATGCCTGCCCCACCTGCAACCAGAACAAATCTTCCCGTCAGGCTCCGTCTGGTCTTCTACAGCCACTTCCTGTGCCGCATCGTCCCTGGTCACACATCTCTATAGACTTTGTCACTGGTCTGCCACCATCTGAGGGGAAGACGGCCATACTTACGATTGTGGACCGCTTCTCTAAGATGGCCCACTTCGTCCCCTTACCCAAGCTTCCATCAGCTAAAGAGACTGCCCAACTACTTCTTGACCATGTCTTTCGTCTCCATGGGATTCCTGTGGATGTGGTCTCAGACAGGGGACCCCAATTCTCTTCCGTGTTCTGGCAGGAGTTCTGCAGTTTGCTGGGAGCCACACCTAGTCTGTCATCAGGGTTCCATCCTCAATCCAATGGCCAGACCGAAAGAATGAACCAACAGATGGAAACAGCCCTTCGGTGTACTGTGTCCCAGAACCCATCCTCCTGGTCCCAGCAGCTGTTGTGGGTGGAATATGCTCACAACACATTGACAAGCTCTGCCACAGGCCTGTCTCCTTTCCAGTGCGCCTATGGTTATCAGCCACCCCTCTTCCCAGCCCTGGAGAAGGAGGCCTCTTGCCCTTCAGTTCAAGCCTTCCTCCATCGCTGTCATCGGACCTGGGCCAGAGCTAGAGTCTCCCTCCTGAAAGCTGCAGGCCGGTACTCCTCTGCTGCCAACCGTCGTCGCTCCCAAGCTCCAGAATATCAGGTGGGCCAGAAGGTCTGGCTCTCCACCCGTGACCTTCCACTGCGGGTGGAGTCCAACAAGCTGGCTCCCAAGTTCATCGGACCGTTCCCCATCGAAAGAGTCATCAATCCTGTGGCAGTCAGGCTCAAGCTTCCCCGGTCCATGAGGGTTCACCCAACTTTCCATGTGTCCAAGGTCAAGCCAGTCGGGAGAGCCCTCTGGTGCCTGCTGCTCCTCCGCCGCCTCCTCCTCGCTTCATTGATGGGGACTCACCTATGCTGTGCGCCACATCATCCGCTCCCGTGTACGTGGCAGAGGCCTTCAGTATCTCGTTGACTGGGAGGGTTATGGCCCAGAGGAAAGATCTTGGGTTCCTGCTCGTCACATTTTGGACCGACAGCTCCTCCGTGACTTTCATCGGCAGCATCCAGACCAGCCCTCTCACAGCATGGTCGGGGGCTTCCCTCGTCGAGGGGTGCGTGCTGTTGGCCCTACTGCTGCTCTAGCTCCTGAGCCAGAGGAGGATTCCCTGTCGCAGACGGGAGATCTGCAGGTGACCTTGTCCTCCTCTCAGGAATTATAGCCCACCTTCCAGTTTTCCCCCTCCTCCCGCCCTGGCTCATGGGACCTTTTGGGGACGTCGGGAGCCGTCCCTTGAGGGGGGGGTTCTGTCACACTCTGCTCCAGCCATGGACTCAGTATTTTTCCACTGCCCTGCTCACACTCTGCTCCAGCCATGGACTCAGTACTTTTCCACTGCCCTGCTCACACCACACCCACTAATCACACACCTGCTCTCACTCACCAATCAGCTCACCTACCAGTATATATTCTCCAGCCTCACACTCACTCGGTGCCAGATTGTTCTATGCCATGCAAGACTTTCCAGCGTTTACCTGCCTGTCTTCCCGGTACCGACCCTGCCTGATTACGACCTGCCTGTTTTTCCTGATCCCCGGTAAATTACCTCTGCCTTCTGTTTCGACCACGAGCTCAGCCTGTCTCTCTCTGGACTGTTTGCCTGATTCTGCCTGCCTCCCTGTTACTGAACTTTTGCCTGCCTCGACCAAGCCTTCTGCCCAGCCCGTGAACTGTTTTGTGTGCCAGTTAATAAACCTATTAACTGATCATCAGTTCATTGCCTGTTTTGTACTGCACTTGGGTTCATACTATACCCGTCACATCACCTCTGTGGACCACTTTCTGGAGGTCCATGACACCAACTTCTACAAAGTAAGCTCCTGTAAGCTCCACGACTGCTGGACTAAGTGTGTAAATGTAGGAGGGGACTAAGTGGAAAACAATAAATGTACCAGGTTTTCTGAGATTGGCTCCTCTTATCATAGGCCTCATATCTTATATGATACAATTAAACACTCTCTTCTAACAAAGGTTCCCTGCTCCTTGGCCTGAAAAACGTTGAAGATCCCTGATCTAGAATATCTTTTCAAAACTTGACCCAATAAACATTAACTTGCGCAGACAGTACACTAAACGATTCATAAATTCTCAGTAACAACACATAAAACATTAAATATTAACACATAACATGTTAATACATTTGCAAACCAAACGCTGATACTGATTAGGGAACATACCAAAATCGTCACCGATTAGACTGCAACAGGTAATTCATTTAAACAGCTTGGTGGTTACATGTATTCATTACATGAACTGTGTGTGTGTGTGTGTGTGTAGCATCAAGGCTGGAGAACCAGTTAGTTCAGTCGTTTGTTTTATAGTATGTTCATTGTTTCCTCAGACTGGCAGTGAAACTTGTGGAGTCCATGCAGCTTGAATGCTGTCATTCAAGTTAAGGCATTCTGAAATTCATCCATATTTTTCAAAGATTTTACTTTTTGTTCAAAACTAATAAAAAAACTGATATTATCATTTGTAATGATAAAAATTGTATTACATTCAAAACAAATGCAAAACAGAAGTATTCTGATGAGTGGTCTCAGACTTTTGGACCCCACTTGATATATGATATGTAATATACATGAAATATAACTGAACAGATAAATTGCAAAATAAAATGTGAAAATGATTTGATTGGTGGCCGTGGGTTCTGTTGGAAAAATATGGACTTGTATTTCTGAACTCCTGGCTATAGCCCTGTTCAGAACTATATGATTGCGCGGTAGCAAATGTAAAAAGGGCCTTTAACATTTAAACAAGATGCATGTCTAAGAACTGAATGAATAACTGAACACATCTCTGAACAAGTGCAGAAAGTGACTAAAAAGGGCTTCTTGATCCGGATATGTTTGTGAGATGATCTGAGGTGTTTCTGTCAGGATAGTGAGCTTGTGCCACACCCACTGACTCTGCTGACACAGCCACTTATCCTCCATGTTCTTCCTCAACATGCAGGCCTCCTCTGTAAAATCTAAGGCATGTCCCCATCAGGTTTTGTCCTCGGCTTTCCTCTAATTCAACTGGTCTGACCTAGTCCCCTCTGCCTCACAGGTTCAGGAAAGGAGGATGTACATCTCATAGATGCACATGTGAGATGTACAGGATGTGGGTCAGGCACTGAACTCCATATTTCACCAGTAGTAAGAGAGATGTAGCAATAACGTTTTTAGGTACAGAACTATTTGCAGTATTAAAACTAGAATAAGTAACAATTCATGTACAATTATTAGTTGTAATGGTGGCAGTGCAATTCCTGTGAGTACACATATTTTAGTCTTTTCGTTATTTGGTTATTGTTAAACGTGTCCTAAGCTTTAATTTGAAAGTTTGTCCGGAAGCTAGTGCTGTTAGTGTTGCTTCAGCTCCTTGACGCAGCTCCGTACGTACCGACGCTGCCATCAGTGTACCTGGATGAGACCGTCCTGCACCCTGCCGTGCTCCCTTGCACCGGACCGGAGCGTGCCAGGCCAGACTCACGACACTGTTCTCCCGCGGTGGCAGACATCTCACCCTCTCGCTGACCCTGAAGGCCGGAAAAAAATACAGGTGTCCCACTGCTGCCTGGCGACAAGAGGAGGGGGCTGGCCGCATCTGTTGCCAGGGTGAATTTATTAACACGTTAGCATCCAGCTAGCTAGCTGTAGTCCCAGGTACCTAACGTAACTACGGGGTTTACACCGAAAATCACGAATGTCAGCTCTTGTTTGTGGTAGACAGCGCTCCTCATGAATCTATAGTAAATACCGGGTCCGGTAACGGGGTGATATATCAGGTCCGAAGAAGACGACGGACCTGAAAGTTGCGGGAATGGGTTTGATGTAATCTGGAGCTAGGGGGCTAGCTTCATGGAAACACGGTGGTAGCCTGCAGAGCGTAGCTTGTCGCTACACACCCTACTAGCTAACATGGATGGTCAGAACGGTGTCTCACATCGGTAAATACCATGAGAACACTGCTTTCCACCGACAGCTAGAAGGCCGAAGCGACAATGGAGTCTTTCTTGCAGATAGCTCCCCACTCTCTGGCTATAGTGCTGTCCAGGGTCGGGACTGGGGAGACGGTGGGGGCGGCCGGGGTGTCAGAGAGTGACGATCTACCGAGGCACCACACTGGCTATGAGATTTTTGCTGATTTCAAAGCAGAAAATACCCAGCAGCATGTGTGGAGTCAACGGATTACCGACGCTGTGTCCGAGACCTTCTTCCTGGGCTGGATAGACGAGCATGTGTTGCTGATTCAGGGGAAGGAGGACCACCTGGAGGTGCTGAGGGAGGGATGGATGCGGAGGTCCCTCAACCCGCCTCGGGGATTCACCATCAAATATCTGGGTAAGGTCTATGTTCTACACCTTCCAATCTATTTAATGTCAGGCCCACTCGTTTCTCCAGGCTTGTGAATGTGAACATCATAATATTCATGATAGTCTGCTTTACTGTTTCTCTGTTGCATTCATTCTCAGTTCTGCAACTCATCAGTCAGAAATTCCTGTGGTTTGTGCTTCGTTGGAGCAGATGCATGATAGGAAAAGTAGATAGTAATTGCTGGATGGGTACATTGCAGTCTTTAATTTGTAGCAGATAATTTGCTTTAGTTGCTGCTTCGCTACATTTTATTTGTGCACCTTGTATGTCTGCACATGTTCCAAATTAGACCACTTTTAAACAAAGTGAATAATATAGAAGTTCAAATAAATTGTAACTGACTCACAATTAAACATGTGACTAAATAGTAACTAGTCTGGCAGTATTATACCAACAGTTAGGGCTGTAGAAGGAGGTGAACAAGGCATAACTTTATTTAAAAACTTGTTCTAGCCTTTTATTTGATCAAACAAGCTAGCAACAAAGCAAAGAGGCTACAACATACACTGAATATGTTGTTCACTTGACTGGATGGTCAGAACTGGGCCCAGTGTCATCAGCCGTCCACTGAACAAACTAGACTAGAGCTGCAACGATTATTGGATTTATCAATTTTCCTTTTGACAGAAAATAATTTGCAACTATTTTGATAGCTGATTAATCATTTTTCAGGAAACTCTTTTTAGTCTCTCAAATGTGAGGATTTTCCTCTATCCGCTGTTTAATGTTACAGTGAACTGAATAGCTGTGGTTTCTGGGCTGTAGGTCTGACAAACCAAGACATCTGAAGATGTTACCTTTGGACTCTGAGTATCTGAGATGGACAGTCTTCACTGAAACTAAACCAAACTATTTCAGGTGTCGGGGTTATCATTTATTGCTCATCATGTTTAAGTTGAAATGTGCATTCATGTGCAGCATGCAACTCTTGAGCCTCCATATCTCTACTGGGCCCCCTCTCCGTGTTTTGTTGTCTGCTCCCTGAAAGGCTCATATTAAATAAAATACACCCTCTTGAAGCTTGGCAATCAATAGAAGAAAGCAAATAACAGTCAATGTGCCAACTCTACACACCTTGGCAGTAAACTAGCTAGTAACCACCAGTTTGTACGGTGGGTGAGTGCCTCTGGCATGGGTTTTTGTGTTGAGTTCAGTGTCTGACTGATCTCAGAGCTCATCAGGACCTCTGGCTCTCTCTTTTATTTTCCTTCAGTCCCCCTCCTTTTCCCTCTGCTCTCTGTACCCATATGAAGTAGCACAATGTTCATAAAACCTCACTGTCATGTTCCCCCAGCAAAACATGAAACATGGAAGTTTCTACCCCCCCAGTATTTGTAATTGAACATTGAACATGACCAAATCCTCCTAAAACTTATCTGTTCTCCTCAATATTCACAGTCAAACCGACTCCAGTGCTCACTGAAGCACTGCTTCATGTTTGTGTTCATGTCAACCAGCAACAATGAACACAACATTTTTAGTGTCTCTTTCTTCTCTAGCTCTGAGCTACACTGTCTGTTTGAGGGGTGTAACAGTATGTATATTCATCCCGAACTATTGTGGCGCAGGTGTTACGGTTCAGTGCATGCAGTTGTATGGAGAATACAATGAAAGTACTGTGAAATCAAATTTGACATGCCTATGTTCCACCTGGGAAGTACTGAAAGTAAAGATGTAAGCCGTCAGCGGGTTGGCAACATGCCATGCTAAACTTAGCTGACTGGCGTCTGACTGAGTCAGTCACACTGTGGCCATGGTTTTAAAAATTAATGAATTTTGAGACTTATGGAAACTCAATAATCAGCAATAATCAATAATTTATTATTGCTGATTATTGAGTTTCCATTTGGATTCAAGGAGGTTTATTGTCATTTCTATTCCACATTTACACGAGAATAAAAATGATATTATGACAATAGTAACCCAAAATACACCATAAACGTATTGCACCATTTAAAAAAACAAACAAAAAAACTCCGCTGTTGAATTACTCAACTTCTCTTTTATTGAGAAACATCTCAAAGCACCGTCAGTATTGTGTAGTATAGTTGTAGCTTCCAGATTATTCTTTTTTACCTTTTAATATGATCACGAAACAACTAATTATAAGCTTTGTCAAACAAAAAGGTTTTAAGCTTAGTTTTAAAATTAGAGAGGGTGTCTGCTTCCTGAACCCAAACTGGCAGTTGGTTCCATAGGAGAGGGGCCTGATAGCTAAAGGCTCGGCCTCCCATTCTACTTTTAGAGATTCTGGGAACCATAAGCAAACCTGCATTCTGGGAACGAAGCAATCTGTTAGGATGATATGGTACTATCAGCTCTTTGAGATATGAAGGAGCCTGGTTATTGAGGGCCTTATATGTAAGGAGAAGGATTTTAAAATCAATTCTGGATTTTACAGGAAGCCAATGAAGAGAAGTTAGTACAGGAGTAACAGGATCTCTCTTGCTAATTTCAGTCAGTAACGTTCTCAGTTATCATGCTCAACGGACAGTTGGAGATTAATGCATCTCAAAATAAAGATGGTCCATGTGGAAAGACAAAATACATGACTTAGTGCTGGCCAATAAAGACAAACTGCCAGAGTGATGGGAACCCAGAGATCTGGTACACAGGGCAAGAGTAATTGGGAACAGTTGAAACCCTCAGAACAGGGCAGGCAATCACTCAGGTGGGGAACACACAAGGGCAGGAAGTAAAACAACCACAGACATAAAAACACAGGTGACTTCAGAATAAAAGCACAGAAAACATTGACAAGAACAAAGCAAAACATAACCACAGGAGCAGGGCAGGACCTAACAACCGGATGTATGAGTCCCTTAACTGGTTGAGAAGCAGCGGCTGGAACACATGTGGGTCAAGGAGAAAGCTAATGTGAAACAAAGGAATTGCGATGTTCGTTAATTTATTGTCATTTCATAACCGTGACGCATGCACGGTGCCCTTATGTAACTGTTGTATTGATAATAGAGGGAGCTATCTCCTTTCTATAATGAAACACTTATTTAGCCTCCAGAGATAGTGATGTGTGTCTGTCTGTCTGTCTGCACGTGTGTTGCGGTTTTCTGCTCTGATTAAAGAGAAGAAAGGCAGGAGTGCCATGAATAAAAGCCTTATTCTTCCCCTTACCACAGACATGTACACAGACCAGTGGTAGTAGAATAGAGATGTACCACACAGACACACACGTACATAGATTAACTGTGGTATGTGTCAGATATTTGACCTCATTTGCATTTGTCCATTCACTAGTTTGTGCGATGAGAATATGGTTAACACTACTGCCCACTCTGATGTGATGTTTTCTGGGCACAATAAAGGCTATCTCTGCTGAAAGAAGATTTGTATCTGCTGGGGCTGTAATCTCCTGGTCAGTTGGTCAATATGCTGTTGGTGGTGTTACGTTTAAAAGGAGAAAAGTGCTACGTCAGTGGATTATCCATTATTTTGGCGGGGAGGGGGAAGCAAACATGTCACTTTCAAGCCATTTCCAAGCTGCTGCTTTGCTCTGGTCAAATGATTTTATAACCACATCAGCTGTATTTAGGTATAAAATGATCAGTCAGAGAGAACGTCAGAAGGAAAAGTCACTAGATTTGTCACCAGGTGCTTCTTTTGGAAAAAAAAAAAGTGGCTAAAGGGTCTGAAAAGTGAGTGAATCAAGTCACAAAGGCACCAAGCTGGTAACACTGACTGTAAATGCCCCGATGATGTAATAGAAAGTGTTAACGTTATTCCATTTTAAAAGATTAACAGCCAGTGATGAAATTCCAATACATAAATGGTCGGCCATCATTCAGTCCGTCAGTCAGTGACAGACATTCTCTGCTGCGGTTCAGGCAGAAACATGATGACAGTGAATCAGGTAAATCAGGTAAACTTGTGTTCTCTCGTCTCCAAGTTTGATGTCAGCAAATAAAGGTAACCTTAAGTCGATGTGCTAGCTTGAAGCGCATCTCTCTGTAGTCTGTCTGCCTCGCTAATGTAGCTAGGTCGTTCATCTCTTGGTCTGTTTGCCAGCCACCTCCAGGGCTGTCCTCTGTGACCTCTGTGCATCTCAAAAGTGACAGTGAAATACAACTATTTATTATGTTTGATAAACATAATCAATAGTGAGGGCACCTATTAACTGTTCTTCAAAGATCTTCTAAAATAGCTTGGTCAAAATTATTGGTATCCCTTAGAAATGTTGAGACGTCAGTGGATTGTAGTGATATTTCAAGCAGACTGTTGTCTTCACTTAGTACCACAGGTGTCTTCAATCAATAATCTTTCATTCAGTCTATTTAAATGGAGAGACGTGCTCATTGTGCTGTTTGGTGTCATTGGGCCACATTCAACAACCGGTTGTACGAAAAGATTTGTTCTTAACTAGTGTGCATGAGTGATTTAAGGGAATTTGTGGCATTCACCAGTTTTCTTGTGCATAGTAACAAAAGTGTAAAAGAGCTACAAAAATGCATAATTGCACTGCTTGCCTCAAAGGGGTGTGCGCCAAAATACTAGGTTAAGGGTCCCAATATTATTGTGCATGCCATTTTCATTTGTTGTATTATTTAGAATAATGTTACACTGAAAATCAAAAGCCACATGTCGGTTCTAATAAATATGGTCTAGAGAATTACTTTACTTTTTCGCAATTACCGATTACTTTTGTCTTTATTTCAGAGACAGTTGTGGTTTTCTTTTTTCATTTGACCAGGTGTGTTTCCTTAAACACCTGGTCACTGTAGTTTTTTTTTTTTTTCACAAACAGGAGGAAATAGTGCATTTGTTGGGGACTATTTTCAGTAGTGGATTAATCCACCAGTGTATGAGAGACTGAGTCACAGTGTGTGTGTTTTCATGGTAATGAATGAACATGTCACCCAGTGCAACAGTGAGGCTCAATGATGAGTTTTTAATAGTTGATGGATGTCAATGGAGCTCTATTGCACAGAGGAAGGAGACACATCAGGCTGTGGCTCTTCACATGAAGAAGAATGGGCAGTATAGTCAGACTTCTCTTTCTGCTTGTCTTGTTCCTGCTCTGTACAGCGCTTCTCAGGAGGATTAATAATGTGTGTTTGGCTCAGGGGCACTCAGATAAGCTCTGTGTACTGCAGTGAACAGTAGAGCTGCCCTTATTCAGGAGATCAAGTTACAACTATGTGGTTACTACACACCTTTCTCTGTGTCTGTGTCTCTACAGACACACGTTTGATCGTGTACAGACAGAAGAAGCTGAGCCTTTCATCAAGAGGAAAATTACTTTTACGACTCTCACACACATTCATGTATAAAACAGAGCTGTATTTGGTGTGTGTGTGTTGGGGTGCCAGCTGTGTATGCCTGCAGGCATGGAGTTTCCTGTCCCTCTCTCTCCTCTTTTGTTTGTCTGACTCTTTCATTTTTCTGTCCTTTTAATTAGTTTCATTTGAAAGTCAAAGCCATGTGCTGCCAGGACAGGAGTTACCATAGCACAAACACAACAGCTGCATCTACTTCATCTACAACCACCAACAACCCAACTGTGAACGTCTTTTTCCTCTGCTCATGACAGGGAGCGCCCCTGTCCAGTTCAGTCCAGTTCCTGTTGAGACCTTTCACATTAAAAGCTTGTGTAGAACCAGTTTAATGCAGTAACCTAGTTGGTCCACTAGATGACTGCAGCTCACTGTAGAACAAGAACAACTGTACTTCCTCACTGACTTCCTTCAGTTGACAGGTGAACCAAACACCACTGCTCAAAGTATCAAACAGAATTACAAAAGAGAACTGTTGCAACATTAAAGAAAGAATCCAGTTCAGTCTGATTGTCTGCTCACGCTGCTGGAGAGCTGCATCAGCACTGTCAGAGGTCACCTACTGGTTATTTCTTTTGTGTCATAGTGTGTCTTTTCACACTCACATTATACAGTTTAATGCACCCCCATTGTACCAAGCCATTAAACAAAAGTAATGAAAACTAATACACATACAACAGTTTTCCTGTGCTTATCTTTGAGACCTAAACAACTAACCTAAACATATTAAAACATATTAAAGTTAGTTTCATTACTCATAAAATAGTTGGAAAGCCCAAGTTTTGGATGTTTTTTAAACCTGCATGGATGACATCCATGTTAGCTTGGTCTTCAGATCTTCTCTGCCTTTTGCTGGCACGTTGAAAAAGCAGGATTCACTGCCACCAGCTGTCCATTAGTGGAATAACATGGCTTGCACTAACATTTATATTACAGTCCTCTGAATAAGTGTTGTGTCACCCACATTCTCATGCATGTGTGCGTGTGCTAGTGAAGCGTGAGATATCAGCACATCACAACATAACTTTACAGTGTCACTTGTGGTGAAAAAGTCCACAGGGTACTTACATCTCACATAGACTTTTCTGCTCCATCCAAAAGGGGCTTACAACAGTACAGTGAAAAGTGTCTACCTGCTGAATGCTACAAAATTAAATTGATAATAGATTTGATATTTGACATTTTAGACTCCTCACTTTGTACCTAGGGTTAGGATTAGGTTAATCAAAACTAAATCAAAATCACTGGATGGTTTAATGAGTATGAACATGCTGTAAATCATATGCTGTGGTCTACAAAGTCACCAGATCTCGAGCCAGTTGAACACCTATGGAAGATTTTGCCGTAACATGTTAGACAGTTCTCTCCACCACCGACATTATCAATCACCAGATGAGGGAATATCTTTTGAAGAATGGTGCTCATCCCCCCAGAAACTTGTAGAATCAATGCCAAGGAGCATTGAAGCTGGAGGCACATGGTGACTCAACACCTGACTATGACACTTTATATGGGTTTTTCTTTTAATTTGTCTCCTGTTTGTTGGTATGTTTCTGTAGGTGTGACAGGCTGATTTGATCTGTCCATTTTCTTGACTGCATTCCATCATCTAAACTAGACACAAGCCCCATTTGGACAGTATTTATTTTTCCTGGGGAAGTGTCATGATTTTAATATTAGCTGCTTGTACCTGTTTTTGAACCAGTACAACAACACAAAAAGTATAGCTGCAGTTTTCAAAAAAATTCTAAATGGTGAAGAATCCATCATGGCAGACTTAAATCGTATAGGCTCTTTTGTCGAGCACATTGAGCGGGACTTGTGTGCCAAAATTGCATTTTTGGGGCTCGATTGGAGTCATATTTCTTGGGAATTACTTGCACATAATTTCCAATTATTGGGCCAGGCTTCATGTTTCTAGCTTATTCCAGCTCATGGCAACTTTAGCCGTGGCAGAAGACAAATAACAATTAAAGCTGCAAGGAGCACTGAACAAGTCCTCACACTATGAGCCTTTTGGAGCAGTGGCAGGCACGATGTTGTATGAGATTGTTCTGAATTTAAACAACCAAATAGTTTAACATCACTTATTGTGTCCAGCAGTTGTATATTTGTATCATGCCAGAAGACAGACGCATGCACAGATAGACCCTAAAAGGAGCTGGGACCCCTGGCTTTTTGCCTTCAGACTTGACAAGCTTCACAGTACAATATCATGAAGGTCTTCAGGCTTTTTTAGGCTGAGGAATTTGATGACCACTGGACACTTTTTTATAAATCTACATACTGTATAATACCCATGCTTACCAATTATCATACATCTGAGTGAAAAGTACTGCAGAGGCTACTTTGTTGCCCTCGCCATTATGCCACAACTATGCCCAAGACCCATATAAGGTATCAAGTTCCATGATTTCTAATGAATGTGTAAAGGTTCATGAGTGTAAAGCCCCGAAAATGTGTTGTTAAAATGAAACTTGATGCACAAAAACTATGCCCAAGTGCAGTTTCTATAGAACTTACCTACAGAACAGACACACTTTGTACACTGTTATTTGCAAAATTCATTGAACCACTTTGTGGTGTTCACCAAAACCTACATAGTTCAGCTTGGTAACACAACATAAACTTCCCCCCATATGGAGATGATGTGCTGCTATTCCCCCAGAAGTCTCATGTTTGCCTCCAATAAATCACAAAACCTTGGTTTATTTTCAAAACTGTCTAATTACTCCATAAACTGGAACAAATTCATGATTTCACCTCTAATGCAGGAGTTGGTCCCGTGTAACTTGAAACCCTTACTCCAGTCCATTGGAATCTATCATTCTGCAAAGATAGAGAAGCTTTTGTGTTTCCAATTAAAATATATAATAAAATTCAAACCTAGCACAACCAATAGCTTGCAGTTTCTAAAATGCATAACACTACAAAACAAAGAAAAGCTTTTTACAGAATCTCTTGCTGAAGATTTCATACATTCTTATTAACATAGATTCAATAGTCTCTCTCCCAGAGCTAAAGTGGGAAACTTTAAACTTAACAATCAGTTCAGGTGCTGACTTCTGGACCGAGGTCTGTGAAAGTACTTTTAACATGTCCAAAAAGACAAACACACCTCATCCAGTATAAGATCATTTACAGAGCACATATCAACAAAGCATGTACTAAATGGGATTTACTGATTCACCAGTATGTTCACATTGTACATCATAGACGACCATTGCCACACCCTGTGGGTTTTCCCACCGGTTCAGCATTTCAGGCAGAACATCATTCATTAAGCATTCATCTGAAAGATAGGCTTGCACCATGCTACTGTATCCCACTCTGAGCCTAGACGGCGATGTCTCAGAACTAAAGCTCACCATCAAAATAAAAAGAACCAGTCTTGCTGTGCTGACCACTGCCAGGGAAAATGCTGGGAAGAAGTGGAAGAGCCGCTGTTCATTTAGCTCAGTGGGTCATTACCTCTTACCTCTAAATAATTAGGCACATCTATTCATCACCTTATTAGTATCAGTATATTATATGTATCAGTTTAGCAGCAGTCAAAAAATGGTGTCCTTAACAACCATGAGAGAAAATCTCAATTGAGAGTGGAAAAAACAGTTTGTTATTTCGACCAGGATTGTGCATTCACAAACTGTGACTAAATAAGTCCTATTCTAGGTGTGTGTCTCCTGTCACGTCAGAAATGTTTGAGTGGAGTATCAGGGTTCGACACAACCCATGTCCCGCTGGCAAGTCACTATACTGATTACAGTGATTGGCCAGTCACGGCCCGTACAACGAACGCACGCGAGAAAATCGAAAGTGACTCGGAAAAATGTCAGCGAGAGAGTCCTACGGGACTGAGAGGGGAAGTAAAGGGAACGATATGCTTGGCTGAACCACGGCGACGGAATGATGTATTATCAGGTTTGTCGACAGTTTCCAGCAAGGGCTGACCGCGGTGGATCATTTGTCAAAGGCACCGACAACTATCGGAAGCATACACTGGACGCCCATGACAAAAGCAAACATCATCTGAACTGTCTGTTAGCTAAGTGTGCGGCGGACAACCCTTCATCAGGCCCGATTAACATCTGGGCAAGACGCGGAGACCGAAAACGAAAATAGTGGATCGAGAAACTGATCAATGCCGCGTATCACATAATTAAGAGTGAGCAGCCCTTTGTGGCATTTGAAAAAACTGTCGCGCCTCTCAAGAAGAACGGGGTGGATGTGGGCTCCCAGTTCATCTCCGATGTGGTGTGACGAAGGTGTAAATTCTATGATACACACATGATGATACAGACACACAAGCACACACACAGACAGACAGACAGACAGAGACACATAGACACACACCTTTTTTGTTCTCACTGTTCTGTTAGTATTAAATGTGATTGACAATTAAATGTGAACAATTTCAAGAAATAAACACGGTTTTGTTTAAAAAAAAGTCATTTCATTTTTTGGTGGCTGGACCAGTGAAAATGCACAAGGGGCCAGTAAGACTTGAATCTACTGGCCAAGCGGGCCAGTAAGAAAAAAATGTTATGTTGGACCCTGAGTATAAGCTGAATAATGTCAGTTTTACCAAAACCCCCCTTCACATTTCATTGATGAGTTGGATTATCTTTGAATAATCGTTAGACACAATCATTTCATATTCAGAATTCGAATAAATAAACACTGAATCTGACACTGAATAAGTCTTTAATGTCATTGTACATGTAGACTGCACAACGAAACTGGCCGAGAAATCCTGAATGTGACGACTGTACCCTTCAGTAGACAATGACAATGACTGTAGCGGTCCTGAAGTGTACAATGTGGACAGACTGGGCTACTGCTGTTTGTGTTCACACGTGTCTTTAACATGAACTTGTGTGGTGGCTGAGCTCATGTTGCTGGGTGTAATGACGCAGTACTACCAAAGAAAGTTGTTTTTGGTGATCTTGAGCTGAAGGCTTACAACAGTGTGTTTGTGCTGCTGACACTAAGCTACAGCACATTACTGACTAGAAATACTGTCTGTTGCTTGGGTTGCTGAGTGTGTTGCAGCATTTGGTCAGTGTATTGCTAACTAAAGAGTCAACTTAAACGCCCCATGTTGATTGGCTGGCTCATGGACTTGGCTTATATCCAACAAGATTTAGAACACACACACACACGTCTTAGCATTTTCCCTTTCAGCTTCTTTTGAGAAGCTCAAGTGTTCTCACAGAGCAGTCCTTAGCCATATGATATCAGTGTGTTTTCTCTGAATGGGCAGCACCATTGAGCTTTAAGAACGGGGGGGGGGGGAAGCTTGGGTTGTGTTATTGGACTCTCCCACCCCTCCCCTCCCTGCTCTCCCACAACAACACGGTGAGCCACGGAGTGAGTGCAGATAGGCGAACTGGCAGAAAGGCAGAAAGCGAGAGACACGGACGGAAGAGAAGACAAAGAGAAGCAGAGGCATTGCTCGCTCCACTCTGGATTAACCCTTTCTCCTGACTAAATGTTGCTGTTTGTGGATTTCTCGCTTTTACACGTCTTCCATCACCCCTTTGCTCAGCTTGCGTACACTGTCACACACGCACACACACTTATTCCCTGAGGATTAACAGCTGGTGTGTGTGAAAGGAGTCCTGGAGGAATGCTCACGGACGGATGGAGGTAGAACGGAGGAGTGTATGTGCTTTTCCCATGGACATTGTGCCGTTCTCTCTCCTCCCTCGGCTGGCTGAGCAGCCTCTTTCCCTCTCACTTTCTTTTGTATTAGCACCCCCTCCCTCACTCCCTCCTTCCTTTCTTCCCTCCCTCCCTTTGCTGCACAGGCTTTTGTCTGTCTGACAGGGATCCAGGCTTGTCTTTTTACCGCTCTCCCTACCCAGCGACCCCCTTCAACTGATTCAAACAGCACCATCCCCTCATCCCTCATTCTTAGGCTAAAGCTAAGACCACAAGAATCTGACTCTGAGCAAAGGCACCAGGCTAGGCTAACAGCTAGTCACTGGAGAGGTGTAGACGCCTCAGCTTGTCACTGCTAAGTGTCTGTTTGTTGTGTGTGTGTGTGTGTGTGAGAGTGAAAGAGTGTGTGAATCAAGATACAATACAGAAGCACTAGCTGACAGATCAACAGTCGTTCCATGGTGGATTTGGTGTGACCTGAGAGGAAAGGCAGCAGGAGGAAGGAGAGGAGTGTATGCTGAGTTGGAGGTAACATCCCCCAGCACATGCTGCTCAGCATGCTCTCCTGAACCATTCTTTGGACTTTGTGGTCATGTCACCACTGACATGACCATGAGGGAGTCTGGTCTAACTGGGACAGGAATTCTTTACTTCACAACATGGTGGTTGTTTAATTTTCATTAGCTGATTTATTACCACTAATCCTCCACAATGGAATTTACGTGAGGAACTGGGAACTTGCACCGTTGGGCCAACCACTGGGCCCAATTACTCCAAAGTTTGCTTGTGGAAAACCAATTTTGACTCAGTCTTGCAGATAGATTTTCTCTCTGTTGTCTGCCACCCAGTGTGGGGAGGATGAAGAAGACAAGCAGCAGCACGCTGAGGCGTGCATGGCCCAGCTCTGATCTGCCACCAGCAGCCTCTATAGAACCTCACAGAAGCCGGCGTTCGCGCAGTGAGAAGGACTACATAATCCACAAACACAGCAAGAGGAACCACTACCCTCCGCAGTATGTGTGTCAGAGTCCACCTGCTTACATACACACAGGTACTGTATGACCACACAGACAGAAGTGCTGCTAGGACTTACCACTGGCTGAAAATGAGTTTACACTGGTTTGACTGGGAGAAATACTATGGAAAGCTGTTTGTGTGCTGTTTGGGAGCTCTGATATTCTTGCTTAAAAACAAAATTGTTTACGTCTTATTAGAGAGATCGTTTTACCATTTCATACACAGTATTTACTTATGACCACGCTGTAAATGCATCAGTATAAAAAATGTTGTGAAAGGGTACTCCAGGGATTTAGTGTTTGCCTCCATAAAGTTTCTGGGCTGACAAGGGACAGATTTAGAAAAAAATGGTCCAAATCAATGTGGCAGAGTTTGAAATATACTGACTTTTGGCATTAGTAGCATGAGTAAATAAAAAAAAAAAAACTCGGTATCCTACACATTAAGAGTTAACGCTTTCCCCCTGACATCATGTAGCTGTTTCTTCACGCTGAGTGGTACTCCTTATGATGAGTAGATGGGCAGTGAAGCAGGTGTATGATTGGCAGGTCTGGGCCCTTGGTCCTCCCACACCATTGGGTTGGCCTTGAGAAAGGCCCCTGAACTAGGTGCTGCTCTTGTGGAGCAGCCCAGTGAGGATCAGGTCACTTGGTTGCACTGGGCAGCTTTGGATGTGAATGTTTGTAACTGTGGTGTAAGTGTGGTCAAGGCGTTCTTGTTTGCAAGATTTTGCTTTCAGTGGAACTTCCCTGAATAAATTAAGGTAAAAAAAAATAGAGGATTTCCCCTTTAACATGCCTTTGATGCCAAGTATGATAAGTGCATCTGTACCGTCGATTTAAAAAAAACCCCAAAACAAAACACAGATCAGAAGAGCCCTACTTCCATGTTCACAGCCACCGACTTAACTGGGGGAACTGATGATGGTTGTTGCCATGGATACCATTCAGTATCCATGGCAATTTGTGCCCATGTGTGTCCATTCATTGCAGATTGTTGTTACCTTGAGTGGAACGCAGGTAGTGAGAGGTGTTTCTTTATGTTATGCAGTGATGCATGAATGTGTATAACTTAGCATTAGCTAATGATGACCACAGGTCCTCTAGACCTGTGTTGGTGCACTGAGGCTCTTGGAGCATCGTGCCCTGCATGATGTGAGCAGACATTATAGTTAACGTGTGGGATGTCTCCTGTTGGACAACGGGGTATGTCAGAGAAATCAGATAATAAGGAGAGTTAAGTTCTACACCAACAAGCGCAGACAGTGTCTGATTTATTTTTGTTGTTTGTTTGCTGCCTCATAAATGACCTCCTAGGCTGTGAGTCTGATTTGCATAAAACTTTGCATATAGAATCTATGGCCTCTGGAAGTGTTGCAAATGTTGCAGCAATTACATATTGACATTAAACTTGGCTCAGTAGTTTCCCATGCTCTACTGAGGTTCTGGGAAATTTGATGTCAGTCAGCCAATAGGTGGTGTTTTTTTTTTTTTTTTTTTTTTTTGCAAAATCATGAAATCTAATAAAATTATTTTTCCAGACTACTCTTAGGCTGTATGTGCGATCTGCATGAAAATTTGCATGTATTATCTTTCTACTCTCATAATCACGACTTATTCGAAGAGTTTTTATACTCTGGGCCAGTAGTTTACTGTGCTACACTGATATAGTTTACAGGTGGTGCTTTTACAAAACGCTGAACATACGTGAAACCTACTTTTTCAGACTCATCTTAGGTTGAAGTCGAAGGCAAGGTTAACTATACTTTCTTGAATGCCACAGTGAAATATCCCTCAGAAATATTCCAACTTTGAGGAACTGTTTTCCAGTCTCTGTGCTGCTCTTAACCTGAGACTTAGACTGCACCTGTATCACCTCAACGGGCCTCTGTGTGTAAATGGTGCAGTGCTCTTGGACCGACTGTAATACCTGCCTGCAGTTCTAGTTATTATTGCTATTGTGGTCAGACTCTTTTTGTGCTGTTGAACTTCTTACCTATTTGAATCTAACTTCTTTTAACTGTCTCCATACAGTCCAAAATGCATCTTCTTGGCTTTTAACATATATTTAACACACACTTTTCACATATCACTGCAATTTATCCTCTCTGCACTGGCCCCTATGTAAATTCCATATCCATTTTTGAATTCTGATGCTGACTTTTAGAGCCTTGCATGGCCAAACACCCCAGTATGTGGCTAACTTCCTCCTCCTTTACATGGCCAATAGGGCTGTTAGGTCTGCTGATCAAAACCTACTGGGTGCCCTACCATAAAACCCATGGTGACCCTGCTTTTCAAGTTTTTGCACCTAATTTATGGAATGCCCTCCCCTTATTGCAATCCTTAGACTCCTTGTGAGATCTTTATGAAGAAGCTGAACACATTTTTATTCATACAGACCTTTGGTCAGCCTTCCCATTTTATTTATTGTTTTTTATTGGTTCAGGTCCTCATCTGTGTTCAGAACTTTTTGTTCTACTTTTTGTTTTTGTGTCTCTGTCCTCATTTGTTTGTTGTTTCTGTGATTTTAATTTTTAGCTGTTTATTATATTTGCTATTTTTTCATATTTATATTTTTTTTATTGATATAAAGCACTTTGTGGTTTTGTATCTGCGAAATGTGCTATACAAATTCATTTTACTCATTGCTTACTTACCCTTGTGGGATTCACTGTCTCAGGAGGAATCTGGAGCTTGCTAGCCTGTGAGTCATCCATATTGAGATCTTCCAGCTTCTAATACTTGAAGCTTTGGTGCGAAAGGAGTGGTAGACCAGAAGTGCATTCACTTATTAATTGACAGCCGTGAGCTCCCATCCTGACTCCTTGTTCTTCTCTGATTGGTTAGAACTTTAGCAGGGAACATCTCAGCTCTGCTGCCAGAGGGGTCACTCATTAAGGCCTTTGACAGCACCCCTCCACCATTTCAGCTGAAGAATATTACACACTGTAGCTTTAAGTCCAATATTTGTCAGTGTAGTTTAAGCCTGTACTTTTAGGCCTTAGGATACATTGGAGAGCCAGTTACTCAGACCACATTCAGAGGTGCTCTCAGCTGCATGTGGTTACATTGTGTCTGAAGTACTGTCTACTCACCTAACATCCTCTGTTGTGAGCAGATGTACAGTGGCAAGAAAAAGTATGCGAACCTTTTGGAATTTAACAATCTGATCACAAGTTTCACCAGAGGTGCAGGTGGAGACACATGCTAATGCCGATGTTGATTGGTCGCTACCTGTCAGGAAGTCAGGCCTTAGATATTGTGACTGTTGCTTTTAGAAGTTCTGATTCTGAATCTCTCATCAATATTTACACTGGAGATACTAGACCTCATGAATTTTAGCCCCTTTTGTTTAAAAAAAATGAAAATGAATGAATTGAAACAATTACCAAATACTTGCTGATTAAACTTTTGTAAATTGACAAATCAACATATGGATTAATTGATTAACTGTTTTAGCTGTGGTTATAAAACTAGCAGTTCTTTGTCATTACCACAGCTGGATATCTGTAGCTGTTATCAATAAATAATGAAGTAATACTAACAAACTATCAACAATCAAATAAAGCTCAGCTCAAAGAAAAAAGATAAATCAGGTCTGAGATAATACAAACAAGGCTGCCAGATTTTACTGACCTGATCTGCCTTGGTATGAAGAGTACTATATTCCAAAGGACCCAACCTAAATCTAACTTTACAATAACCCTTAACAGAAAGACCTTTACCACTAGTCCACTTTGCGGTGTTCATTTTCCAGTTCACATAGTATTTCGGACCAATACTTGTGTAATTTACTACATGGCCATATGTAGTTGGGTAAGTATCTATTTTACATTTGAGACACAAGAGAAAGTGAGGGATTAAAGGAATGCCTGCGATTAGGGGCTATATGGATTCTTTGTATGAATCTCAAGTGGATGGCTTTTGTTTGAGTACAGATGGATTTCTTTTTAACGTAACTCCAAATGTCCTTCTGTGTCTCCTCATGAATAGTCACTGACAGTTCCTTCTCTCATGCACCTTTAACTCTCTGTATTAGTAAGAGACATTCCATGCATTAAACCTTAAAACAAATTAAGAGATACCTTTTGTGGTTGTTGAAGCAGCATTTTCTCAATAGCAGGCGTCTGACGATGAGCATACTCTTTGAAATGTAATTCCATGTTTGTAAGAAATGAAAAAATCTTGTTTCGGGGGTTGGTGTTTCTTTATCAGTTGTTCAAATTCCATTAGACTATTATCTGAAAATAAGTCTCTTACTATGTTTATATCTTTGTTATTCCATTGCCGGAAGCATGGATCCAACGTCCATGGCAAAAATTCAAGATTGTCAATCAATTAATTAATTTGAACTTCCTTTACAGATGGTGGGCTGATCGCTTGCCTTCAGATCATTGATTATTTTGGATTGCCACAATTACCTCTTATGTTGCTATTTTAAAATTTTAACACATGGTTATGACATTTCAATAATGATGATTTAATGTCCAGCCAAACAGAGAAAGTTATGTCATGTCATGATCTGCCACTTATCTGGGTCTAGGCCCAGGTCACGAGGGCGACTGCCGCCCAGTCCACAATGCACCGAAGTCCTATGGCACCTCCTACGGGTGGTAAGCCTATGGGAGGTGGTGCCGCCAGGAGTGGGGTTCAAACCCACGACCCTGAGAGATTGAGTCTCATGCTCTACCAACTGAGCTAACCGGGCGGCCAACAGAGAAAGTTTTCTTCTCTATTCCTTCAGAAATAAACCCTGAATGAGCACACAGCTGGTATATTTTGATATTTGGCAAATCTAAGCTCCTGATAGAGCCTGGCAGCTGCAGTACTGCCATTTTTAGTCTAGGTCTACATTAATTCCAAGTGAAAGAGCTGAGCCAACTATTTAAATCTTTTAGAATCCTATTTAAAAATAATACAGGAGTCATTTGAATGGGATAAGATAATTTGGGTAACACATTCATTTTTATTAGAGCTATATGTCCCAACCAAGAAACAGGAAGTGAGTTTTTGATACGCTATATCTTGTCTTATTTTACCAATAATGAAACAGAATTGGCTTAGGCGACCATTTGTAAAGAAGGGATGGCGTAGTATTAGATATGGCAGTAAGACTACCCAGGGGCATAGCCTCTGATTTGCTGAAGTTAATCTTGTACTGAGAAAAATTATTAAACAGGTTGACCATCTTAATGAGAGCTGGGACTGATGTCTCAGAGTTAGATAAAAACGCTACCATGTCATCAGCATACAGAGTTATTTTATGCTGTACCCTTCTAACCTGCAAACTATTCATGGAAGGCTTCATTCTAATGGCCTCAGCCACCGGTTTGACAGCTGATGCAAATAGGAGAAGTGAAGGACAGCCCTGTCCAGTACCTCTATGCATAGGACAGTACTTTTTGTTAAGCCATAAGTAATGGCAGCAGGCATGTTAGTTAAATTTACTTTGATTGGGAAAAAGGTCCTCTAAACGAGTAGAAAGCACTTTTCAGTCCACATTTAACAAAGCCATGGGTCTACAGGAAGAAGTCCTTAGACTCCTGAAGTCCTGAAATTTGCAACCATCAGGCCCTGGTGACTTTCCACTCTGGAGATGTTTAAAAGCACAAAATAACTTCATCTCTTATAAATATGTAGTCTGAAAAGACTTTTCTGTTTCTCTGATAGTGTTGGGAGATTGATCTGAGAAAAAAAGTCTTCCATTAACTGCATCACTTGTTTGTTAAGAAGAGTACAAAGCTGTATAAAATTCCTTCTTTCAGTCATGTATCAATCTGTTCTCATATACCCTGATGCCCTTAGCATCAACAATGGCTCCTGTTGGCTGGAACTCTACTCTTTTTTAGCAAGGTATGCAAGATATTTCCCTGGCTTTCCTCTGCACTCATAAAACTTGTTTAGTGTCTCATTCTTTTCTCTATATCTTTAGTGAGGAGACAGTTCATTCACTGTTGAGCCTGGTTTATTGAATCTTTGAGTTTTATATCCATAACCACTCTGCCATGATCAGATATACCATACTGCCTATGCTACAAGACAAAAATGAATGCAGTTCATCTTTGCTGTTAAATTTCACCAGTAAAACAGTAAAATACACATTTGGTTAAGATTAGATCAAACCTTGGATATAAATGACGGAGATTTATATGGGCCCCAGACAGTGGAGACACATTCCTCAGGCCTTAAAATCACCTGAACTGATCAATGACATATCAATATGTGAACAAAATCAATATGTCGCTGCCAGAGATGGTGTAAACAAAGCCTTTCATAAGGCAACTATCAGAGCTGACCTTATAAAACAAAAACAGAAACCTGATACCCTGATACATCTTTGAGTGAATTCCTCCTAAAACACACCACCAATGACCATGAATATACCCTTCATATAAATGGTCAGATACTCAGATGCTTTATTGATTTCAAAAGATATTTTGACTCCATTTGGCACGAATGACTTTATTACAGACATCTGCAGTGTGGCACAGGGGCAAAATATATGATATGTTTAAATCAGTGTATTGGGAATGTATTTTTTGGTGTGCTGTTAAAATTAAAGACAAACCAAATTCTTCCCCAAGAGAAGAAGCCCCATATTATTTAATGTGTATATAAGTGAACTTGCTTTTCAGCTGGATCAGCTCCTGGCCTCTCCCCCTTAGGTACATAGGTGAAGTTCTATGCTGATGATCTTGCACTATTATCTCCTACTGAACAAGGACAACAGCAACAGCTGGACATGGTAGAGAAACACTGCCAGAACTGAGCCCTGGCAGTAAATATTAAGAAAAATAATGTCATAGTTTTTAAAAAGGCCCCAGATGTTGGGAAAACAAAAAAACAGCTTACCATCAATAATCAAATTACTGAGCACAGTGTGAGCTGTAGTATAACTATACCAGCATCAGGAAGTTTCACCCTGGCAGTGACTGCACCAAAAGAAAGAAGAATAAGAACAGCCTAAGAAACTCTCATAACATCACCAATCAGAATAAAGCAAACGATTACACAATTTAAAGAAACCTGTCTGAGACACTAGAAAGAAGATACTAAAATCCAAAGTGGATTGTGGTCACTGTTCAATTAAATTCAAAGAAATGATTAAGGTTTAACCAGCTCAAGTCTGTGTTTCCCATGAACTAAATGAAAAATACTCCCAGGAGAAGGAAACAGGGCACATCCATCTGCCTGATATATATCTACATTCATTTCTCATAATAATAACAGTTTGTGTGTAAAACACAAACAATGCAATACATAGAATTGAGATTAGTATTTTGGGAGTTTAGCAGTAAGTCTGACTGGTCAAACTTCAACCCAGATATGTAGCTGTTTGTGGCAGAGAAGGAGACAGTTGGCTGAAAATCTGGTGGGGGTTCTTTCAAGGCTTTCATAGAGGACAGCTGAGTGATGGAGCAGTGGGCTAGAAGAGCTGTGAATGGAATATTTCTATTGTGTCAGAGTGTCCTCTGGTCTCGTAGTAACCTCAGAAAGGCTATTTTGAATAAAAACAACAACTCTCAGCAGGAGAGACTCTGTGCATCCTGAAGCTGCTGGAACCCATCCATTCATTAACCTCTGTTTGGAGTGAGGCGGTTCAGTGACTTGCTTGGTCTTCTGGCTTTTCCTCTGTTGTTACTAGATCTGCATGTAGCAGCTGAACTTGAATTGAATTGAGATACTGAACTAGCTGGCTTTAATTTTAAAGATTAAAGCATCTAGTGGTATCCTGCATGGAAGTGGTGAATTTGTTTTTTTTTTTTGGGGGGGTCCTAATGCCATTTAGCCTTTCTTAGTAATTTCTTAAAGGAATAGTTAAACATTGTGGTGACTTTAATTCTTATTATTATTCTCTTTCTTTCTGAGAGTGAGATGTCCTTTTATGCATTTCAGTTCTTTCCAGCAAGTATTCTCTGTTAACTTAAACAGGGGCAAGTTTTGTACTCAAATAGTGAAATCAACTTCTGAAAATGTAAGGAGACATGGACAAAATTGACATAAGCAACTTAATTGATGTAAACATGGAAATATGTTGGTGTTGCCCCTGTAGATTCAGGTGAGACATATTCATTTTCTTCAAAAACAGCAACTGATCAACATGCTTAAAGATGAGAACACTCCTGTAATTACAATGTTTAGATGAAATGTTTGTATGGCACATTCCCTGAGAAAATGGTTGAGTGCTATATAAATAATACTGACTTAACTTGACTCATAATGTAGTGAGCAATTATGATGTCCCCAGTAGTTAAGAAATATTTCACATTTCTCTATGTGTGCGACGACACATGGATGCGTATGTCCCAGTGCCACATCAGCCCTGATGTTGCCGGTAAACACAGAAGCAGCCAGGCAGAATCAGCCAAGAGTGTGATCAGAGTGGCATACCTGCTCTGGACAGGCCCAATGCCCTCGCCCCTGCCCCCCTAGTGCTCAGCTTGAGGGATGTGATGAAGGTATGGTGGGGGTGGCCAGCGGCTGCTGGAGGTCAGGCTTGGGGGCGCCATTATTGCTGTTATTGCTGTTACTGGAGAGGCTTCTGGCGACAGTGGACAGCCAGCTGTTCCTATGAAAGAGGGAGAGTGACTTCCATCCAGCTGCTGAAGCAAAGAAGCCAGAGAGGTTGTGAACCTGTGTACCAACAGGTCCTCCACACAGTGCGTCTAGTTCTTTGTAGATGTGATGGCCGATCTCCTCATGGTAGTTCTCGCATTGCTTAGACCTGAGGTGGACGGGAGCTGCTGCAACCTACTAGTGCCGGATGGATACCGTGAACTGTCACCCCCGATGGCAGAGGAGAACGTGACAAGCAGAACCAAAGTTGGCTTCTACCTGGTGGCGCAAGCTGAGGCAGCAGAAAAATTCATTGGGGAGTGCGGTGTGCTTGTTACCCACAATTTGGTCAGTACAAATATCTGTCTCTGAGGCAGAGGTCTTGAGAGGGATTAACCCAGAGGTCTCAAACCTGCATCCATATGGCCCTTTGTGGAACAGGCTTGAGACCTCTGGGTTAACCAATAGCAAAGCCCATTGGTGGACAGAGCACCTACGAAATAGAACTGGGTGTCTACAATGTCAAAAGATTTAGGCTGAGGTTTACACTACCCCCCGTACTAATGTCAACAGGCCATGATAACCCTTTTTAAAGTGACATTGGCCTCTCATCATCACTTAATCACTTCCATAAAAACGTTGCTTTAACTTTGCTCAACAACCATTTAACGGTGATTTATTTTTTCTGCTTATACATGTGTCGAACAGAAAAAAATGCAACAGGTTCAGACTTGGTTTTAGGCTTAGAATCAAGTTTAAGGCGAGAGTAACACTGATAACAGTTTTCAAGAAACTTGACCAACACTGCTATTGAAGCTTCTCTGCCACACTGTTCTTCAGTGTAGTATTTACAGTTGTTAAGCATGTGACATGAGAACGATTGTCATGTTTTGCTCTGTGTAGACACACAAACTGTGTCTTATCAATCAATTGAATAAATCCGGAAGAAAAAAGGTTGGTCCCAGCTGGCTTTTACTTTGAAAGACCTTCCCTCCAGTGCTCTGCAAGTATGTAAAGCTGCAGTTCTGCATGCTGGGATTGTGAACTCATTAACCCTCACTGAGATGCAGCTGCTGGCAGCCTGACGCATCACACACACACACGCACACAACACACACAAGCTGATGTAATGGGTGCTCCTCTCCTGTAATGCAACTGTAGCTCCTCCTTTTCTCTGTCTGCTGAGTTATGCTCAGGGCGGCTACACACACGCAAACACACACCCACACACATACATATACATAAATCCATAAAATGTGCCTCACCATCTTGCCCTGTTTTCTCACTCACATATGTGCACTTATCCATTCTCACAAATGACATCCCCTGTCCTCACACACACGCACACACGGGTGCATGCACACGCTCTCCTTTCACAGCATTTTGACCAATGAGATCATTGAAAGCCCTGGCCTGGTTTAGAAGGCCCGCCCCCCCTGCAGTCCTGAGCTATTTCTGTCCACACACACACAGGCAGTAGTAAATGAATGTATAGGACAGTGTTATATGTCTAACCATAACTACAGAGATAATTATAAAGGAAACTGTTGGGTTTACATATCCACAGGTTCACTCGATCAGCTCAGTGGGTTGACTTTCAAGGGGGTGTTGGAAGCTAGTTAGCTAACTAGTGAGAAAAGATGTGTCAGGATCTGCCTGATTCAACTGATGAATTAACGCAGATGACCAGTTGCATTAATTAATCAGAGCAGCTCATCTTGCAACATCTGGAAGAAGGTGTGTGTCTGTATAAAGAAAAACATATCTGCATGACATTTAGTAAAAGGCTATACGGCAAGTAATGTGTGTGTGAGACCTCCTGCTGGTTTGCTTCAATTACATACTCATAATCAAGTTTATTTTTCATTTGCAAAATGTAACATTCAGGACATACAAGGGCAAGAAAAAGTGTGTGAAGCCTTTGGAATGAGCTGGTTTTCTGCATTAATGTGCCATAAAGTGTGATCTGATCTTCATCTAAGTCACTAGTATAAACAAATACAAAAGAAACAAGTTGTTCTGCCTCATGCAAATAATAGTGTGAGCCAACTTGGGGTCTTCTTGACTGATGCAATGACAGTTTGCTCTTCAGGCTCTGAGCATCAGTACATTCAGTTTGAAATAAAAATGAATCCTCCATTAAAGTGCAGAGACTCATCTTTAATTAGGTTTATGTAAATGTAGAAACAGCTGTGTTGGAGACAGAGCCCTTTCAACACATAGTGCCCACAGTTTAGGGTTTCAAAAATAACTGCACAGATACACATGAAGTCAAACTAAATCCTCATATTTAATATTTCTATCTTTTGCAGTCATTGACGACCTGAAGTCTTTGAACCCAGACATCAGCTTTGTGTCTTCCTTGGTGAAGCTCTCCCAGGCCTTCACTGTAGCCTCCCTTGGCTTTTGCTTGTTGCGGGGTCTTTCTGCCTTTAGTCTGGTCTTCAGTAAGTGGACAGCAGATCTGTCAGACTGAGATCCGGTGATTGACAATGTTGATTGACGAACATTCCACCTCTTCACTCTGAAAAGCTCTTTGGTTGTTGTGGTCGTATGTTTAAGATCGTCGTCCTGCTCAATGATGAAATGTCGTCCAGTATGTTTTGCATTTGGCTGAGTCTGAGCACAGAATTCTCCTGTTTACCTCTGCAGTCATCCTGCTGCTTGTGTCAGCAGTGAAATCATTAACAAATGTCAGTGTGCCAGTTCCATTGGCAGCCATACGTGTCAACGCCAGAACGGAACCAGCACCATGTTTTTCCGTATGTGTTTGTTAACTGTAGCCTGGCCTTTCTGTTTCTGAGGTTTACCTTGTGCTGGATCCTCTGAGGTTCTGATGTCATGAAATCTTCTCTTGATCACTGACTTGGAAACATGTCCTCCTACATCCTGGAGAGCATTCTTGACTCGCTGTGCAGTCATAAAGGGGTTGGTAGACTTGTGCTCCTCGGCCTACTAGCAAGTTTTCCATTTTCTAGTTCTCCTGTGCACACTTGCTTTTATCTTTCTGATAGATTTTTGCGTTCTTTGAGGCTCATTGTTGTCTTCTTTATTTGCATGGCCACCTCTTTACTCCTCGTGTTTACAGGCAACTTTGTCTCAATCTAGAGGGCAACTCTCAAGTCTCAGTCAACTCTGAGCCACATGAGCTCCCTTCTGTGCATATCCACGACCACTGAAATGACACAAAGCTGCCAAACAGACATCAAGAGGTCAAGTATCCATTTACAGCAGTTTGGGCACAGTGTGTTAAGAGGGCTATACCTTCCAGACAGTTGTTTCTTTATTAATGTAAACCTAAAGCAGAGACTCAGTACTTTAATTTAGGATCCACAATTTTATTTGTAATTGAATGTGCTGAAGCTCAGACCCTGAAGAACAAAAAATATGTCCTGTCCAAAACTGTCCAAATACTAACCACCTGGACTGGATGGCTAAATTAGCATTTAGCTAAAAACAGTTCCTGAAGGCCTTATTGTGCTTCATTGAACCAGGTTGTATGGATAGGATTGACAGAGCCTCTGGTAGAAGAGTTCATAGCCATAACAATCAGCCAGTGTCTCTGTGTCTCGTGGTTAGGATTAGGTACCCAGTAAAATCCTCACACATGTATGGATGTGAGGTTGTCTCAGGTTGACAGGCAGTAAGTATGATGTACTTATAGGGTTAAATGTGGTCACCAGGAAGAATAGCTTCAGAACTGGGCGGCATTACACAGTGTCAGCTTCTGTCACTCACCTCCTCGATGCATCAAGCATCAACAGAGTTGTTGTAGCTAGCCTGAAAGATTGGCCAGTTGCTAATAAGCTACCGCACCATCAAATCTGTGCACACTGCCAGCACATCGCGCAGCATAAATGAGGCAAAAACAACAGTAATGTTGCTAGGATTCATTTTAACTACTGAACTTTAAAAGCTTGGTTTAACAGTATGTGCCTAGCTTACCTTGGACCAGAGTCCTCAGCCTAGAGTTTTAAATACTCTTCATTTAAACAGTAACATCAACATCTATTTTGCAAGAAAGACCTGAGTACAGCAGAGAAAGAAGAACAAAAACAAGCAGCATACCAGAAACCACCATAACAATAGCACATGTAAATACAAACAACACTTTCACATATGAACTCTGGAAAGACAGACACCTTGTCCAGAGTTGCCCTTTCAGTTTCTTTCCCCAGGCCGTTGCTCTGATCAGTGTTGATTGATCAGTGATGATTTTTCCACTACCTCCTCTCATGTATTTCTTTGCACTACAACCTGCATATATTTTTCAACGGTCTGAATATATATGCATACAGTTGCATCAGCTATTCAGACTGACTTGTTGCACTATTGTTATTTGTCGTTGTTTGTTTCCTAACTGCCTGAGAGCAAAGGAAAACCGGAGTCAAATTCCTTGTTTTGTGTGCACAAACTTGGCCAATCAAACTGATTCTGATTCTGATGTAGCACACAACCATAGACTGTCCGTGTGAGATACGTCCACACCTACTGGAAATACTGGGTCTGGTCTAGGCAATGGCTGGCACCTGGGTGGAGTGTGCAGGTCATCACCACGCCCGCTCACTCGCTGTGAATTCTCCGGCCACTTTCCTGCTCTACTCTCTATTCATCAGCTCAGTTGGACAGTACGCAGACCTTGTACTAAGGAGCTGGCAGGGTAAAGTCCATTCAATGTCCTGTTCAACAGAGTTGGACACTTCACACACACAGCTCCTCCAGGTAATGTCTTGAAAAGTTCAGGATACAGTGCATGCATGAAAGCAGCTATACTTAGGCTGCTTTTTTGCAAGAGACCCTTATAAATAAAAATGATAGAATGCAGTTTTCCTGTTGCAAGTTAGATCCAGCCTACGTTGTCATATTGCACATATTAAATCAATAACTGTTTTGTGGTGCCCAAGAGGAAAACGCAGTTACTAATCGCCACTTTACTGTCTTATTGAAAACCTCACTAAAACAAAGTGACTGTCCTTGTCAAAAGTTTTCCGAATTCACAGTTAAATCCCAGATTTCTGTGCTGAGTCATCAAGGGGAGGCGCTTACGGGAGAGGGTGCATTTCTTACACGTGACCAGATAAAGTCACAAATTGCATTTTCAACTTTGACATTTCCCAGAAACACTTTCAGGCAAAATGAATGATACAGTGACAGCGTTGACTGGTGTGTAAATGTGTGTGAACTGGACTGCTTTTTACTTGTTGTCAAAGCTGTGTGCAGGCTGGGAGGCTGGGAGTTGTGGGAGGTGCAAATCAGGGGCCCCTAAGAAGAAAGAGGGAGTCCACTCCTCCTCTTATTTCATCTCTTCTTTCTTGTCAACTGTTTAACCCCTGCAGTCCAACCCAGCTCAACAAGCCCCAACCAGCCTGATTGTCAAAGCTGCCTTTTCACATGCTAATCACACCCACATTAGCACAGACATGTTGCTGTGCCTGTCTGTCATTTAATAACAGCCACTACACCACCAGTGTTTTCCTACAGGCCTCTGGAGTTCAATCATTTCACTCTTCTTCTGTCCCACCATGCATCATATTCACACACTGACTCTGAGAGGCGCTCTCAGTTTCTGTTATAGTGCCCACAAGGCCCTCACAAAGCCTCCATGCTTCTCCCAGCTGTGAGGCGGAGATCAGGAGGTTCTGCAAAGCACTGTAACAATATCTAATATATATATATATATATATATTTATAAAGGAATAGTTCAACATTTTGTGAAATACGCTTCTTTGCTTTATTTCTGAGAGCATGAGATTTCACAGAGTTGATATTAACAACTGGAAAAGGGGGGAAGCAGCTAGCCTGGCTTTGAGTAAAGTTCAAAAATAATGTACCGACAGCTCTAAAGCTCATGAATGAACATGTTTTATCTGATTAGTTTAATTTGTACATGAACAGAAAGGTGAAAATAACAGTTTGTGGTTCTGGGGGGGGGATCGGTGCCTTGCTCAGGAGCACCACAGCCGTGGTCGCACCACCCATATCCATTATGCTTGGTCAAGGGATCAAAACGGCGACCCTCCGAGCTCAGGCTGGTCCAGCTGCACTCTTGCTGTGCCACGGCCGCTCATACAGGCCTACAGTATAACATGACTTCATCATCACATCATTACAGCCTAAATTTATACTGTATTTGTGATAGCTTGCTTTAAAGGGAGGAAAGTGGAATTTCAAGTCCGCTATGCTAAGCAGCCTTGAGTTCCTTGATTACGGCCAGCTTACCTTTGCTGTTAGGACTCGCTGTTGTCGCAGTTGGAATGTAAACAAATCCTAAACCCAGCCTTTGGTGAAATGTCACTGGGCTTCAAGGGATCTATTAACGGGTAAACGCACTTATACCATAAACATGGTAGTTGGTAATATTCAAGTACAAGGTTGTAGCCAGTGATGCGGGGTTATTGCTCCAACTTTGTTTATAAATCTGTATTGTTTATTGATGATAATTTATCTCTGGCATCCTGGCTGAGTTTGTCTTGGTATGGTGTGGCTGCTGCCAAAGGGCATCAAAGTAATGGAAGTTCTTTGCTGCTACTTACACTGTACCGCTGTAAACAATACCTCTAGAATGGCACCTTAGTGACATCAAGGATAATAAACATGTGGCTGACAAAGATCAATACTATGTCAGTAGTATAGTCAATATGTAAAATAACAACAGTATAATCAATACATAACTGCACAGTGAACAGTGCATGGTAACAATTAGAACACGTAGAACTACTTCAGCTTCCTCATAATGATAATATACAGTAACTGCACTGTTCTATTTATACAGGCAATCCTTTCCGAGTTCTGGAATGTTCTGTCAGCCGTGTGAGTGTGTGTGTCCTACATCCAGCCTTACTGTTCTAACTGGGTCACATCAGAACCCAGCTGCAGTACTGCAACACCGGCTAGGAGAGCATGTGCAGCCACACACACGTACGCATAGTGTAGCAGAGCAGAGACTGACTGTGGAGTGTGTGTGTATTTAGTTCTATCTTTGTGAGGACCACTTTGAATTATAGACATTATGGAGTGAGGACATTTTGGTTGGTCCACAGAAAGCTGTTTGAGGGTTAAGACTTGGGTTTAGGGTTCAGGTTAGGGTAAGGGTTGGGGTTAGGCATTCAGCTGTGATGGTTAATGGGAAAGGGCTAGGAAATGCATTATGTCAATGAGTGTCCCCGCAACTATAGTAAGACAAAAGAGTGTGTGTGTGTGTGTGTGTGTTAATATGCGAGTGATAGCAACAAAGAGCAACTGGGGATGCGTTGTCATAGTAACCCTCTCGGCAGCCCGCCCACCAGCTTGTATGTCGGTGGGCACTATACAGTGAGGGAGGAAAAAAAAAAAAAACATGGAGCAGAGTGAGGCAGTGTGTGATTGGTCACACCCCCTTGTCTTTGTATGGCGCAGGGGATTGTGGGTAGCCCTTGACTGAATGCTCATTTGTGTGTGAGTGGGAAAAGAGTGGGGGGGGGGTGTGTGTGTGTGTGAGAACAGAGGAGGACAACGCCTGTGTGTGTGTATGAGAGAGAGAGAGAGAGAGGGGAGGGGGAGGAGCAGAGTATGTGTGTGTGAGAGAGAAAAGGATGAGCTAGTGTGTGTGTGTGAGAGAGAGAGAGAGAGAGAGAGCAGTGCTGCCATCAGAAGCTACACTGAAAGGCTTTTAACTGGATTCTTTTTTTCACTAAAGGAGTGGATTTCAATCAGCCAAGGTACGAGCCTGTCTGTCTGTCTGACTGAGTGACTGTCTGACTGACTGTCTGTCTGTCTGTCTTTGGCTAGCTTGTTAGCAGCAGCTGCTAGTTAGCATTAGCTACATATCGTCACAACTGTACAGAGTGAGAGAGAGAGACTAGAGATAGGAGGCGAGATACAAACGCTCTGTAGCAGAGAGATAATGGAGGTTCATAAAAAGCAAAAGAAATGGAGGGATGGAGGGAGAGAGAAATGGAGGGTGAGAGAGGGAAGGAGGGAGGGAGGGAGAGCATGACAAAAGGAGGGGGTGTGGTTTAGTGCTGTGGACAAAGGAGGCTGGCTGATTGTTTACTACCACTGCAGAAAGGGAGACATGGACGATCAATGCTCCATCATCCTTTCGCTATTACTCTCTTTTTAGTCTCTCACCTCTCTGTTTCACACAGCGGTTCCCTCGTTCCTCCTTTCCTCTGCACCACAGTTCTTCTCTCCCACTCTATGTATCCGTTTCTCTTCCTCCTTTCCTGTTAGCCCTTTCTCTGTCTGTGTATTGGACAGTGTAGTAGTAACAGAGTGAGCAGGGCTGTAAGCTAGCGCCTGCTGCTGCTGCTGCTGCTACTACAAAATGTCTCCTCTTTATCTCAGCTCAACGATTTTATTACCAGCACTGGTTCTAATGGAAATATGTGTGCTGATGCACATTCGTAAAATGAGCAGTAAAAGTTGTCAGTTGATTCTTTCGCTCCATACCAATGTCATGTGTTTGTAATGACGTACTACGTATGTTTGGTCTGTATGTATGTGAGCTAGCTGTGTGCTTTGTGACTGTGCAGTTAGTCTGTTCAGGACAAATCAAGCAGCAGTGGGTTTGATAAAAAGCAGTAGGAACAGATTTGTTGAACTACCACTACAGCAAGAGAATGTGACATTAGCTGTAACAGCGGGTAGTAGTAGTCCTCAATAAAAAGTGGTTCCAGTGGTTGTAGCAGTAGCAGTGGTAGATAGATAGATAGATAGATAGGTAGTAGTAGTAGTAGGTGATAATAATGATAATAATGGTAGTGGTAGTAGTCAGAGTCAGAATCAGAAACGCTTTATTGCAAGGTATGTTACACATACAAGGAATTTGGCATGGTGTTGTTGGTGCAAACAGAAAACTTGGACTGACAAGTGCCATAAAACACGCAGTGAAACATACTAAATAAAAAGAAAGTACTAAGAGAAGGATATAAAGGCAAGAAAGGAAGTACTGGAAATATATACAATCTGTACAAATAATGTGCAGTGCTGGTGGATAATGGTGATATTCATTAATGCACTTTTTAAAAAAATAAAAAATTGGCTCTTATTTTGTTACATTAAAGGATTTAAGGGACATGCTTTATGTTTACTATTTGATATCAACAAAACATGCTAAATAAAGTACGGGGATGTGCCTTCTTAATAACTACAAATTTAGGTATGATCAGTGTAATCTCAGCCTGGCCGTGGAAACGACATATTTATCAAACCATCATTAAGAGGCGCTTTCATAAACTGGTGGGCAACGCTTATCTGAAAAGTACCCATACACTGATGTTTTATTAACAGTCCTTCTGAGAGCCTAGTCCGAATCAGTTGGTGTTGACAGTGGGCAGATGAAAGCCAATAGTGTGTAATATGTATAAACTCGCAGTCTCTGTTCAGTCATAAGGTTTCTGTGACTTCCAGACTGTCAACGAGTAAGAGTCTGTGAAACAATCTTTCTGTTGGTTTGTCCGCTCTTTGATTTTAGCTAGTTTAATTAGGGACAGCAGTGCTTTGAGCTAAATGCTAAGGATGCTAAGCATGTTAACAGGCTCACAATGACAGTGTTAACAGGTTGATGTTTAGCAGGTATAATGTTTACCATGTTCTTTGTCGTTATGTGTTAGCATGCTGACATTTGCTAACTAGCACTGAGCACAAAATAGAGCTGAGGCTGATGAGAATGTTGTTTGTTTTGTAAGTATTGAGTCAAAATCAAGGCACTGAGCAAATGAACATGATGACCTAATGATGATGCTGATGAAAGTTAAGGTATCGATGTCTGAACCAAACATCATGGCAGTTCATGCAACAGGAGCTGAGTCTGCATTAATGGCGAATCAGCTGATATGCTGTGCAGTTCTATTAATGTAACATTGTGCTTTAAATATAATGTTGATGTAATATATCCATTGGTATTGTTTACTCCTGCTAACTGAATGACTGGCACTAGCATTTGTGGAGCTTAACCCATACTGGCTACTGAAGGTCAGTTTATCTATGCTGCTTCAGCATTGTACTCCTTAATGGCTGGAGTCCCCCTGTCCTGTTCTTCACCTGTCTGATGTCTTTTTAGTGATATTAGCATGTTGACAAAAATAATGGACAGCACTACTACAGGTATCAAATTATGCAACTTGTGATGCATGTGCAAAGGTTTGGGAGTTTTTGAGCACCCCTTGCATCTAAAAAATGCTAAAAATAATTAGGTGGCACTGTAGAGCCAATGTGCCACTCCTTTCAGCTTATGTGACACCCCCCGGCACCATCGGTACTCAGGCCCCACTAACAGTCTTTAGGATTACAGAAGGGCCTTCGTAACCACTCGGCCAATGGATTTGTCAACAAGCTGTTCCTCATTTTAGTGAATGCTCAGCATTGTAGAACCAGCTCAAACCTTACTGAACTCCCCTAACCGGTTCATATGGAGAGAAGAGTTTGGGCCCAGGGTATTTGCGAGAACTGACATTCACTGTGTTGACCTCAGCTGTTCATGTGAAAAGTCCCAAATTGTTGCATGAAAAAAGTTTGAAACCACCGTGCTCTCACCTCACACAGAGCCGATCAATCAGGGAGTGAGCTGGCTGTGAATGTGGGATGGTCTGTTTCAGAAAGTTACAGACATATTCTGACACAGACCTTCGCTAAATTGAAGTCTTCTGACAA